>JTEE01000260.1:6651-18963 GCA_002896455.3 Chlorella sp. ArM0029B
GGCGGTGCCACGTCAGCTCCGCCGCCTTGTCGGGGTTTCCTGAAGCGTCCTGAATCACGTCGTACAAGCTGCCCCTGCTCATGAACTCTGCAGCAGCAGGAAGAGGAGGGGGCAAGAGCAGAATGAATGGTTGAAGGAGCACCACGGTGAGGGGCTGGCAACAGTCTGATTGGTTGTGCCCTCCTAACCCACTGCCAAGTGTGCACTTAGCAGCAACGAGTGCCCGTTAGGCGTGCCTCGCCCCACTTTCCTGTCAGGATGCAGGGCGGCAGGGCGCAGAGGCCGACGAAGGCTGTGCAGTTGGGGTGCCTCATCCTGGCCATGACCGCCGCCTCCGCCTGCAGCTCCCTCATTGTCGCCTCGGGCAGGCGCAGGTCCTGCTCACTCAGCAGGCTGCCTGCGGGGTGGTGGGTGGAGGGGGGGTGGAGGGTGGGGTAAAAGAAAGAGACGGTGCAAATGAGCCCTGTGTGTGGTCACAGCCAAGTGCGTCCAGCAGTGTCACGCAGGGCAGGGTCGCAGATAGCATGGGGCCAGAGCTTGACCTCTACATGTGATAGGCTGGCGTGCATGCAGGCTGGCGTGCAGGCTCACCCGAGTTGATGAGCACCTTGCAGGCCACCACGGCGCCTCCCTGCAGCCTTGCCTTGTACACCCACCCGTAGCTCCCCCGCCCAATGGGCTGCTCCATCTCAATGTCACTGAACTGCACCTCCCACTGCTGCACCTCTGCAGCCAGAGAGCTGCTGCCGCGCGCGATGAGCTGCCTGGAAGCTGCTGCCGGCTGGCCCACTGCCGGGCTGGGCTGCTGGAGGGTGGCCATGCGGGTGTTGATGAAGCTGAGGAGGGGGTCGCTGGAGCCGGACAGCTGGCTGCACATGAGCGGGGTAGAGGGAGGGGGGAAGCGAGGGGGGCCTCAGAGAGTGAAGCCGTGATGTTCTGTGCTGGCGGCGCACACACCCATTGCAGAGGGGTGCAGGGTGGGCAAAAGAGACGCAGGTCGAACATGCAAGCGCCCCACCTTGCAGTCTGGGAGGTGGTCGTTGCCGGGCTGCCTTCACGAGGCAGGAAGGTGTCTAGCAGGGGCGCTGACGCCAAGGTGGCCGCGCCGGTGCCCTGCGCCGCCGATGTGCCACTGCCTTCAGCACTGCAAAAGCGAGGCCTCACAAGTGTGCTGGGGGCAACTCTCGTGACAGCAGCATGCACGAATACCAGCAGCATGCCCCACAGGAGATGAGAAGGCAGGCCGGTAACCCATGCAACCCACCCCTTACCTGACGGTGTGATCGCCAGTCACTGCCGGGCTGCCTTCACGAGACAGGAAGGTGTCGAGCAGCGGTGCTGACGGGGCCGGGCTGCCTTCGCGCGGCAGAAAGGTGTCTAGCGGCGGTGCTGACGGGGCTGCATTGCTGCCCGGTGGCTGTGAAGTGGCACTGTCATCACAGTCGCTGATGTAGCTGAGAGGCAGTACGGCCTGTGCCTTGTGCGCCGCCACAGTTGCAGGCTTGGTAGCGATCTCTGGGGGAGGGCTGGCGGGCCGCAGGCATTCAGCGCTCGTCATGCTGTCCTTCACCTCAAAACTTGGCTGGCTGCCAACAAAGTTGTCACCACACCCCCGGCCGGCTTCGGCTTGTTCCTCCACATCAGGTGCCACGTGTGTGCGTGCCGTTGACACAGCCGCCTGCTTCTTTCGCAGCCAGCCCTTGTTGGGGCGGAAGGCGAGGAAGGCCAGAGCCATCAACACTGCGTTCAATGTGGGGAGGGGGACGCTTGGCAGGCTTTACATGTGCAGTACATGCTGCAATCGCAATCACGCCTTTGGCACCCAAATACCCCTGGTAAGATCAGTGCTCTCTGCTGCTGTTGCCAGAAGCCAGCCCGCCAGCCCGGCAGGCGGCCAGGACGGATCATCAAGCCTCCCCCTCACCCAGGTAAGCTAACACGGCTCCCACGATGGCTCCGGTTTGGTACGAAGAAGACTTTTTATAACTAGTGACGCCCGTGGGGACCGTAGGGGGACCGTTAGGAGGGGGGGCCGCTGGGCAGGGTGTGGGAAGGTAGCCACCATCACACTGGGTGGCCGTTTCGCTTGAGCACACGGCAGTGACAAGGATGTCTGGAACTTTGCCACACACGGGTGTGTCGTACAGGCTCCTGTGGCAGTGGAGAGCAGCGGGCAGGAAGTGGTTGAAGGCATACTTAGTCGAGGAAAAGTAAGGAGCCCCAAGAAGGGATTTTCGTCAGATGTATTTGTCTGCAAGGGGCCTACAACAGCTGGAGCTTGATGACTGTCCCCCACTGTGACAGACGTGCCCCAGTTGGCGCAGCTTCGAAAGGCTATCCATGTTGTTACTTCCTGCTGTGCACACCCAGAATGCAGACCATCCAATGCCTCACAGAATCTGTAGCTCAGGGAAGGCTGGGACCGGCTTGGTCCGACCCCATGAGGACGGTATGGTGCCTGCAACAAGGCGGGAGATGCATGCATAGTGGCTCAATAAACGGTTGATCAGTAGGTGCGTGGCGCCCTGGGGCAAACAGATCCTGCACTAATAAGCCACATGAGCATGACGCCACCCCTTGCTTGGCTTACCGGTTAGTTCAGTCCATCCGAGCCAAAGGTAGTTCAGCTTGCTTAATCCACCATCACCCCAGCTGCTGGGCAGGGTCCCTGCGGACAAGATGATGTGCAGGGCACAGCAGGGATGAAGAACGGAGGATGCAGCAACTTTGGAGGAACCTGTATTGGCCACGAGCATGGCGTGTCCTGCGCTGCGCTGCCTGCCCTCCTCCAGTTCGGCACTCAAACCAGTTCGGCACTCAAACCCTGGGTAGCGCTGAGCTGAGCAGAGCTAGACAGACCAGGCACCCTGACCAGTGATCTTGTTGTCGCCCAGATTCAAATGTTCCAAATTTGCCAGCTCAGCAGACCAAGCGCTGGGCACAGTGCCTGCATAAGACGCGGCGCACATAGGACGGGGCGCAGGCACGTGCACGTTTCGCACAAATTGTTGCAGGATGCGATGTGTGTGCATGGAGTTGCCATTGCATGCACGGTTAGTCACTGGCCTCATAACGTGAAGCTCGAACCGGCCCTACCCGTGAAGTTGTTTGCTTGTAAATAGAGGTAGAGGAGCTTGCGGCGGAAGCCACCACCTCCCCAGTTTCTGGGCAGGGTCCCTACAGCGGACAAGCAAATGTGCAGGATTCAGCGGACGCTTAGAAGAAGCAGAATATCACCCACTCCGGGCAGCATAGGAGGTCTGCTGCAGGCAGCACAAACATCCCTCTTTTGGCAGTGTTTGCCGTGCCCTGCGCCGTAGCAAACCACGGCAATACGCAGAAATGCACGACCCCGCACAGCACCACACGTAGTGCGCAGCGCCCCGCCCCGCCCTGCCCCTGCCCCTTACCGCACCGAACCGCACCGAACCACACCGCACCGCACCGCACTGAACTGCACCGCACCGCACAGCACGGCATGGCACAACACGGCACATTTAAGCACAGCAGGGCAAGGCCAAGGGCAGAGCAGGTGTGCGTACCTTTGAGTTGGTTTCCCGCTAGTGAAAGAAACGCAAGGTTGGCCCACCCAGCAGACCAGACACTGGGCAGAGTGCCTGCAGAAGCAGATGCACATGCGTGCATGCGCTAGCGCAGGTATGCATATTTGAGAGACTGACATGCCAGCGCTGGCAACGCTGGCAGGGTAGCAGGGAAGGCTGGCTGGCAGGCATGCCCCGGGGCAGGAAGGCGGTGGTGGTCAGGGAGGGCTTCAGAGGGAGACCTAAATGACAGGCGCACTCTGATCCGTGCATGCTCCTCAACCTGTTTGTACACCAGGTCTTGTCGACACAGCATGGTGCTTCGGCAGCTCACCGGTGATTTGGCTATCTAAAATTGTCATGTCTTGAAGGAATGGGAAGCCACTTGCCCAAACTTCAGGCAGCGTCCCTGCGAGCGATTCACAGTCACCCTGGCATGTGTACACGCTTGGCAACAATGTTGACATGAAAGGCGTCAAGGGTCTAGCAGGCCCGTCTGGAAAACCACGATGCATGGCATTGGATTAGATGGTCAGGCGAGGCAGCCCCTGGGGTGCACACAGGCAGTGGACCAGACGTGCATGCAAACATGTGGCTGGGTGGAAACTGAGAGCGGACGGGCTAGGATGATGCCCTGTGAAGGCAGATTACCGTGTACGAGAGGCCGTCACACGCGTCCTTGCACTGACTCGCTCATTGCACTGGGCCCTTTGCTGATGTAGCCCCTGTGCTCAGACTGGTTTTACACCTAGAGACACCCACGACTGCCCTGCAGCTTACCGCTAACCAGTGTGCGATTGATGGCTAGACTTAAGAGGACAGGGAAGCCGCTTGCCCATGCTTCCGGCAGCGTCCCTGCATGCGGTTGCCGGGCATAAGGATACGCCCGATGAGGAGGGCCAGCCGGCGCCAAATGTTGGCATGCGGGCATGCAGGCACGTCCGTTAGCTGCCTTGCAGGTAAACCCCTGGTGTGCACACCTGTCAGATTCATGCCGACGAGACTTAAACTGCTCAGCTGGCTGCATAAGTGAGTTGGAAGAAGATTGCAGATGCTTGGCTGGTCGCTGTGTGAGTTCAATTCATGCTCTCTGCAGGCACAGGCCCCAGTCCTCCCCATGCCAAGCAGCCGCGCCCCCCAGCACCACGAGGCAGCCACAGGCAACTCAGCGCCCACAGAGCCTCTCAGAGCGGTGCCGGCTTGCCTGCAACTCGCCAGCTCAGGTGCCAATGTGCCCTCTGCCTGCGTGCCGCAAGTGGTGCAATCTAGTAGTCTGCATGGGACGTTAAGTTAAGCTGGTGGGGACTTTGCACGCAGATGTGAATTCAACCGGCATCAAAGCAGCACAGCTGTCAGACGCCGATCCTAGCTGTTGCTGCCCCACGTACGCAACAGATGTGGGCGGCCCTTTGGGCGGTGCACATCCGGTTCATGTTTTGCAGCAGGGTTCTTGTGCAACTTACAAGGCATAGGATTCACTGTATGGATAGCAAGTGATGCCCGTCCAGTCGCACAACGGTGTGCTCTCGTCCCACCCGCTGATGTCGGCGCCGCTCTTGAAGGCCGCCCAGTTTGTGATGGCATCCCGCTGTTTCAGCAGGAATGGGACTGCAGGGGCCAACGGGGGCGGGGCTTGACCAGATGGTTGGCACATTGCAACCTGCCGGCGCGCGGGGCAGGGGTCGGGGAGGCGGCGGCGGCGGGGGGAGCTTGACAAGCCCCCGCGCCCGTCTTTTCTCAGCCCCCGCCTCCGGGCGTCAGGCCTACCATCGCCATCTCGTCGTGCGGCTTGGGTGCAGGTGGCGGCTGCCAACAGCAGCAGCAAGTGCGGAAGCGCAAAACGTCGCGGAGCTCTCATTGGGCGCTCGAGAAGGAGGCTTGTTTGTAAAAGTCGAATTCGGCTTGGGTTTTGGACGTTTGTGAAGTGCCGCTGCAAGGGACTGGGCTGCGTGCCCGGATATGCAGCCACGTCATCAGGTGACGTCACACCGGTATCCCGCCCTCCAAGGTTGCCTCGCACACTCTCCGATGTCACAAGCAGTGAATGAGAAGCGGTAAGGGCACCCAGCAACCTATGTGCATGCTACTGCAGGAAGTGGCTGCCGCCCGGCCGGACATGCACAGCGGTCGGCACAGGCGCCATCAGCTGGCAGGTGCCTCCCCACCCCGTCAAAAGGAGGCATGGTGCCATCCCACACCATTATCAGGGTGGTTGCATGCGAGGGATTCTGCAGAGGCTACTTCGTTTACACTGGAGAGGATAAGGGCATGCACACCTTGTCCACAGGTGCTGGCAGGTGTGCCTGCCGCTCCAGGTGCTAGCCGGCACGCACCTCCCTCTCCTCTTTGTCCCGTGAACAACAAGCCATCTGCTGCCCGGATGGACCCTCCGCCCCTCCTTTACAGATCATGGCCTTCAACAACCGCCTACTTCCGGAGGTAGACAAGGTGATGAGCGAGGCGGGCATCCGCACGCTGCTGAAGCCGGTGTGTGAGGTTATGCAGGGTTCACAGGCCGGGGGGGAGAGCGAGCCGGGATGGCTGAGTGCAAGGGAGAGATGTGCGCTAGGGGGCGCAGGGCGGGTCGAGTCCATGCGTGTGGTAAAATTGAAGTGGGGTGGGATGAGAAGCTTCCAAGTGTCTCAGGTGAGGTTAACAGCGTCACCAGCGCCCAGCTTAGCCACAGCCAGTACGGGCCTAACCTAGCCTAGTGCTCACCCTAGTGACTACTGCTCACCAGCAAGCGAACAAGGGGCGATATTGATCAAGTGGTGCCGGGCCGCGCAGACTGCTGTTTGAGAAGCAGCACAGTGTGCACAGCGTGCGGCACTGCTGAGCACAGACAAAGAGGCATGTGCACGAGGGCATCGGCGATTGTGGGGCATGGTGTTGCTGCACGCATGTCAGCATGTGTAAGTAACTATTACGCAAGAGGATTTGGGCAGCGCCCCGACGGGTCCCTGACCCAATTAATCAGGCTGTGCGGGGCGGGGCGGCATTGTGGAGGGCCCGCAGGCGGGGAACGATGTCGGCAAATGTTGGGCGGTCTTGCGGGGCCTGAGCCCAGCACTCCCTGCACCGTGCACGCCAGGGAAGCAACCGAGGAGGGTGGGTGCGTAGCTGAGCAGCTGCGGGGTGACCAAATGAGGCACGACAGGGGTACAACCCCAAGCACACACGGCCTTGTGACTGGCAGCAGGCAGCACACAACTCGAGTCAGCGGACGCAGCCAGGCAGCGCACATCCGGAGGTGGTGGTGTGCGCCAGAGTGAGCGGCGCTGCCGGGGTCAGTGCAGCACATCACTTCTGGCCCGCACATCACTTCACGGCACAGCCCCGTAATGTAAATGACAACACTGATATTGCCGCACAGGGCACCACGAAGGAGTCCTCCTCCCACTCTCAGGGCTGGCCTCACCTCATCATCTGGCAGTAGACCTCCAGCCCGGCAAAGGAGGCGGCGTCTGGGCCGGGCAGGGCGTCAATGGGAGGCACCCCGGGGCGGGCGCCCTCTTGCAGGACCAGGTGGGCCACCTGCAGAGGCGCCGGGGTGGCAGGCGGAGGAGAGGGGTCAGATGGCAACGCTGGCAGGTGAAGGGAAGAGAGGATGACCCCAGTGTGGCCTTGATAGACGGAGTGGTCAGTCAGTCCTGGCAATGTTGAAAACATAGGGTGGAGGAAGCCCGGGAGGTGGGTGTCCAGGTGAGGAGACGAACAGGCACGCCTGGCTGCACCGCCTGCGAGGTAGAGCAGAGAGGGGACGTGGTGGACTGGCTGGCACGCCCAACTATGGCCAGCTGCACAGCCACACGGGCACTCTGCATTCCCTTCCGTCTTCGTGCCAGACGTCTGCAGTGCCCAAACGATGCCCATCCCGTGCCAGAGAAAGACAGCAGTTTACAATGGTCCCCATCATGAGCATGCGACAGACAGCACCTTCCAGCAGCACCACCTCCTCACCCGGAAGTGGGGTGTGCCGGTCCAGGGCAGCTGCCACGTCATCAGCTCCCAGCACACCAGCCCAAAGGCGTACACGTYGGAGGCGCGAGAGGCGTGGCCGCCCGCCAGRATCTCGGGGGCCAGCCACAGCGGGTTGTTGGCTCCCCCGCCGGTGCTGGTGGTGCTGGCGCCCGGGGCGGCGCTCAGCACCTTGCTCAGGTTGAAGTCGGCCACCTGAAGGGGCACACAGGGGGAGGGGAAGATAACTTGAGTTTGACCGACGACCCCCTAGCTTGCTGCGCTGGGTGCCGGCAACGGCTGCCCTGCCAGCGTGCCAACTACTTTCTGTGACTGCCTGCAAAGTTGGACACAGTGTAACGTTGTACCCTACTTTAAATGCCCTCCAGCACACCAGATGCTCGGCTTGACGGTTGTGTGCATCATAAGGTTCGTCAACTTCCCTCTCTCCCTGTGATGCACCCCAGCCCACCTTGACGGTCCAGGCCGTGTCCACCAGCAGGTTTGGGCTCTTGATGTCGCGGTGCACAATGGGCGGAGAGCGTGTGTGCAGGTACAGAATGCCGCATGCAGCATCCAGCGCCTGCACGGGCGGCAGGGGGCGGCACAGCGGGAGAGGGCCCAGTCAGCATCTGTGGCAGGGTCTCAATTCGGATCGCAGGAAGAGGATCAGGGCTGCTGTGCCAACAGAGACATGCTGCCATGCTGCCCTGTATTCATGCCAAGCTGGTCCTGCCAAGTCAGCTCTGTTGCAAGCCCAGCGCTGCCAGGTCATCAGCAGGCTTCCTGCCACGCACCATGCCAATGCGGCGGTGCCACGTCAGCTCCGCCGCCTTGTCGGGGTTTCCTGAAGCGTCCTGAATCACGTCGTACAAGCTGCCCCTGCTCATGAACTCTGCAGCAACAGTGAGGCGACGGGGCAGCAGGAGTGAGTGAATCAGCGCACGTCCAGCCACTGGGCACTGGTGCAAGTGTTTGTGCCACGCCATCCCACTGCCACTTGCGCACTCAGCAGCAGTGGGCGACACTCAGCAGTCCGTACGGAGCTCCTATGCTCGCCTGTCAGAATGCAGGGCGGCAGGGCGCAGAGGCCGACAAATGCTGTGCAGTTGGGGTGCCTCATTCTGGCCATGACCGCCGCCTCCGCCTGCAGCTCCCTCATTGTTGCCTCGGGCAGGCGCAGGTCCTGCTCACTCAGCAGCCTGCCTGCGGGGTGTTGGGTGGAGGGGTGGGATGGCAAGACAGGCGGCAGGTGACAGCGCTGCTAGCTTGCGTGCCAAGTCTTCAAGTGTGCCCAGCAGTAGCAATGCAGCAGACCAATGACCCAACCGCAGAGCGGGCAACGGGCGGACGTGCCACATGGAGCACCGACACTGCCACGCGTGCATGCCAGCTGGCCTGCGTGCTAGCTGGCGGCAGTTGCAGACTGGCGGGCTAGCTCACCTGAGTTGATGAGCACCTTGCAGGCCACCACAGCGCCTCCCTGCAGCCTTGCCTTGTACACCCATCCGTAGCTCCCCCGCCCAATGGGCTGCTCCATCTCAATGTCACTGAACTGCACCTCCCACTGCTGCACCTCAGCAGCCAGAGAGCTGCTGCCGCGTGCGATGAGCTGCCCGGATGGACCCAGCTGGCCAGCTGCCAGGCTGGTCTGCGGGAGGGTGGCCATGCGGGTGTTGATGAAGCTGAGCAGAGGGTCGCTGGAGCCGGACAGCTGGCTGCACAGTGGGGGCAAATGGAGGGTAGAAGCAGGCGGAGTGAGGGCCTTCAGGGAGTGAAGCCGCGGCGCACACACCCATAGCAGGAAGTGCATGGTGCGCCAAAGGCAAGCTGGCAACACATGCAAACAGCCCACCTCGCAGTCTGGCTGGCAGTCACTGCTGGGCTGGTTTCACGAGGGAGGAAGGTGTCGAGCAGCGGTGCTGACGGGGCGGCATCGCTGCCCGGTGGCTGTGAAGTGTCGCAGTCACCACCGCTGCTGATGTAACTCAGAGGCAGGACGGCCTGTGCCTGGTGCGCCGCCACAGCTGCAGGCTTGGTGGTGATTTCTGGGGGCGGGCTGGCAGGCCGCAGGCATTCAGCGCTTGTTATGCTGTCCTTCACCTCAAAACTTGGCGGGCTGCCAGCAAAGCTGTCACCACCCTTCCCGCCGGCTTCGGCTTGTTTCTCCACATCAGGTGCCACAGGTGTGCATGCCGTTGATGCAGACGCCTGCTTCTTGCGCAGCCAGCCCTTATGGGGACGGAAAGCGAAGAAGGCCAAGACCGCCAGCACGACTGCAGCAAACAGGGTGAAGTGGGCACAGGGCAGCTACAGCCGTAAGGGGAATGCAGCACATGAGGAACGCGTGCAGTTCTATTTCATACTCGGGGCTGCACCGAACGTGGGGAGAGCAGCTCTCTCTGCTGCTGTTGAGCTCTGAAGCAGCTGCTTTCGAGGAGC
Source organism: Chlorella sp. ArM0029B (assembly GCA_002896455.3). Classification (NCBI taxonomy): domain Eukaryota; kingdom Viridiplantae; phylum Chlorophyta; class Trebouxiophyceae; order Chlorellales; family Chlorellaceae; genus Chlorella; species Chlorella sp. ArM0029B. Next base: position 16,593 of record JTEE01000260.1, read on the forward strand.
AGCTAACCAGCCATCACAGCAGCCACCATGCATGATATGTGGTCCAGCATGCCCAGCCGCGCAGGTCCAGCAGGCCCAGCCACGCACCTAGGCCGCCCACCACGACTCCCGCATAAGCGCCAGCTCGGGCCGCACTAGTGGGGCCCGAGCTCGAGGAGGAAGAGGTGTTGTCCGAGGAGGGCGAGACGGTGAGATAGCTACCAACACAGTGGTTGCGCCTATTTGCGCCGCACACGGCACCTTGAACCGTAGTTGGGACATAGCCGTGCACGCGTGTGCCCTCTAGGTCCCTGCAAGAGTGGTGTGCATCCGGCAGGGGAGGCGGCATGCTTGCTCTGCGTGCAAAGGGCTGTCTACCTCGTTGGGCAACCGCACGTGCACCCCAAGCTATGTGGTTGGGCCATGACCACCCAGGATGCAGGCGTCTGCCATCCACTACCATGCCTTACAGTTTACCCAGCTTGGGGAAGGCCACGACTGAGGTAGTTTGTCCCCACGAAGACGGAATGGTGCCTGCGACAAAGAAATAAGAAGCATGGCACAAATTTCAGTGCAGGCTAATGCACATGCGTGGCGCCGGCCGCGGCGACCAAAGCAGAGACAGAGTGCACCCGTTTCTTGCCTCCCCCTCCCACCTGTGAGTTCTGTATTATATTGGAAAGAGAGTTCGCGCAGCTCGCGGAAGCCGTGAGACCCCCAGCTACTGGGCAGGTTACCTGCAGAGGAGAGGTGTGTATGGTGCAGCGTAGGCCGGCTGATGAAGACAGCGCAAACATCTGTATAAAGACTGTCCTTAGGCAATATGCCGAGAAATCTGACCTATCGGACAGCCCTCTGTTACCTACGAGCATGGGCATGACCTTGCTTGAGGATGCCTGGCCCTGCCCCAGCATCACGTATGATTGCAGCACCAAAACCAACAAGAGCAGAGCAAGGCACAGCATGGCATGGAGCATAGCGGGCGTGATTACCAGTGAGCTTGTTATAGGACAGGTTGAGTGAGGTTAGATTGACCAGACCGCCATACCAGCTACTGGGAACCGTGCCTGCAGAGGCAGAGGTGCACACACGGTTGAGCATGTGGCACATTGTTCCAGGCGCAAGCTTACTATGAGATGGGTGCAAGAGCAGGCAAGAGAAACGGAAGTTGTGTCATGAGGGCCGCTAAACACTTCCCTGTGATGAATAGCTCATTGTACTGGCAGAAATCCATTCAAAGGGCAGGCAAGTCGCCTAGTGCTGCATCGTACTTTGGCTCAGCCGGTCTTTGCACCTATCGACAGGCGTGGCACACCTGGAGCTCACCGTTGAGCTCGTTGAGGTGTAAGTGTAGGGAGGACAGGATAGGAAAGCCGGTCGCCCACTCTTCCGGCAGTGTCCCTGCATGTGGTTGACAGGCATGCAAATAAGTTTGTGGTTGGCAGGCATGGACAATTTATACCTTCTGTTGAGTCCTGGCACACCGGGCAGCGAACGAGCTGGTCAGCATGTGTGCGCAGAAGTCGGCTATCAAGCGAGGCAGGCGTACATTTCAGTTTGCAGACCTGACAGTTTCGTGTATGCAAATGTCAGACTCCTCAATTGGCTGCAGGGAAGGTGGCAGACAATGGCCTGGTCAGCAGTTATCAGCAGAACCTTGAAGTAGCAGGTCACTGTCCGTACCTAGTTGTAAACCCTTCTGCGGCTGTTCTTATCTGTGCAGCCCGCCAAGCCGACCAGCAGCGACAGCAGCAGAAACACTGCAAACTGCAGTGCTGCGCAGTCATGGCAGTCCACCCCATGCACATAGCTATGCCCCCTCGGCACCACCGGCGCCAACCACAAAAAGGCACTTAGGGCAGCCCAGCTTGCCTGCATTTCGCCAGCTCAGGAGCCAACACTCCCTGTGGCCTGGTGTCGAAGTTGTAGCAAATTAACGATCTGCATGGGTACAATCGAAGCTGAGAAGGCTTCTGAATTCAACTGTGAGGTTGGCCGCTTGTGGGCAGAGGATTTACAAGACACCCATGATGGCCGGTACTGCCCCCGCACGTAGCCGGTGTAACACGTGGTACCAATACCAGTAAGCCTATGCACACACACCGTGTGCTCGCAGCAGAAATCAGCGGGCGGCTTACAACTGGTACGAGTCTAAACCATCATCGCAATTGATGCCCGTCCAGTCGCACAGCGGTGTGCTCTCATTCCACCCACTGATGCCGGCGGCGCTCTTGTATGCCGCCCAGTTCGTGATGGCATCCCGCTGTTTCAGCAGGAATGGAACTGCAGGGAAAAGGGTGCAGGGCTTGATGGAATGGTCGGAACTTGTGCCCGGCCCGCCGCTTGCAGCAGCAGCTCTGCCGGCACGTCGCCGGCACACGGGGGCAAGGGC
>JTEE01000260.1:21248-33400 GCA_002896455.3 Chlorella sp. ArM0029B
GGGCGCTTGCAGAAGGATAGGTGCTGGGGCAGGGATATGCAGCGGCAGGGATGCGCAGGATGGATGGCGGCAGGGCGGGATGGAGATGTCTGGGGCCGCCCCCCCTGTACAACCTCCACACGTATCCTAGGGTGGGATACGGGGTCCGTGCCACCCCTCAGCATCTCGTGGCTGACAACATGCATAATGCATTTGCATTGCATTGCATGCACCAGGCCCTGGGCATGCACCAGGCCCCGGGCATGCATTCATGTGCTGGCAGCACTCAAGCACTGCAAACACAGTGCAGCACAGTATACCATCTGCCCATCATCGCATTGCTCCCGCCCTTGGCCTCACCTCATCAGCTGGCAGTAGGCGTGCATCCCGGAAAAGGAGGCGGCATCGGGTCCGGGCAGGGCATCAATGGGAGGCAACCCGGGGCGGGCACCTTCTTGCAGGACCAGGTGGGCCACCTGCAGAGGTGCCGGGGTGGAAAGGAAGGCCATGATTGGCAGGCAGAGGGGAGGTGTCTTGTGGAGGGGTGGCAAGCTGACCCAAGGGTACTGCAGTTGACAGGGAGACTGACCCATATGTTTCTTTCGAGACATGGTCGGGCAGGCCTTGCATTGCAGGGCATGGCAGGCAGGAAGAGCAGAGTGGGGAGGTGGTGGACAGGCTGGTCTGGCACGCCCAGCTATACCTAGCTGCACAGCCGCGTGGGAACTCTGCACCCCATGATGCTCGAATGATGCCCACCCCGTGCTAGAGAAACACCGCACTTGACATATTGCTGCCCAACAGGTGCCAGAGAGAGAGGGCCAGCACCTCCCAGCAGTACCATCTCCTCACCCGGAAGTGTGGCGTGCCGGTCCAGGGCAGCTGCCACGTCATCAGCTCCCAGCACACCAGCCCAAAGGCGTACACGTCCGAGGCGCGCGAGGCGTGGCCGCCCGCCAGAATCTCGGGGGCCAGCCACAGCGGGTTATTGGCTCCCCCGCCGGTGCTGGTGGTGCTGGCGCCCGGGGCGGCGCTCAGCACCTTGCTCAGGTTGAAGTCGGCCACCTGCGGGGGCACAGGGGAGGGAAATACAAGTTGAGGTTGACCGACGACCACCCAGCTTGCTGCGCTGGGTGCCCGCAAGGGCTGACCTGCCAGCCGGCCATCCAATTTCCCTGCCTGCTGCTGACGAACACACAGCAACGTTGTACACACGTCCCCGCGCCCCCCAGCAAACACCATATGCTCGTCAAGACGGTTGTGTGCGCCATAAGGTTCTTCTTCCTCCGTCTCCCTGTGATGGACCTTATCCCCAGCCCACCTTGACGGTCCAGGCCGTGTCCACCAGCAGGTTTGGGCTCTTGATGTCGCGGTGCACAATGGGCGGCGAGCGTGTGTGCAGGTACAGAATGCCGCACGCTGCATCCAGCGCCTGCATATGCATGGGCGGTAAGATTGGCACAGCGGGAGATGCCTGGTCAGCACCTATGGCGAGAATCACAGTAGGAGGAGCAGTACTGCTGTGCCATCAGTGAGGCTGCCACGCATTCGTGACATCCCGGTGGTGCCGAGTCATCTCTGTTGCTAGTCCCACGCTGCCAGGTCAGCAGGCAGCTGCAGGCTTCCTGCCACGCACCATGCCAATGCGGCGGTGCCACGTCAGCTCCGCCGCCTTGTCAGGGTTCCTCGATGCGGCCTGCATCACGTCGTACAGGCTTCCCTTGCTCATGAACTCTGCAGCAGCAGCGAGGCGAGGGGCCAGCGGGATTGAGTGAATCAGCGCACGACCAGCCACTGGGCACTGGTGCAGATGTTTGTGCCACGCTGTCCTACTGCCACTTGCGCACTCGGCAGCAGTGGGCGACACTCAGCAGTCCGCGCCCATACGCTCGCCTGTCAGGATGCAGGGCGGCATGGCGCACAGGCCGACGAAGGCTGTGCAGTTGGGGTGCCTCATCCTGGCCATGACAGCCGCCTCAGCCTGCAGCTCCCTCATTGTCGCCTCGGGCAGGCGCAGGTCCTGCTCACTCAGCAGGCTGCCTGCGGGGTGGTGGGTGGAAGGGTGGGATGGCAGGAGAGGAGGCAGGTGACAGCGCTGCTAGCATGCGTGCCAAGTCTTTAAGTGTGCCCAGCAGTAGCAATGCCGCAGACTAAGGACCCAACAGCAGCGCGGGCAGTGTGCGGGTGTGCCACATGCTGCACCACAACTCCCACGCGTGCATGCCAGGCTGGCGCGCCACCTCACCCGAGTTGATGAGCACCTTGCAGGCCACCACGGCGCCTCCCTGCAGCCTGGCCTTGTACACCCACCCGTAGCTCCCCCGCCCAATGGGCTGCTCCATCTCAATGTCACTGAACTGAACCTCCCACTGCTGCACCTCGGCAGCCAGAGAGCTGCTGCCGCGCGCGATGATCTGTTCAGACGCTGCCAGTGGGCCAGCTGCCGGGCTAGGCTGCTGGAGGGTGGCCATGCGAGTGTTGATGAAGCTGAGCAGGGGGTCGCTGGAGCCGGACAGATGGCTGCACGGGGGGAGGGTAGAGGGAGGGGGGAACCAGGCCGAGTCGAGGCTTTCAGAGAGTGAAGCCTTGATGTTATGTGCTGGCGGCGCACACACCCGTAGCAAGGGGGTGCAGGGTGGGCAAAAGAGATGCAGGCAGAACTTGCAAACAGTCCACCTTACGGTCTGGGAGGTGGTCGCCGTCGGGCTGCCTTCACGAGGCAGGAAGGTGTCTAGCAGGGGCGCTGATGCCACAGTGGCCGCGCCGTTGCCCTGCACCTCCGATGTGCCACTTTCGCCACCACTGCAGCAGTGAGGCCTTGGAGGTGTGCTAAGGGCAGCTCTCATGACAGCAGCATGCACGAATACCAGCAGCATGCACCCATCCCACAGGAGATGAGAAGGCAGGCCGGCAACCCATGCAACCCACCCCTTACCTGACGGTGTGATCACCAGTCACTGCCGGGCTGCCTTCACGAGGCAGGAAGGTGTCTAGCATCGGTGTTGAGAGGGCGGCACTGCTGCCCGGCAGCTGTGAAGGGGCACTGTCACCACAGTCGCTGATATAGCTGAGAGGGAGGACGGCCTGTGCCTTGGGCCGCACCACAGCTGCAGGCTTGGTGGCAATGTCTGGGGGCGGGCTGGCGGGCCGGCAGTCAGCGCCTGCAACGTTGTCCTTCACCTCAAAACTCGGCTGGCTGCCGACAGCGCTGTCAACCCCTTCCAGTTTCTCCACATCAGGTGCCGTATGTGTGCCTGCCTTTGGTGCAGACGCCTGCTTCTTGCGCAGCCAGCCCTTGCGGAGGCGGAAGGCAAACAAGGCCAGGGCCACCAGCACGACTGCAGCATTCAGGGTGAAGTGGGCATGGGGCAGATACAGCCGTAAAGTGAATGCAGTACATGAGGAACGCGTGCAGTTATATTCCATACTAGGGGCTGCACCGACCACAGGGAGAGCAACGTTCTCTGCTGCTTTTGAGCTCTGAAGCTGCTGCTTCAACAGCAGCCATCCAGCATTCACAGCGGCCACCATGCCTGACATGTGGTCCACCAGTTAGCCCAGCCACGCACCTAGGCCAGCCACCACGCCTCCCGCGATAGCGCCAATGGGGACCGAGGAGGAGGGCGAGATGATGGATGTGAGATAGTCGTCAACGCATTGGTTGGCCTGGCCATGTGAGCACACGGCAGTGTAAAGATTAGCGGGGACATAGCCGTGCACGCGTGTGCCCTCTAGGTCCCTGCAAGAGTGGGGTGCATCTGGCAGGGGGAGGGGGCGGCATGCTTGCTTTGCCTGCAAAGGGCCATCTACCTCGTTGGGCAACCGCACGTGCACCCCAAGCTCTATAGCTGTGCCATGACCACCCGGGCCTGGCGTGCAGGCGTCAGCCATCCAATACCATGCCTTACAGTTGTTCAAGCTTGGGGAAGGCCACGACTGGGGTAGTTTGTCCCCACGAAGCCGGAATGGTGTCTGCAACAAAGAAAGAAGAAGCAGGGCAAAATTCTAAGTGGCTGATCAACATGCTCCATGACATGGCGCCGGCCTCGGTGACCAAAGCGTGGACAGATTGCAGCCGTTTCTTGCCTCCCCCTCCCACCTGTGAGTTTTGTGTTATATCTGAAAGAGAGATCGCGCAGCTCGCGGAAGCCATTATACCCCCAGCTACTGGGCAGGGTGCCTGCAAAGGAGAGGTGTGTATGGCGCAGCGTAGGTCGGGTGACGGAGACAGCGCAACCAGCTGTATAACGACTGTCTTTAGGCCCTATGCAGAGAGATCTGACCTATAGGACAGCCCTGTGTTACCTACGAGCATGGCATGGCCATGCTTTAAGATGCCTGGCCCTGCCCAACATCAACTATGAACAACAAGTGCAGCGCAGAGCACAGCATGGCATGGAGCATAGCGGGCGTGATTACCAGTGAGCCTGTTGTGAGACAGGTCAAGTGAGGTGAGGTTGGCCAGACCACCAGACCAGCTACTGGGCACCGTACCTGCAGAGGCACAGGCGCACACACGTGTAAGCGTAAGGGCACGGTTCTTCCGGACGCAAGCTTACCACGAGATGGGTGGGTGGGCAGGCAAGAGGAACGTGACTTGTGTCATGACCGGCAGCGAGACACTTCCCTGTGCTTAATCGCGCGTTGCACTGACAGCCATCCATTGCCAGATGCCGCCTTGCACTTTAGCTCAGCCGGTGTATACACCTGTCGACAGGCCTGGCGAACGCAGAGCTCACCTTCGAGCTCGCTGAGGTATATCCATAGAGAGGACAGGCGAGGGAAGCCGGTTACCCACTCTTCAGGCAGTGTCCCTGCATTGCGTTGACAGGCATGCAGATAAGCTTGGCGGAGGGGGGGGGAGGTAAAGCAAATCAGTCGCTTTGTTTACCCCTGGCACACCGGCAAATGCACCGGCTGCCAGTGGTAGCGCGCGTGCAAAAGTTAGTTCCCAAGCAAGGCAAGCCCTGGCTAAGTGCGCACCTGTCAGATTCAAGCCCCGGAAATGGAGACTGCTCAACTGGCTGCGGGAGTGCGGTGGGAGCGGAAATATGACAGACACTGGGCTGTTCAACAGAGCTCAAGTGGCAAATTGCTGTCCGTTGCGTATGTGTTACACCCCGATGCAACTATTTGTGTCTGTGCCGCCCGCCATGGTGAGCAGCAGCAGCAACACAAGCAAGGCAAGAATATGAACCAGTGGCTGTCTTGGCTGCCCACCCCATGCACGGAGACATGCCCCCCTCGGCACCACTGGTGCCGGCAACGCAGCCCCTGCAGAGCGACACAAGGCAGTTCCCGGCATGCCTGCAACTGGCCAGCTCATGTGCCAACGTGCCCCGCGGCGCAGTGTCCCATGCCACGCAATCCAAGTATCTGCATGGGTACACTCGAAGCTGCTCAGGCCTCTGAACGCAACTACATAGCATGAGGTTGACCGCTTGTGGACAGCGCAGCTGCAAGACACCCATGCTGGCTTGCGCTGCCCGCGGGCGGCTTAAATAAGGTGTACGATTGGCATCAGCGGCTTCTGAAAAACTTACAGGTCATAGGAATCACTGTATGAAGAGCAAGTGATGCCCGTCCAGTGGCACAGCGGTGTGCTGTCGTCCCACCCGCTGATGTTAGCGGCGCTCTTGCAGGCCGCCCAGTTTGTGATGGCATCCCGCTGTTTCAGCAGGAACGGGACTGCACGGGCAATGGGGGCGGGGATTGACCAGGTGATTGGCACATTTGGCCCTGGCTGCTGGATGCAGCAGCAGCCGGCGCGCGGGGCCAGGAACGGCGGCGGCGCGGCGGCGGCGGCGGGAGCTTGACAAGCACCCGCGCCCGGCTTTTCTCAACCCCCGCCTCCGGCGTCAGGCCTACCATCGGCATCTCGTGGTGCGGCTAGGGTGCAGGTGGCGGCTGCCAACAGCAGGAGCAAATGCGTTCCAAGCGCGAAGCGTCGCGGAGCTCTCATTGAGCGCTCGAGTAGGAGGCTTGCTTGTGGAAGTCGGATTCGGATTGGGTTTGGGACGTTTGTGAAGTGCCGCTCCAAGGGACTGGGCTGCGTGCTGGGACACAGCCACGTCATCAGGGGGTGACCACGCCAGTATCCTATGCAGCATCCGTCGTCAATGGCAGGTCCCCATTGGCACAAGCAGTGTGACCAAACAAATGAACCCCAAACAGCAGATTGGGAGCAGCACACTGCCGGTCACTAGCGCCCCGACATGCATGCACATCGGCACGGTGCGCCGTCAGCTGGCGCTGGCACCTGCTCTCTCTGTCTCTCTCTCTATATACACTTAGATGCCATATATGGAAATTGTAAAGCTTTCCACGCCGCGCGGCAAGCACTACTTGGAGCCACGCACAGTTCAAGAGCTTGTAAGCGTCTACAGACGTGGTTACAGCAGGGCAGCAGCAGATGTAAAAGACAGGTGCCGCCCAGGCAGTGAGGGGACGTTCAGGGCAGACAGGAGCAATCAAAGCGAATCCACAATCCATGATAGACGGGGGAGATGGGTAGGGGTGGGGTCAACGTGCCTGGGGAGCGCAACATATGCACGAGCTGTGCAAAAGGCGGGGGCGCAATGGCAGCCCGGGTGAAGCAGACTTGGGATGGGGGTGGCCGGGTGGGCCGGGTGTTCACTGACGTGGATGGATACAGGAGATGGTGTGTGTATACGCATGTGTGTGTGCGTGGTGGTGAGGGGGGGCAACACTAAGTGACAAGAGGCAGGCACGTGATTGCAGCGCGCCAGGTGGCTCAGCAATGATCTGGCAGAGCGCAGCAGAAGCCGACATTTCGGGCTTGTTGAGTGCCACGCCACTGAGCATTAAGGGCAGTGCTCAGCGGCGCTTAGCGGGGACCACGGGCGGCGGGGCAGTTGTGTTGGTGACATTGGCGGCGGGTGGGGGAGGAGGGGGGACANGGCGCCTCCCTGCAGCCTGGCCTTGTACACCCACCCGTAGCTCCCCCGCCCAATGGGCTGCTCCATCTCAATGTCACTGAACTGAACCTCCCACTGCTGCACCTCAGCGGCCAAAGAGCTGCTGCCACGGGCAATGAGCTGCTCGGATGGACCCAGCGGGCCAGCTGCCGAGGTGGGCTGCTGGAGGGTGGCCATGCGGGTGTTGATGAAGCTGAGCAGAGGGTCGCTGGAGCCGGACAGCTGGCTGCACAGTGGGGGCAAATGGAGGGTAGAAGCAGGCGGAGTGAGGGCCTTCAGGGAGTGAAGCCGCGGCGCACACACCCATTGCAGGAAGTGCATGGTGCGCAAAAGGCAAGCCGCAACACATGCAAACAGCCCACCTCGCAGTCTGGCTGGCAGTCACTGCTGGGCTGGTTTCACGAGGGAGGAAGGTGTCGAGCAGCGGTGCTGACGGGGCCGTGTCGGTGCCCAGAGCTTCTGATGTGCTACTGTCCCCAGCACTGCAACAGTGAGGCCTTGCAGGTGTGCTAGGGGCAGCGCTCATGACAGCAGCATGCACGAATACCAGCAGCATGCGCCTGTGCCACAGGAGATGAGAAGGCATGCCGATCACCCCTGCAACCCAGCCCTTACCTGACGGTGTCATCATCATTCACTGCCGGGCTGCCTTCACGCAGCAGGAAGGTGTCTAGCGGCGGTGCTGACGGGGCGGCATCGATGCCCGGTGGCTGTGAAGTGTCACTGTAACCACCGCTGCTGATGTAGCTGAGAGGCAGGGCGGCCTGTGCCTGGTGCGCCATTACAGCTGCAGGCTTGGTTGCGATCTCTGGGGGCGGACTGACGGGCCGCAGGCATTCAGCGCTTGCAACGCTGTCCTTCACCTCAAAACTTGGCTGGCTGGAAGCACAACTGCGGATGCCCCCCCTGCCGGTTTCGACTTGTTTCTCCACATCAGGTGCCACGTTTGTGTTTGCCGACGACGCAAATACCTTGCGAGCTTGGAGGACGAGAGAGATGAGTATCGCCAGCACAACTGCATCACACATGGGAGGGAGGCGCGAGACAGGTCACGTTTATGCTCCGCACAACAAACACAGTTCTCAGTCATGCCAAGGGGCACCCCTCCAGCCCTGGCCAGGGAAGCACTCTCTGCTGCTTCTGGCAGCCAACATGACTGATGAAGACCCCACCGGGTGGGCCCACACACCTAGGCCGCCAAACACGCCTCCCACAATAGCGCCTATCGGAGCTGCTGAGGTGTTTCCTGTCCCATAAACGCCGCCGGAGACCCAAGGGGGCTCCGCAGGAGGGGGGGGGCGAGGGGAGGTGGGGGGGGAGGCCGCAGGAGGGGGGCTCACAGAGCAGGGTATGTCCCTTTTGTCAGCAGTGCACGTGCTGGCCGCTTCATCATGATTGCACACAGCGGTGGCAAGCGCTGGGGGAATGCGTCCGCACACCTGCGTGCCTTCTAATTTGCTGCAACAGTAAGGATAGTCGGGCACGGATTATTGGCAGGTTGCTTTTGCCTGCACCGCAGTGGTGCTTGCATGGCAGTCCCCCCATCGTGACAGGCGGGCCCCAGTGAGCACAACTCCTGAAGGCTCTGCACATTGTTGCGGCACGTGCTTTCAGCCGCACACACCCAGCATGCAGACGCCCGCCGCTCAAGCCCGGCCTCACAAAGTCTCTAGCACAGGGAAGGCCGCGACCGGGTTGGTTCGACCCCATGAGGGCGGGATGGTGCCTGCAACGTGGCGAGAGAGGCATGGAGAGTGGGACAAATGTCCAAGAGGGGCTCAATGGGTGGGCGGCGCCTATTGCAAAAAACGGCGCTGTTATGCCACGTAAGCCTGAAGCCGCCCCTTGCTAGCCTTACCGGTTAGTGCATTATATCCGAGCCCAAGGTAGGTCAGACTGTGACGGCCACCATCGCCCCAGCTGCTGGGCAGAGTCCCTGTTGGGGACAAAAGGATGTGCAGGGCACAGCAGAGCTCAAGACCGGTGGTGGAACACCTAGATGAGCCCTCTAATGGCTACAAGCTTGGCATGCGCCGCTCTGCCCTCTGAACCGCGTTGGCGCTGCATTAAGCAGGGCAGAGCAGCCCACGCGAACTGACCGGTGAGCTTGTTGCTTTGAAAATCAAGAAACTCCAAATTGGCCAGTCCTGAAGACCAAGTGCTGGGCAGAGTGCCTGCACAGAAAGATGTGCAGGGGCATGCATGATGAGGGCAGGTGTGCAGCTGGCTAAGCGTGCATGCATGCAGGTGGCCGGGCTCAGAAATGACGATGGCATACCTTACGGGGATACAGGCACGGTGCGACAGGCTGCTCTGCACGATGCTGTGTGTGTGTGCATGGAGGTGCCCGTGCATGCACATGTAGTGTTGCAGTTACCAAGTGTATCTGCATCGTGCCAGCCCTACCGGTGAATTGATTGTTGTATAAACTGAGGAGCCACAGCTTGCGAAAGCCACCATCACCCCAGCTGCTGGGCAGACTCCCTGCAGTGGAGCGCAGGTGTGCAGGGCGCAGCAGATCTCAAGAGTGCTGGTGAAACACCTGGATGCACCCTCTGATGGCCACGAGCATGGCATGCGCCGCACGGCCCTCCAACAACCAGCCTTGCACGGGAACACATTGGCGCTGAGCTAAGCAGGGCATAGTAGCCCATGCATACTGACCAGTGAGCATGTTGCTATGCAAAGAAAGTTGCTCCAAATTGGCCAGTCCAGACGACCAAGCGCTAGGCAGAGTGCCTGCACGGTAATATGTGCAGGCGCATGATGCTGAGGGCAGGTGTGCAGCTGGCTAAGCGAGCATGCTTGCAGGTGGCTGGGCTTTAAAATTGACGATGGCATGCCATAGGGGGGTACGGGCACGGTGCGGCAGGCTGTTATGTGCGATACTTGTGTGTGTGCATGGAGGTGCCCGTGCATGCAGGTAGTTTTGGCCGTTACCAAGTTTATCTGCCTCACGCCTGCCCTACCCTTGACTTGAGTTCCCCATAAATCGAGGGAGTGCAGTTCACGAAAGCCACCATCACCCCAGCTGCTGGGCAGGGTCCCTGCAGCGGACAAGCCGGCGTGCAGGAATCAGTTGGAGAGACAATGCAGATGATACGTACCGCTCAAGCTAGGGTCGCGGAATACAGCTGGCAGGAAAGTCAGCCCTGCTGGAGGCAGCACACACATGGCCTCCTTCTTCCGCCTCAAACAGGGCAGGGCAGGGTCCGGCCCCCGGCACGGCACAGTTCGTCGCGGCGCAGCACCGCTAACCAGAGGAGACTCCTGGCAGCTCACCGCTAACCGGTGTGTATAAAATGGACAGAATGTACAGGGCAGGGAAGCCAGTTTCCCACGCTTCTGGCAGCGTCCCTGCAAGTGTTGCCAGGACGCATACTAGCCCGGTGAGCAAGCAGGAGCAAGGCGCCGGCAGGGCCAGTTGTGGGGCATCCTGGCATGCATGCATGCACGTTGGTTAGCTTCCTTGCAGGGTGCCCACCTGTCAGATTCAAGTCGATGATCATCAAACTGCGCAGCTGGCTGCATAAGTGAGTTGGAAGAAGATTGCAGATGCTTGGCTGGTCGCTGTGTGAGTTCAAATCATGCTCACTGCAAGCACTGTCCCCTGTCCTCCCCATGCCACGCAACCCTGCCCTGCAGCACCATGAGGCAGGCACTGGCAACTCAGCGCCCAAGGAGCCTGTTAGAGTGGTGCCGGCTTGCCTGCAACCAGCCAGCTCAGGTGCCAATGTGCCCTCCGCCGGCGTGCCGCAACTGCTGCAATTCAGCAGTCTGCATGGAGATGACGTCAAGCAGGTTGGGATATTGCAAGCAGCTGTGAAATCAATCAACCACAAAGCAGCCCAGCTGTCAGGCGCCGATCCCGGCTGGTTCTGCCCCACGTACGCAGCCGGTATGGGCGGCCTTTTGGGCAGCGTGAATATGGTTCGTGATTTGCAGCAGCGCTTTGTGAGCAACTTACAAGGTATAGTAATCATTATAGGGTAAGCATGCGATGCCCGTCCAGTCGCACAACGGGGTGCTCTCGTCCCAGCCGCTGATGTTACGGGCAATCTTGAATGCCGGCCAGTTTGTGATGGCATCCCGCTGTTTCAGCAGGAACGGAACTGCAGGGACAAAAGGGGGGCGGGACTTCAAGAATTGGTCGGAACTTGAGCCCTGCCCGCCGCTTGCAGCTGCAGCTCTGCCGGCACATCGGCGGCACGCGAGGCCATGGCGGCGGCGGCGGCGGCGGCAGGAGCTTGACAAGCACGAGCGCCCGGCTTTCCTCAGCCCCCGCCTCCGGGCGTCAGGCCTACCATCGGCATCTCGTGGTGCGGCTTGGGTGCAGGTGGCGGCAGCCAACAGCAGGAGCAAATGCGTTCCAAGCGCGAGGCGTCGCGGAGCTCTCATTGGGCGCTAGAGAAGGAGGCTTGCTTGTGGTTTTCGGATTCGGGTTGGGTTTGGGACGTTTGTGAAGGGCCGCTGCAAGGGACTGGGCTGCGTGAAGCACCCACGTCATCAGGTGACGTCACTCCGGTATCCCGCCCTCGCTCTCTCTCTCTCTCTCACCTCCCCGTTGGCACAAGCAGTGGTTGCCGGACCGTATGGTCAACCGCTGAGCATGCTGCTGCAGGTAGTGACCACTGCCCGGCCCGACATGCACAGCGCTCGGCACAGGACTCAAAAGGAGGCACGGTGCCATGCCACACCATTATACAGGTGGCTGCATGTTAGGTATGCTGCACCGGCTGCTTGGTTACAATGAAGAGGACAAGGGAATGCACACGTTGCCTGCTTCTCCAGGTGCTAGCCGGCATGCACCTCCCTCTCCCCTGTGTCCCTTGAACAACAAGCCGTCTGCTGCCCGGCTGGTCCCTCCGCCCCTCCTACACAGATCATGGCCCTCAACAACCGCCTGCTGCCGGATGAAGTGGCGAGCGAGGCAGGCATCCGAACGCTGTTGACGCCGGTGTGTGAGGTTATGCAGGGTTCACAGACGGGGGGGTAGAGCGAGCCGGGAAGGCTGAGTGCAAGGGAGGGATGTGCACTAGAAGGGCGCAGGGCGAGGGGTGAGTCCATGTGTGTGGTGAAATTGAAGTGGGGTGGGATGAGACGCTTCCCAGTGTCTCGGGTGAGGTGAAGAGCGTCACCAGCTTGGCCACAACCACGCGTGCTGCCCGCTGCCCCGGCTGCTGCAGTGGGGCGAGATGCACGGTGTGCGCACTATCGAGGGTGGCGTGGCGGGGG
>JTEE01000260.1:43557-63705 GCA_002896455.3 Chlorella sp. ArM0029B
GGCGGGCAGGCAGGCAAGCAGGCGGGCAGGCAGGCAGGCAGGCAGGCAGGCAGGCAGGCAGGCAAGTGGGCAATGCAGGATGGGGCGCACCGATGGCTCAGGAAGTGGAGTGGACACGCCTCCCACGTTGACTGATGCGTTGACCACTCCCCGCTGCCACCCCCAGACCTCCACAATACGCAGCCCAGCGTATGTGACAGGTGGGAAGCCACCCTCGGGGCGGCACTGCACGTCGTTGGTAGCCTGGCTCTGCAAGGGGTCGAGAGGGGAGGGAGCGTTGGGCAGGGGAGCGCGCGCAAGGCGGCGGGCTGGGCATGCGTGGGTGTCGTGGGTCTGGGCGCGTGCATGATGGCAGTGATGGGCGCCGGCACCGTTGTCTGCACTGGACCCTCACCGGCGCTCAGCTTCAGAGGCGGGCTGGCACAGAGGAAAAGCTGTGGAGGTGCTGGGCAGCGTGCACACAAATGCAACAGCACCGGCGCTCCGCAAGGCAACACCTGCGCCAGCCATGCACTTTGCCGAGCTTGCCACACGACATCTCCACTACGCACACACAGATGTGCCCAGCAGCGGAGATCCGGAATGCAACACCCACGCACCGCGCCGGGCTTGCCAAACGACATCTCCAGCACGCCAGAGTGAGTGTCGGTGGCTGGGTCATAAGTGATGGTGGTGACGTAGTTGAGAAAGTGGCAGCAGCTCGCGTTGGCCTGCACAGATCATGACATTGACACAGGAAGGAGAAAAGGGGGGGACACATTAGAACAGCGTGTTAAGGGGTCGTTTGTGCTGGCCCTGCTGTGGCATCTGCAACAACAAGAACAGGCCCTGTTGTGCCCGTCAACAACAACAAGAAGATGGCAGCACCGGCGGGGGCCAACCAGAAGGGCTAGCAAGGCAGCGAGGAGCACCGGCCTCTGAGGCACGGGGGCTGGGGAGGCAAGAGGGGCCACAACAGATTGAGGTTGCCATACATACCAAGACATGCCGCCCACCACAGCTGACACGGATGGCGGCACGTTGATGCTGTGTGACACTCTCGTACGGCATGCCCCGCAACACCCAACCTGTCGTGATCTTGACAACAACAACAACAACAGCAACCAACCACAGACCACCCATGTCTGTGTCGGAAATTTTTCTTGCGGAGAAAAAACATGTCGCATACGAAACGTTAGTAGCGCTCGAATGGTGCTCATGACCACCATCAACCCACCCATACCAAGGCCTATAACAGTTCCACACCATCAACGCACCTTGACGCTCTCCGGCGACATGCCGCCATCGTCGTTGTAAATGTAGCCAAAGGAGCGGACGGGCTCGGTGGGCGGCGGCGGCGCCACGAGGCCCGAGTTGAGGGGGGAGGTGAGGTTCACGATGAACTGGGGGAGCGCCACGATTGTCCACATCCACGTATTCCTGACCGCTGAGGTTGGGAGGGGGTTATTGTTGACTGTTTCTTGGACGGCCTGGCGCACAATCGTGGAGCCGCCCCGTTGCAGGACAGAAGTGAAGGCTGGGGGGGCGGGCAGGGAGATGGTCTGGCCGCCGTTCCTGCAGGCCAGGGGGTGGGGGAGAAGGGGACGCGGGGCGGTGGGAGGGCGGGGAGCAAGAGCTGGGTGAACGCACACCTTGACGCTGGGACGCCGCTCGTTGCTAGATGTGAGGTGCTGCACGCCGCCTGGCCTGCTGCTCCCTCTGCCTCCTAAACACAGCATAGCTTTATGTTTGCCTCCCCACACTGCTGTTCCCTCGCCGTGTGTTCACAAAATTCACAAGAGTCTTCGAACCCTCATTCCCATCTGGCAAGCGGCCCTGCCCACTCCCACCCCCGCCTCGTGCAGTGCCTCCCTCCCTCCCTCCCTCCCTCCCGGCCTCCCTCTCTACTTATCTCTCTCCCTCCCTCCCCACCTGGCGTCAACTGTGGTCTGTGGCCCCCACACATTGTACCACAGCCCAGCAGGCACGTAGCCCTCCACCTCGGTCACGCTTTCGGCCAGTGCCGGGGTGATCAGCAAGGCATCGCCCAGCATGAGCTGCCTGCAGGTCGTGGAGAGCAGGGCAGAATGCAGGTGAGGGTCAGAACGTCAATCACCAGTACGAGGGGCAGAAAACGCCAGTATGAGGGTCAGAAGACCATTCGCCAGTACACAAACACAAACACACACGACTGCCCACTGCGCGAGGACTGAGTGCAGGTGCATTTTGGTGTCCAAAGTTTGCAGGTACGGGAAGCAGGGGAGAGCAGGTGGGCAAGGTTATAGGGAGCGCCGGACTGCGTAAGGTACTGCCTCCCAGCAGACATTGCAGGCTCAGGAAAGGTGGCCAGCAGGGGGCAGGTGCCGGCCGTGCCACGCCTGCATCCCCAGTTGCACGCTTTGCCCTGCCACTGCAAAGCTTGACCACAGCATGCAAAGCATGCCCACGTGGCACCAGAAGCAAACGCACACCACGTGCCTGCTGACGGTGAAGGTGTTGGCGTCATTAGGGAAGTTGAGGAAGAGGGGGCGCATGACGGGGG
This sequence comes from Chlorella sp. ArM0029B, assembly GCA_002896455.3. NCBI lineage: Eukaryota > Viridiplantae > Chlorophyta > Trebouxiophyceae > Chlorellales > Chlorellaceae > Chlorella > Chlorella sp. ArM0029B. The sequence continues at coordinate 46,079 of JTEE01000260.1, forward strand.
CACCCGTGTCGGTGGAGGCCTGCACAGCACAGCATGGCACAGCACAGCGCAGCATGGCAATGGGAAGTTGAGGATGAGGGGGCGCATAGCAGGGGCACCCGTGTCGGTGGAGGCCTGCACAGCACAGCACGGCACAACACAGCGCAGCGCAGCACGCGTTGGCACGGTCTGGCATAACAGAGAACAGGCACAGAAGAGAAGCCCAGTGGGGGCCATGAGTCGGTGGGAGCAGCAGGGGGGAGCCAGGATGGCGTGCACTTTGATATGCAGCACTGCCTGCTTGCTGCATGCCCGCTCCCCCATGCAGCACGCAGCACGGCACGGAAGGCAGGTAAGCAGCGCAGGAGCGCGGGCGGGTTCAAAGGCACAGTGGTCACGTGTCACCGGTGCCGACGGTGCAGCACACTGACATAGGAGGAGCTGGCACAGCATGGCAGAGCATGGCACAGCATGGCACAGCAGGCACCTCACCTGGAGGAGTGTGTAGAAGTATGGGAGCAGTTGGTACCGCAGCTGCAGAGCTCTGCGGGCCGACACAGACACGCTTTCCCACAGGTAGAACTCCTGCGGTACCACGGGCCCGACGGGGCAGCAAGAAGAGGCAGTACGTGAGTTGACAGATACTGTGTGACTGTGATGCCTCAGAAACAGCGCCGATGACAGCACACGCCCCTCCCTCCCTCAGGCTGCACGGCTGAACACAGGAACGCCAGGTGCGCGGGGTGAGCTTTCCCAGCACATGTGGGGTGGCAGGCGAGGCAGGAGAGCTCCCTGCCTCGCATCTCACCCTCTGCCCCACCGCCCTGCCCCATCTCTGCCCCTCGCCCTCCGATCCGCCAGCCCCTCTTGTGCCCTGTGGTTGCGGTTGTCGCTTCTGAAAGTACATACGAAAGCTACAAAACAACTGACGCTGTTCTCACCTGCGACTCGCTCTCCTTGCTGTTGTGGTTCCTCATCAGCGGGTACCACGCAGCCAGCTCCACCCAGCGAGCGCACAGCTCCTCACTGGTGTTGCCATGAAAGCCACACACGTCGGCGCCGGCTGCGGGAGGCGGAGGCAGATGTTGGGCGGGGCAGAGGATGGGTAGGGGCGAGGCGGCATGGGGGTGAGCAGGCAGGCAGGAAAGGAAAGGCAGGCTGCCGTGCCCCCTGCAGGCAATGATACATGTACGTGAGGGCTGCCTACCAAATGCCGCAGTCACATTGCGCATGGCAGGCTCAGCAGGCTCAGCGGGCTCAGCAGGCACAGTGCACACAGCAGGCGCAGCGGGCACAGCAGGCTGGGATCGCTTATGGGGATGCCAGCTCAGCAAGCACACCACACACAGCAGGCACAGCAGGCACAGCAGGCACAGCAGGCACAGCAGGGCGGGCTCACTCATGGGGATGCCTGACAAGCCGGCGGTGAGGATGCCCGGGATGCTCCACTGCATGTCAGACCAGGTCGAGTTGTTGTCGCCAGTCCAGTGGGCCGTGTAGGCGCCGGAGCCGACATAAGTGGACCTAGGGAGAGAAGTGGTTGGGGGAGAGGTGGGGGCAGGGGACGGGCGTGAGGCAAAGGAAAGGCGGAGGCCGGGCGTGATATAAGTACAGGGCCAGAGCCGCCGTAGGTGGACCTGCAAAAGGCATACGGGGGAGGTGAGGGCCGAGGGCATGCGCCAGGACGTGAGAGCAGCGGACAGGCGGGATGGGCCGGGGACGACGTAGGTCGACCAGAGGAGGGCAGCATGTTAAGGAGGTGGGGGTAGACGGCGGGCATGAGAGGGGAGTGAGGATGTGAAGGCTGGGAGAGCTGAGCTGAGCAGGCGACGGCGTAGATGCAGGCGGATTTGCAAAAAGCAGGGTGCAGAGGTGGAGGGAGGGCGGAGCGCTTGGTCCAGAGGGGCGAGAGAGGTATCCAGAGGGGCTGTGCAAGCAGGCTGGCTGGGGGGACGAAGGGAGGCGGGCGGGTGGTGCAGGCGAGCCCACTTGACACCTCACGTTGCATGCAGGCAGGCACCCTGCCTAGTGCTCTGCCCAGGCCCAGCAGAACGCCTGGGCCTCCTGCCCGCCTTTTTCTAGAAATCAATTACAGTTCAAGTCCAGGGGGAGCCAGCAAAGGTCTCATGGGACAGGTCATCTGCCCCTTACGCGCCACACCCCCTGCCACACCTCCCTGCCCCCCGCCCCCGCCAACGCCCACACACCTTGTGAGCAGGAAGGGCCTGCGCTGCTTGATGGCTTGGTAAGCCTCGTAGCTGGCCCGCGCCTGCAGCATGCCGTACAAAGCGTGGGCGTCGTACTCCAGCACGCCGCCGCTGTGGTTGACCAGCACGGAAATGGTCTGCAGGGAGGGAGGGGGACCACATGTTGGTTAAAAGCAAGCTGTGTGTCCTGGGGCATGAAATGACAGGCCCAGAATGTGTGCCCATTGACACTCCAGCATGCCGCCGCTGTGATTGACCAGCACGGGAGTTGTCTGGAAGGGGGGGGGAAGCAGGCGGCCATGCGGCAGGCATCCGTTGGTCAGAAGCAGGCTGTGTATGCTTGGGCGTGATTGACAGGCACAACAACTATCATATCCGGCAGCACAGGCAGTGACAGCCGCAAACATGACAGCCGGCTCACATTGGTTTGCAGGGGCTCCGCATTCAGGCCGTTTGCGATCCAGTAGGGCGGGTTGGCGGTGAGCATTTGCTGGATATTGAGTCCCGAGGCCTGGGAGGTGGTGCACGCCAGCTGGCACTGGGTCTGGGGGAAGAAAAGCTGGTTGACCAGCATGTCTGCAGGAGAGGGATTTGGTAAAGGGATGTGGCGTGGGGATGTAAGTGAAACGGGTAGGGTGGGAGGGAGAGAGCATGAGGACGCGTAAGGCGGGTTGACCGGCATGTCTGCAGAGGGGAGATGAGGTCAGCTGGGATGTAATACGAGGGAGGTGGTGCGGGACGGCTGGCACTGGGTCTGGGGGAAGTACAGCTGGTTGACCAGCATGTCTGCAAGGTGGGGGGAGAGGTGAGACAAGGTGGGGTAGAGTGGGGTGGGGTGAGTGCGCTGGGATGACTTCTTGGGCAGAGGGAAAGTGAGGTAAAGTGAGGTGTGGTGTGGTGTGGTGTGGTGTGGTGTGGTGTGGTGGGGTGGGGTNGGGGGGGGACGGGGGGGCTATGGCCTAAGCTACTGCTCAACAGCAAAGTGCACAAGTGAACAAAAGGCGATGTGGAACGAGTGAAGCCGGGCCGCGCAGACAGCTGTTTGAGAAGCAGCACAGTGTGCACAGCGTACGGCACTGCTGAGCACAGACACAAAGAGGCGGTGTGCACGAGTGCGCCGGCGATTGTGGGGCATGGTGTTGCTGCACGCATGTCTGCATGTGTATGTTACTTTAAGGCGAGAGGCTTTGGACAGCGCCCAAACGGGGCCCTGACCCAAGTGGTCAGGCTGTGCTGGCCGGGGCGGTGTCGTGGAGGGCCCGCAAGCGGGGAACGATGTCGGCAAATGTGGGGCGGTCTTGCGGGGCCTGAGCCCAACACTCCCTGCACCGTGCACGCGAGGGAAGCAGCACAGGAGGGTGGGTGCGTGGTTGGGCAGCGTGCAGCTGCGGGGTGACCAAATGAGGCACGGCAGGGGTGCAACCCCAAGCACACAAGGCCTTGTGACTGGCAGCATGCAGCACACAACTCGAGTCAACGGACGCAGCGGGCAGCGCACATTCGGAGGTGGTGGTGTGCGCCAGAGTGAGCGGCGCTGCCTGGGTCAGTGCAGCACATCACTTCTGGCCCGCACATCACTTCACGGCACAGCCCAGTGATGTAAATGACGACATTGGGATTGCCTCACAGGGCACCACTAAGGAGTCCTCCTCCCACCCTCAGGGCTGGCCTCACCTCATCAGGTGGCAGTAGGCCTCCAGCCCGGCAAAGGAGGCGGCGTCTGGGCCGGGCAGAGCGTGAATGGGAGGCAACCCCGGGCGGGCGCCTTCTTGCAGGACCAGGTGGGCCACCTGCAGAGGCGCCGGGGTGGCAGGCGGAGCAGAGGGGTCAGGTGGCAACGCTGGCAGGTGAAGGGAAGAGAGGATGACCCCAGTGTGGCCTTGGTAGACGGGGAGGTTAGTCAGTCCTGGCAGTAGTGAAAACAGAAGGGCGGAGAAAGCCCGGGCGGTGGGTGTCCAGGTTGGTGGGAGACGAGGTGGGAGACGAGCAGGCACGCCTGGGTGCAGCGCCTGTGAGGCCGAGCCGAGAGGTGGTGGACTGGCTGCCAGTGGCGCACTTAGCTATAGCTAGCTGCACAGCCACACGGGCACTCTGCACCCTGCATGCTTTTGCTTGAATGCTGCCCATCCGGTGCCAGGCAAAGGGGCAGCACGTGCCAGCAGTACCAGCGGCTCACCCGGAAGTGTGGCGTGCCGGTCCAGGGCAGCTGCCACGTCATCAGCTCCCAGCACACCAGCCCAAAGGCGTACACGTCGGAGGCGCGCGAGGCGTGGCCGCCCGCCAGAATCTCGGGGGCCAGCCACAGCGGGTTGTTGGCTCCCCCGCCGGTGCTGGTGGTGCTGGCGCCCGGGGCGGCGCTCAGCACTTTGCTCAGGTTGAAGTCGGCCACCTGCGGGGCGCAAGGGAGGGAGGGACAGGCAACGCGAGTTTGACAGAGTACCCAGCGTGCTGCGCTGGGTTCCCGCAAGCGCTTGGCATGCCAGCTGGCCAGTCAACCTACGAGCACATACATACCAGCCCTCAGACCTAATCACGGCCAGCCAATTCCTCATAAATCACATGCCTCACTCTTCCGCTTCCCACGCTTTATAATGCTCTCCCGCCAGCCCGGCCCACCTTGACGGTCCATGCCGTGTCCACAAGCAGGTTTGGGCTCTTGATGTCGCGGTGCACAATGGGAGGCGAGCGCGTGTGCAGGTAGAGAATGCCGCACGCGGCATCCAGCGCCTGCATGGGCGGAGAGAGTGGCACAGCGGGAGAGGGCCCAATCAGCACCCGTGGCGGGGACTTTGATCGGGTCGCAGGAGGAAGAGCAGTGCAGCTGCGCCCGCAGGACAATTCTGCCATGCTGCCATGCAAGTTTGCCAAGCTGGCGGTGCCAGGTCAGCTCTGCTGCCAGCACCGCGCTGCCAGGTCATCAGGAGGCTTCCTGCCGCCCACCATGCCAATGCGTCGGTGCCACGTCAGCTCCGACGCCTTGTCAGGGTTTCTTGAAGCGGCCTGCATCACGTCATACAGGCTGCCCCTGCTCATGAACTCTGCAGGGAGGCGAGGGGGCAGGGGCAGCAGGTTTGAGTGTGCAAAAAGTAGCGGGCAGCCCGGTCGTGTGGTGTCGCCAACCCACCGATATGCGGCAGCAACGAGCGACCTTCATGCATGCCCGCCCCTACGCTTGCCTGTCAGGATGCAGGGCGGCAGGGCGCAGAGGCCAACAAACGCTGTGCAATTGGGGTGCCTCATCCTGGCCATGACAGCTGCCTCCGCCTGCAGCTCCTTCATCGTAGCCTCGGGCAGGCGCAGGTCTTGCTCACTCAGCAGGCTGCCTGCGGGGCGATGGGCGGGGTTGAGATTGAATGAAAAGCGGTGGGTGGGGGGTGGTTGGAAGAAGCGGATACATATAAGCCTGCTTGTGCCTGCTTGGGCGTGGCGTTGGGCAATTCAGACCTGTCTCACCCAAACCAAAGTGATGGGTGGGAGGTTCGAGAGGGGCGGGTGGGTGCATTTGTGGCAAATTACTGCTGAGTGTTCCGGCTTGAAATGTTGCAGGGCAGAGTCCCAACAGATTCCCGAGAGGCAGGCGGGACGAGGCTGGACCTTCAGTACTGCCATGCATGCCAGGCTGGCGGCAGTGCCAGGCTGGCTGGCGGGCAGGCTCACCCGAGTTGATTAGCACCTTGCAGGCCACCACGGCGCCTCCCTGCAGCCTGGCCTTGTACACCCACCCGTAGCTCCCCCGCCCAATGGGCTGCTCCATCTCAATGTCACTGAACTGAACCTCCCACTGCTGCACCTCGGCAGCCAGAGAGCTGCTGCCGCGCGCGATGATCTGTTCAGACGCTGCCAGTGGGCCAGCTGCCGGGCTAGGCTGCTGGAGGGTGGCCATGCGAGTGTTGATGAAGCTGAGCAGGGGGTCGCTGGAGCCGGACAGATGGCTGCACGGGGGGAGGGTAGAGGGAGGGGGGAACCAGGCCGAGTCGAGGCTTTCAGAGAGTGAAGCCTTGATGTTATGTGCTGGCGGCGCACACACCCGTAGCAAGGGGGTGCAGGGTGGGCAAAAGAGATGCAGGCAGAACTTGCAAACAGTCCACCTTACGGTCTGGGAGGTGGTCGCCGTCGGGCTGCCTTCACGAGGCAGGAAGGTGTCTAGCAGGGGCGCTGATGCCACAGTGGCCGCGCCGTTGCCCTGCACCTCCGATGTGCCACTTTCGCCACCACTGCAGCAGTGAGGCCTTGGAGGTGTGCTAAGGGCAGCTCTCATGACAGCAGCATGCACGAATACCAGCAGCATGCACCCATCCCACAGGAGATGAGAAGGCAGGCCGGCAACCCATGCAACCCACCCCTTACCTGACGGTGTGATCACCAGTCACTGCCGGGCTGCCTTCACGAGGCAGGAAGGTGTCTAGCATCGGTGTTGAGAGGGCGGCACTGCTGCCCGGCAGCTGTGAAGGGGCACTGTCACCACAGTCGCTGATATAGCTGAGAGGGAGGACGGCCTGTGCCTTGGGCCGCACCACAGCTGCAGGCTTGGTGGCAATGTCTGGGGGCGGGCTGGCGGGCCGGCAGTCAGCGCCTGCAACGTTGTCCTTCACCTCAAAACTCGGCTGGCTGCCGACAGCGCTGTCAACCCCTTCCAGTTTCTCCACATCAGGTGCCGTATGTGTGCCTGCCTTTGGTGCAGACGCCTGCTTCTTGCGCAGCCAGCCCTTGCGGAGGCGGAAGGCAAACAAGGCCAGGGCCACCAGCACGACTGCAGCATTCAGGGTGAAGTGGGCATGGGGCAGATACAGCCGTAAAGTGAATGCAGTACATGAGGAACGCGTGCAGTTATATTCCATACTAGGGGCTGCACCGACCACAGGGAGAGCAACGTTCTCTGCTGCTTTTGAGCTCTGAAGCTGCTGCTTCAACAGCAGCCATCCAGCATTCACAGCGGCCACCATGCCTGACATGTGGTCCACCAGTTAGCCCAGCCACGCACCTAGGCCAGCCACCACGCCTCCCGCGATAGCGCCAATGGGGACCGAGGAGGAGGGCGAGATGATGGATGTGAGATAGTCGTCAACGCATTGGTTGGCCTGGCCATGTGAGCACACGGCAGTGTAAAGATTAGCGGGGACATAGCCGTGCACGCGTGTGCCCTCTAGGTCCCTGCAAGAGTGGGGTGCATCTGGCAGGGGGAGGGGGCGGCATGCTTGCTTTGCCTGCAAAGGGCCATCTACCTCGTTGGGCAACCGCACGTGCACCCCAAGCTCTATAGCTGTGCCATGACCACCCGGGCCTGGCGTGCAGGCGTCAGCCATCCAATACCATGCCTTACAGTTGTTCAAGCTTGGGGAAGGCCACGACTGGGGTAGTTTGTCCCCACGAAGCCGGAATGGTGTCTGCAACAAAGAAAGAAGAAGCAGGGCAAAATTCTAAGTGGCTGATCAACATGCTCCATGACATGGCGCCGGCCTCGGTGACCAAAGCGTGGACAGATTGCAGCCGTTTCTTGCCTCCCCCTCCCACCTGTGAGTTTTGTGTTATATCTGAAAGAGAGATCGCGCAGCTCGCGGAAGCCATTATACCCCCAGCTACTGGGCAGGGTGCCTGCAAAGGAGAGGTGTGTATGGCGCAGCGTAGGTCGGGTGACGGAGACAGCGCAACCAGCTGTATAACGACTGTCTTTAGGCCCTATGCAGAGAGATCTGACCTATAGGACAGCCCTGTGTTACCTACGAGCATGGCATGGCCATGCTTTAAGATGCCTGGCCCTGCCCAACATCAACTATGAACAACAAGTGCAGCGCAGAGCACAGCATGGCATGGAGCATAGCGGGCGTGATTACCAGTGAGCCTGTTGTGAGACAGGTCAAGTGAGGTGAGGTTGGCCAGACCACCAGACCAGCTACTGGGCACCGTACCTGCAGAGGCACAGGCGCACACACGTGTAAGCGTAAGGGCACGGTTCTTCCGGACGCAAGCTTACCACGAGATGGGTGGGTGGGCAGGCAAGAGGAACGTGACTTGTGTCATGACCGGCAGCGAGACACTTCCCTGTGCTTAATCGCGCGTTGCACTGACAGCCATCCATTGCCAGATGCCGCCTTGCACTTTAGCTCAGCCGGTGTATACACCTGTCGACAGGCCTGGCGAACGCAGAGCTCACCTTCGAGCTCGCTGAGGTATATCCATAGAGAGGACAGGCGAGGGAAGCCGGTTACCCACTCTTCAGGCAGTGTCCCTGCATTGCGTTGACAGGCATGCAGATAAGCTTGGCGGAGGGGGGGGGAGGTAAAGCAAATCAGTCGCTTTGTTTACCCCTGGCACACCGGCAAATGCACCGGCTGCCAGTGGTAGCGCGCGTGCAAAAGTTAGTTCCCAAGCAAGGCAAGCCCTGGCTAAGTGCGCACCTGTCAGATTCAAGCCCCGGAAATGGAGACTGCTCAACTGGCTGCGGGAGTGCGGTGGGAGCGGAAATATGACAGACACTGGGCTGTTCAACAGAGCTCAAGTGGCAAATTGCTGTCCGTTGCGTATGTGTTACACCCCGATGCAACTATTTGTGTCTGTGCCGCCCGCCATGGTGAGCAGCAGCAGCAACACAAGCAAGGCAAGAATATGAACCAGTGGCTGTCTTGGCTGCCCACCCCATGCACGGAGACATGCCCCCCTCGGCACCACTGGTGCCGGCAACGCAGCCCCTGCAGAGCGACACAAGGCAGTTCCCGGCATGCCTGCAACTGGCCAGCTCATGTGCCAACGTGCCCCGCGGCGCAGTGTCCCATGCCACGCAATCCAAGTATCTGCATGGGTACACTCGAAGCTGCTCAGGCCTCTGAACGCAACTACATAGCATGAGGTTGACCGCTTGTGGACAGCGCAGCTGCAAGACACCCATGCTGGCTTGCGCTGCCCGCGGGCGGCTTAAATAAGGTGTACGATTGGCATCAGCGGCTTCTGAAAAACTTACAGGTCATAGGAATCACTGTATGAAGAGCAAGTGATGCCCGTCCAGTGGCACAGCGGTGTGCTGTCGTCCCACCCGCTGATGTTAGCGGCGCTCTTGCAGGCCGCCCAGTTTGTGATGGCATCCCGCTGTTTCAGCAGGAACGGGACTGCACGGGCAATGGGGGCGGGGATTGACCAGGTGATTGGCACATTTGGCCCTGGCTGCTGGATGCAGCAGCAGCCGGCGCGCGGGGCCAGGAACGGCGGCGGCGCGGCGGCGGCGGCGGGAGCTTGACAAGCACCCGCGCCCGGCTTTTCTCAACCCCCGCCTCCGGCGTCAGGCCTACCATCGGCATCTCGTGGTGCGGCTAGGGTGCAGGTGGCGGCTGCCAACAGCAGGAGCAAATGCGTTCCAAGCGCGAAGCGTCGCGGAGCTCTCATTGAGCGCTCGAGTAGGAGGCTTGCTTGTGGAAGTCGGATTCGGATTGGGTTTGGGACGTTTGTGAAGTGCCGCTCCAAGGGACTGGGCTGCGTGCTGGGACACAGCCACGTCATCAGGGGGTGACCACGCCAGTATCCTATGCAGCATCCGTCGTCAATGGCAGGTCCCCATTGGCACAAGCAGTGTGACCAAACAAATGAACCCCAAACAGCAGATTGGGAGCAGCACACTGCCGGTCACTAGCGCCCCGACATGCATGCACATCGGCACGGTGCGCCGTCAGCTGGCGCTGGCACCTGCTCTCTCTGTCTCTCTCTCTATATACACTTAGATGCCATATATGGAAATTGTAAAGCTTTCCACGCCGCGCGGCAAGCACTACTTGGAGCCACGCACAGTTCAAGAGCTTGTAAGCGTCTACAGACGTGGTTACAGCAGGGCAGCAGCAGATGTAAAAGACAGGTGCCGCCCAGGCAGTGAGGGGACGTTCAGGGCAGACAGGAGCAATCAAAGCGAATCCACAATCCATGATAGACGGGGGAGATGGGTAGGGGTGGGGTCAACGTGCCTGGGGAGCGCAACATATGCACGAGCTGTGCAAAAGGCGGGGGCGCAATGGCAGCCCGGGTGAAGCAGACTTGGGATGGGGGTGGCCGGGTGGGCCGGGTGTTCACTGACGTGGATGGATACAGGAGATGGTGTGTGTATACGCATGTGTGTGTGCGTGGTGGTGAGGGGGGGCAACACTAAGTGACAAGAGGCAGGCACGTGATTGCAGCGCGCCAGGTGGCTCAGCAATGATCTGGCAGAGCGCAGCAGAAGCCGACATTTCGGGCTTGTTGAGTGCCACGCCACTGAGCATTAAGGGCAGTGCTCAGCGGCGCTTAGCGGGGACCACGGGCGGCGGGGCAGTTGTGTTGGTGACATTGGCGGCGGGTGGGGGAGGAGGGGGGACANGTGGGGTGTGGGAGGAGCATAGGGAAGCATTGGGTGGGGTGGGTGGAGCAGGAAGCGGCAAGCGGGTTGCCCAGCATGTCTGCATGAGCGGAGCGATGTGTGTTTCTAGTGAGGTGAGGTGGGGTGGGAGGAGGGCGGGTGAGTTTCAACTGAGATGGGATGGGAGGAGATGGAGCATACGCAACTCGAGCATGGCGGGTTGCAGAGTGTTGGGTGAGTGCGCTGGCATGAGATGGAGGTGGTGGGCTGGGAGCAGCGTTGAATGCGAGGGTCACTCATTTCATGCTGCCGGGTGTCGACATCAGGCTGCCAGCGCACACAGCGTGGCTGCTGCTCGAGTGGAGCGCAGAGTTGTGGAGCGACGGGGGCACCAGCTGTCAGGCCGGGTCAGGTCAGGTCAGATCAGGTCAGGTCAGGTCACGCCAGGTCAGCGCACGCAGCATTGGCACGCCACCTCAGCTCAGCTCACCTGGCGTGGGCATCTCGCAGATGGGCTCGCCATCGCAAAAGTTGGAGACTGCAGGCAGGGGGTGTGCAGCAGAGCGTGTGTACAGAGTGGGCCTCCCATGCACCCGGTTCGACACTGCAGCTGCTGGCACTCTGCTGCCACCGTCCTGCAGCACCCCGCTGCTGCCACCGGTGCCCTCAACGTCTCAGCTAACCCCTCGCTGCCGCTCAGGTTTCCCCAGTGGCCCCGCTCGCTGTCGTGCACTCTCGCTCAGACTAGGGGCACACGTTCTACTCCCAAAGGCTTGCCCACTCTCGCCCACGCCCACCCGCAACCCATCCCTCACTAGCTCAGCCCAGCGGCTCCCTCTGGCCCTAAGGGTGGACATCTGCCCCCACCTGCTGCCACCTGTACGCCCCGCCCCATCAACTCACGCTCGTGCATGCCCAACCATAGCCCTCCTCAGGCACCCCACAGCAGCCACGCACTCTCTCGTGCTTCTATCCTCGGCCTTACCCAAACAGGGTGCACCCTTTGCCCACCTCACTGCCTGAGCCCAAAGCCGCCACCTCACAGGCGTGCTCACATTCCTACATGTCCAGGCACGAGCCACCCCTCAGGCGCACCCATGCAGCTCCTCCCCGCCCCAACGGGGGGACGCCTATTGATACACCCCATCAATTCAAGTCCGCGCATGTTCAGCCACAGCCCGTCCCAGGCACACCATAGCAGCCCCACTCTCTCTTGTTTGCACGCCTGATGCAACAGGGCGCACCCTTCGCCCACCTTACTGCCCAAACCCAAAGGGTTTAGGGGTCTAGGGTAACCCTAAAACCCTGTCGACTCCCCCACTCACTCTCGTTCATGTCCAGCCACAGCCCGTCCCAGGGCGCCGCCAGTTCGAACTGTGCCAGCTGCTCCTGCCAAAACACATCCGACTGCGGGTTCCAGCCAAAGTCGGGGAAGTTGGTGCCGCCCGGCCAAACCTGCGGAGCAGAATTGATTCAGGAGAGCAAAACAGCAAGAGTCGTGACACGTGACACGAAGTGCTAGGTCATGCGGCAGGGAGTTGGGGAAGTTGGTGCCACCCGGCCAGACCTGCGGAGCAGAAGTAGGAGCAGAAGTAGAGTAAAACAACAAGAGTCGCGACACGAGACACAGAGCGCAGGGTCATGCAGCAGGGAGTCGGGGAAGTTGGTGCCGCCCGGCCAGACCTGCGGAGCAGAAACGAGTAAGGAGAGCAAACCAACAAGAGTCGCGAGACACGAGACACAGAGCGCAGGGTCATGCGGGAGGGAGTCGGGGAAGTTGGTGTCACCCGGCCAGACCTGCGGAGCAGAAGTAAGGAGAGCAAACCAGCCTCAGAGTCGTGGCACGAGACACAAAGTGCAGGTTCATGCAGCAGGGAGTTGGGGAAGTTGGTGCCGCCCGGCCAAACCTGCGGGGTGAAGGAAGGCAATGGTGAGGGACAGAGCAAAGAATGGAGCAGGGATCAGGGCCGAGATTGGGAAAACTGCAAAACCGGTCCAGGAGGAAGTCCGTGCAGGGAGGGAGCTGCAGCTCTTCCCACACCAAAGTGGGCAAGCAAACCAGGACGGGGCAGGGGATCCGGCACGCCAGCAGGCAGGCAGGCAGGCAGGCAGGCAGGCACACCCACTCTCAGACAACCCACAGTGCGCAGGGGGCAGCAACCTTTGACAAGCCCGGGGGCCGGCAGTAGTTCTGCAGCTCCGCCGAGAACAGAGGGAGCGAACTTATAAAAGGTGTAGAGGCAGGGATTTGCGAGATGTGGCACCGGGAGCTGGGCACTAGCAAGCTGAGAGGTTAAACGGCTCACCCAGCCCCAGCTCACCCAGCCAACATACTCTCAGGAACGGCAGAAGGACCGCGGCTCTGCCAGTCAAGCCGCAGTGCACAGCGGGACAGCACCCTGTTATGCCATACACAGAGGCAGGCAGGCGTACTGGCTCACCCAGCCGGCATACTCTTGGCCATCTGCCCCCTTCATGAATATATCCTGGCGCAGGCCCTCCAGGTAAGTGGAGAAGTCTGCAGCACAGCACAGCAGAGCAGAGCAGTGCGGGGTTGGGGCAGGGGTTGAGGAATCAAGTGATGGGGGTAAGCACCCAAACAGGGCAAGCATCGCCCCCCAGGTCCACATCACGCACCAGCTCTCTGAACGCTGCCCTTTCTTGCCTGCTCAGCACATTGCGTGGTGTTAGAAAGCGACAGCTCTCTGAACGCTGCCCTTGCCTGCCTGGTGAACACACAACAGGATAGTTTTGAAGTCCGGTCGCACTGACCTGGGTCGATCTTCACCCCAGGGTCCACAATGGGCACCCAGCTCTGGTTGCGGGAGCGCAGCAGCTCCAGGAAGTCCTGCGGGCACAAGGAGGAAGGTGGGCGGGCACACGGAAGAAGGTGGGCGGGCACACAGGAGAAGACGGGCAGACACTACTAAACAGGGCAGGGAGGAGACCAGCTGCGCGCCTAGGAAGTCTTGCGGGCACAGGGAAGAAGCTGGGCAGACACTCGTAATCACGGCGGGGAGCGGCTCAGGTGTTCTGTGTTGTGTTTGGGAGGGTGCTGTGTTGGCATCCCAAGATTTCCCTTCCAGGGGCCAGGCCCCCTTGCTTGTGCGGCTTCCGGCACCTCTCCGTCGCATGGTAGCTGGCGCTGCTCTGCTGCTGGCCCTTTGCTAATGTCGCGCCCCCCCCCATCAATGACGCCGCTGCCGCTGCTGCGTAGGCGGCAGCGGCGACCGCGGTAGCTGCACTGTTGTGCCACTGCACTGCGGCTGCTTTGCAACACTTGCCTGCATCTCCTCTGCTGGGTAGTTGATTGGGTCCAAAGTGAAGGAGCGGTACTCATCCACTGCAGGGGCAGAACAGAGCAGGGCAGGTCGTTGGTTCCAGTCACTCTCGGGGCAGAACAGAGCAGGTCGTGACTTCCAGTTCGCATAAAGGTATCTTACAAAGAGAATGCCGGTCCAGAGTAAAGATGCAGTGGGACTGAGGGCAGAAGGCAGAAGAGAGCAGGTCAATGCCAAGCCAAACCTAGGCTGTCCTCAAAAAGCTGCAAGAACCCTGTTTACTGCAGTCAAGAGTAGACCAGTTCCAGGCTCGTGTTGGCGGCTACTACCCAACTAAACAAGTTTAAAACGGTTCCCAATCAGCTAAAACAACCGATCAATAACTCACTGTAGTCGATATCTGAGTAGACCACTTCCAGGCTCATGTTGGCGGCGGCATAGTTGTCCACCACATCCGTCAGGTTGGCCACAGAGGGGTAGCCGTACCTGCATGTCAAAGCACACACGCAATGAATGATACAAAAAAGTGGACACAAGTTGGTGCGAGTGCAGTGTTGACTGGCAAATTGGCCACAGAGGGGTGGCCGTACCTGCATGTTCGAGTACGAAAGCAAAAGGCAAGGCAACGAACCCCAGTTGGACAGAGAGGGCCTTGCACCTGCCTCAATAGCTTGGACAACACCTGACGTGGACTCAGGGCCATAGCTTCCATACGCAGGCCCAGGCCCCCAAACCTGCTTTGCTTCAAACCAAGCGCCCAGTGGGGCTGCACGACCGGGCAGCAAAGGCAACGCACCTCAATCCCCACTCCAACTCCCGCACCTGCTTTGCTGGGGAGGGGCAGCAGATCACCGCTGGGCTACAACACGCCCTCAGCTCTCTCTCACCCCGGCCCCCGCACCTGCCTGGTTGGGTGCCCAGCGCACAGCAGAGCCGGCAGGGCAGGGCACCAAGACACCTTGAGGTAAAAGTAAACCATTGATCCCCAGTTGTTTCCGCACCTGCTCTGGTGGAAGCCCAGGGCCCAGAAGGGCTGCATGGCGGGGCGGCCCACCACCCGGGTCAGCTGCTCAATCACGTCCAGGGGGGAGGGGCCCAGGAAGACAAACTGCGGGCGGGAGGAGGTGTGGGGGAGGAGGGAGGGAAGGGCAGCAGGAAGTGAGAGCAGGGGCGGCAGCAGGAGTGGCAGCCGGTCTGCCGGAATCGTGGCAGTGAACTTCCCACCATCACTCAGCCAGAACCCACCAGATCAATGATGCCGCCGGTGCTCCTCCACGACAGCTTGTCCAGTGTGGGCACCACATCCATTCCATTGGTGTTGAGCAGCAGCATGCCCCAGGCGGTGCCGTCTGCGGGGCGGGGCGGTGTGGTTGAGTGGGTGGTTTTAGTGGGTGGTGGGGCGTGGTTACATGGGTGGTTGAATGTGTGATGGGGCGTGGTTGCATGGGTGGTTGAGTGGGTGGTTGAGTGGGTGGGTTGGGCAGGCCGGGGCAGCAGCACAGTCGCAGCCCAGCCCACACACGCACCGGCCGGGTGGCCCACCTCCTTGCCCAGACAGGCTGGGTCTTGTCAGGCTATCCGCTCACGGCTGGCATAAAGGCCACAGTTGCATGCATGGCTGGCTGCCCCTGCCAGGTTCCCACCCACACACCCAGGCCAGCTAAAACAGCACACAGACAGAGGCTGCTATTTAAACTCTACAGCTGCCCTGCTACAACCTGAACACGCACACAGAAGTCGGGGCACGACGTGTCGTGTCGTGTATGCTGCTGTGACCCACCCGCCTCCTTCTCTACCAGCACACTCGTCGCTGTGCCGTCAAATGATGAAGAAGGCAGAGCAAACAATCATGCCAAGCAGGGCTCCCCCGCCTCCTGTACCGGCGCACTCACTGGCGTGCCGCCATTCTGTTACACCACATAACCAAAACCTTGCCAGCCGTGAGCCTCCAAAGGTTCACACCACAAAACCAGAAACGTGAATCCATGCCAATGGAGACTCACCCGCCTCCTGTACCAGCACAAAGGGCCAGTGGCCGTATGTGTTGCGCATGGCAACTGTGGGCGAGGCATCTCGGTTCCACAGCGGGTAGGGGTAGCCGGTGCGCTGCGGGCAATCGGGGCAGCGAAACATAAGCATGCTATGTGAAACATATATGTGAAACATAAGCATGCTTGCAGTGAGAAGGTGGCAAGCACTTGCAGTCTGGGCACCACACTGTAGACCTTGCTGGCGCCCCCTGGACTTGAAATGTAATTGGTTGAATGACTAGAGGGCAATGGGGCAGTCATTGGGCGACACCCGACAGTAGAGTCGTGTCACCCTATCTACTGGGGTGCATGTGGAAGAGGGAGGGAGGTGGTTGTCACTAGTCACCAGGCTACAGACTGCACAGCCTCGTGCCATGACACACACATGCATGCACCGGCCCTCTTGGCCAACAGGAGCAGCACGCACAGCAACCGCCGCGGGCAGCTCCAGCCCGAGCCCGCCCTGCCCGCCAAGCAGCCATAGCAGGCAGCGGCAGTCCCAGCACGCCCAGCACCCAGGTTCCACCCGCCGCCGCATGGGCCGTGGGGCCCTGGCTCGCCCACCCCACCCCGCACCGCGCCCAGCATGCCCAGCACAGCATTGCACAGCAGGGCCAGCATGTCCAGCAGACAATAGGTACTGTTCTGCCCAGCAGGCCAAGCAGGCGCAATGCACAGCACACACACAACCCTCCTCGACGTCATGTGGAGCGCAGCGCCCTCACAACTGCCCCACCCCGTCCCCAGCCCAGCAATCCCCAGCAGGTGCAGCATGCCCAGCAGGCAGCAGCATGCCCAGCAGTAGTTCGACAGCCCCGCCGCGGACGGAGGGAGCAGGCACAGCAGGCACAGCAGGCCCTCACCGTCATGTGCAGGGTCTCTGTGGCGCGCTCGCCGGCGCCGTACAGGATGCTGCTCTCCCCATTTGTAATCTTGGTGGTCAGCTCAATGTACTGGTCCTGCAGGGGGGGGAGGATGCACGCAAGACGTGCACAGCATGCAGGTCATGCACAGCACAAAATTGGTTGCTCAGCCCCGCCCGCCAGCATCTCGGTTGGCATGTCTGCTGCCCCTGTGCAGGCCTTGAAGGCCAGGGGCAAGTCGTGCACAGCATGCAGAACGTAGAGTTGGGTGCACGGCCCTGACGACAGGGGCACGTCGCGCACAGCGTGAGAATGAAACAAGCCCCACAGTGCACAGTCAGCTTCTGCCCTGTCCACCTGACCCAGCAGAAGCCGCCTCTTCGCAAAACTACCAACGTAAAAGTACACACGCAATTACTCATCCCACACGCCACACATTAAGCTGGCCCGCACCTTGAACACCAGCCTCTCGCCGGTCGAGTCAAACGTGGTCTTGGGAGGGATGGCCCCTGTTGGGTCCACCCGCACCACTGCCACGCCAAAGGGGGCAGCCGTCACCACAACTTCAAACAGGCGACCGGGCTGGACAGCCAGCTCAGCATTTGTGGCGTTATCGCCTGCAGAGCAAAACACAGCACGGGCTTTTTATGTGGTGAGAGGCTGCTTGTGCTTTGGGGGGTGCAAGCAGGGCAAACCCAGGAGCTCAGCATTCGTGGCGTTGTTGCCTGCAGGGCAACAGAATGCCTGGGGGCCACACAACAATATGTGTGGTGAGTGGCCGCTTGCAACTACTTTGGCAATGCGAGAAAGTGAGGTCGACCAGCAGCGCAGTGGCTGTGCTGTTTCCAGGCAGCATACACTGCCCCCCACAGCACGCAAGCACGTGCACCTCTCCCACCCCACACAGCACATCACGGCACAGCGCACCACAAACAGATCGCTCGCCCCGCCCCGCC
>JTEE01000260.1:63730-73933 GCA_002896455.3 Chlorella sp. ArM0029B
CCCAACAGTGCCAGCTGCCATGCCCCCCCGCCCCGCCCCGCCCCGCGTTGGCGCCTACCCCGCCCCAACAGTGCCAGCTGCCATGCCCCCCTTCCCCCTGGCGCCCCCTTCAGCACAGCACAGCACAGCGCATTACAGACAGGGTTGCCCACTGCGCCCTTTGCCCGTTCCTTTCTAACCCCTCCCCAGGCCCACCTGCCAGCAGCGAGCCGGGTGCAAAGAACTGGGTGGGCACCTCGAAGCGGGGGGCCTCCACATCCCAGATGCGCATGCGCACAATGTCTGCAGGAGCGGGGCGCAGGACGGGGGCAGAGGCAGGGCCAGGGCTGGGGTAAAGACGCCATGGGGCAGAAAGGGGATAAGTTGCTTGCCGAGGGTTTGCAGGGTGTGCAGGGTGTGTTGGCAATCCTGGCAGGCTGGCATGCCAGGGACGCTGCCCACACTAAGCCTGCGTGTGAGCAGTGTTCGTCCAGCTGCCGCCGCCGCTGCCATGCCTCACATGCCCTGTGGGCAGCCCCAAGCCCCAGTCCAAGCGGTCAAGTGCCAGGTCAGCATACCCAGGCCAGTGCCAGGTCAGCACGACTGGCGCCACGTCAGCACGTGCCTGAGCCCCTCGGCCCCCAAAACATCATATGTGCAACCAGGTGGGCAGGGCCTGGTGCCAGTGCCAGTGCCAGGTCAGCGAGGCAGGACCTGCTGGCCGTGCCAGGTCAGCGAGGCAGGACTGGCAGGCACTGGCCTGGTGCCAGTGCCAGGTCAGCGAAGCCCACCTGGCGCTGCCTCCTCAATCTCCAGCCCAGCTGCAACCACATCAGGGCCCAGCTCCGGCTGCGTGCTGTTCACCAGAAGCAGCGTGCTGTTGCCTGCGGCAGGAACACGGGCGGGCACAGGCGGGGGAGCAGGGTATTCAAAGGCCAGGCAAATGCGGCGGGGGTCAAACAGTGTGTGTGAGAAGGCCAGAGGTAAGGAACAAGCGGCGCCAGAGGGGCAGGCAGTAAGCTGTTCAGCGGCGGTGACGTGCGGGGGGGAGGCAAAGTCATGTCCGTGCAATGTGAGCAGGCAAGCGAGGCCTGTCAAGCGCAAGGAGAGGACAGAGCAGCAGCATGTGTCAAGAACAACACACCTGTGCACTAGGCTAGGCTAGGCTAGGACATACCACATGCGCCGCACCTCTTGACACGACATGTCAGTTAGCAGGCAGCTGCTCGCCCCAGCACACCCAGCCCTTCGCCAGCGGTACCACAGCTTCCCATCTCCCCACAACAGTTTGGTGATTGACATGATGGTAACCGGACCCCCCCAAGTCACTCAGCCGCACCACCAGCGGTACCAAATTGCCCAGCAGTGCGAAAGCACCACATTATTTGGACACATCGCGCACCTTCCCCGCTCCTTCCTCCAGCCGTACCACATCTTTTCATGCCCCAACTGGGTTGACCCCTGAAGCATGCACCTGCCCACTCACCCAGCCCCTCCACAAGCGGTACCGTGTCGTCCAGCTCATAGCTGCTCTCCCCCCGGTTTGGGTAGTAACAAGTGGGCATGTACACATCCGGCTGCCAGGCCTCCTTGGGAAGGGGGTCCTCCGCCCAGCAGCAGCCCAGCGCCTCGCAGCTCGCCTGGCTGGTGGCCGTCGTGCCTGCGCCGTGAGCGTGCGAGCAGGGTGGGAGCGCAGGGGATGCAGCAAAAAAAAAAAACTGTCAGCAGGGGAAGTGGCCGCGGGCGGCAGCACCCAACAGCACGCGTGATGAAGCGCAGACAAGAAGCGAATGCGGCACTGGCATGGCCAATGGTGCACCGGGCATGATGCAGGCGGGCCACACAGATACGACACGCATTATTATCACTGAGTGGGTTTGAAACTCAAATACGTAGCGCAGGAATGGCGAGGTATGGCGGCGCCCGACAGCGCCCCAGCAGTCGGGCGCCGCAGGCGGCACCCAACCCACTCACCGCACACAACTCGCGGACCCACGGCGCTACACGCCTCAGGGTCCGTCTGCGCTGCTGCTGGTGGGATTAGAGCGAGGTGTACTCCCAGCACCAGGAGAAGGAACTGGCATGCGCCACTCGTTCCCCTCCGGGCCGGGCGGCACGGCAGCATCGCGGAGTTTGCAATTGTCAAGGTGTGGATGCTAGAAGTGTTGTTCACGACTCTGCCAGGCGCGGGGCGCTCGCGGGAACAGGGGGGCCGCGCTTTTGCGGTCTCCAGCTGTTGCGCCGCGCCAGCCAGCAAACCGCGCACCGTATGCTTTGCAGGTGCGATCTGCCCGGTGGGAGGCGCGTGGGGGCGCCGAGCGCCGAGCACGCCGTTCTCCAGCCTGGCAGGCGGCAGCGGCCACAGAAGCTGCCACAGAGGGCAGACACATGCCTCAGTCGCCTTGCATAAACCTGCCCTCCTGCTAAGCCAAAGTGTGTTACATCAAGCTGTACGCATGGCAACATGCACATCAAGGTTGCAACAAAGGCAGAGGAGGCATGGCGGCCTCCACCACTGAGCGCTGGCAGCCCCGCCGCTGCAACTCGCACTCGCAGGCCCGCCGGCAGGAGCAAGCGAGGCTCCCGAGTCTAGCTGGCCGGTGCCGGCGCCTGCACAGCGGCACCTGCCTCCGCAGCCTGTGCTGGACCCGCCTGCACAGCATCCCCCACCTCTGCAGCTGCACCCTGCTCCTCCGCCGCCTCATCCTCATGCTCCGCCACCTCCTCCGCCGCCTGCGCTGCCCCGGCCTTGGACGGAGCTGCCTTGGGCGCACCCGCCGCTGCCTTGACGGCAAGCGGCGACAGCATCACGGCCCAGTGGCCCCTCATAGGCCGCTGCAGGTGCTTCTCATCTTTGACCTTGCAGAGGTCTGCAGGGAGGGCCAGGAAAGGGGCAGGAGCGGGGGAGGGGCAAAGCTTTCTTAGGTAACCAGCAGTCTGCAGGATGGACCGGGAAAGGGCCAGGAGCGGGAGGCACAAGCCGTTTCCATGACAGGCACAACACCCAGCAGGCAAAGCACCCAGAAGAACCAGTGGAGGGGTGCGAACGGTGCGAAAGGTACATGCGAATGGCAGTCTGCAGGATGGACCAGGAAAGGGGTGGGGACGGGAGGCACAAGATGGTTCCATGGCAGGCACAGCACCCAGCAGGCAAAGCACACAGCAGAACCAGCAAAGGGGTGTGCACGAGAGGCACACGGTGCGGTTCAACGGCAGGCAAAACACCCTGGGGGTGGGTGCGAGCGGAAGGCACATGGCAGGCACATCACCCAGCACCAGCCGCCCGTGCGTCGCCCAATCCAGCACCCTGAACCAGCCGCGCGCTCAGCGCCAGCTGGCCGATCAAGCTATGCCAGCTCAGCAGCGACTGTGTGGCGCCAGGTCAGCGCACCTGCCAGCTGTCCAATGAGGTACAGCGTGACGTCCCGCCCCAGCGCAATCTGCGCCCCGCCCTTGAAAGTGACCACCAGGCGCAGCACGTTGCCCTCTTCCAGGAAACGGCGGGCCTGCAAGGGTGGGGTGGAAGGGGTGGGGTTGCAAACGGGAGCGGGACCACACAGCAAGTGCAGGGCAGCAGCAGACCGGGAGCGCAAGCCCGCAGAGGCGGTTGCTGGCCGCCAGGCAACGGCAGGACACGGCGGGCTCACGGCAGGAAACGGCAGGAAACGGCGGGCACACGGCAGGACACGGGGGGCCTGCAGAGGGGAGCCACAGGCCAGGCCGCGCTCAGGCGGGGCAGGGCAGCGAGGAGGGAACACACAGCTCAACAACACTGCTGTTGCCAATACACTGTTCGCCGCACATCGTTTCAGAGTACAACACCTTTGGCATAACGACACTGTCGCTGCCAGTGCCCGCATCGCACATTTCCTTTTTCTTTGCTACAAACTAAATTCTGATACACTCACCCCCCACCCTGTCCCATGAGACCTTGCTGGCTCCCCCTGGACTTGAAATGTAATTGATTGATTGATTGAACACACATGTCAGAGTCCGCACCTGCGCCATCTTGACGCCCAGGTTGTGCTCAGGCAGGGCAGGGCAAGCCGAGGGGGAACAGCTATGAAAGAACGTCCCTGGTCCGACAGCAAAGCAATTTGCACCCTTTTAGACTTTTAGACTTTTAGACTTTTAGCAGAGAAAGGCAAAGCCTTCCTCACCAGGAAGGCAAGTAAGACGAGCCTCAAAGCAAGCAAGAATTCGTGATGAACACACAACTCTCCCCACCTGCGCCATCTTGACGCCCAAATCGTGCTCGGCAATGACGCAGGAAATGCGGATCTGCGGGCGCAGCACAGCACAGCACAGCGAGGGGGAGGGGCAACACGTCGGCACAACCAGCACAGCTGTGTGCTGCAGCACACCCGCCGCGCGACGCACAGCAGGCACAGCGGGCACAGCAGGGGCACTACAACCCTGGCTCTGCCAAGCACGGTACCATGCAGCGAAGCAGGCCGGACGTGAGCAGCAGTAGTTCGACAGCCCCGCCGCGGACGGAGGGAGCGAGCCGTTAAGAAGTAGGACAGGAATTCGAGAGGTGTGCCACCGGGAGCTGGGTAAAAGCAAGCTGAGGTTTGCAAGCAAGTGCGAGCAGCAGGCACAGCAGGGGCAGAGCAGCAGGGCAAAAGCTCCACTACAGGCGGAGGGGCGAGTCAACGGGGATGCAGCCTGCAGGCACAGCATGAACACAACACACAGCAGCACAGAAGGGATCACAGCGGGCACACGACAGGCACAGCAGGCACAGCAGGGGCGCACCTCCTTTGGCTCCATCAGGCGCTGCGCTGCCAGCTTCTGCTTCATTGCTGTCTTGTCACGCTTCTGCTGCTCATACAGAACCTGCAGCAATCGATCGATTGATTGATTGACCAAGCAAGGCGGGTGCTCAGGCGTGCAAACGCTTGCCTGCCTACAGTGTATGTACCTTGAGAGTTGTGTTGCACCTGCCAATCCTGCTTGCTTCAAGCAATCCTTTGTGCTACCGGCGGCACGGCACAGCGGGCACAGACAGCACTCCGGCACAGCAGGCAGGCACGCCCCACTCCCCCACCTCCGCCCACCTTGCTCCACTCAATCATGCGCACCACCGGCGGATCGGCGCAGCAGGTTCGGCAGGCACAGCATGCACAGCAGGCAGGCACGCACCACCCCCCTGCCCTGTCCCCGCCCACCTTGCTCCACTCAATCATGCGCACCACCGGCGGCTCGGCACGAGGCGACACCATCACTATGTCAAGCCCACGGACCTTGGCCTGCCTGCAGTGGTGGCACACCGTACATTTGTAAGATGGCAAATATCAGTGTAGACGACATCTCTTGCCAGTAAAAGAAACCGCAGTGGAGGATAGCGGGCCAGACAGGTGGAATCCCGCATTCCCGGTGAGTGGGAGGCATGCACAGGTTCCAGGACGGCGCACAGGAAACTTCCACAGGGCCTGGGGTAGCACACGGCTGTCCGCCTGCACCCATGTTTAAGCACTGCCCAGGCCTGCTGACCTGTGGCTCCTGCAACCGCCCACCCACTCAGCGGTTGCACCTCGTCCTGCGGTGCTTGGCGCTCGCACCTCACTGTTTCATTCATTCATTCATTCATCACACATTCGCACGGTTGATGGACTCATTGAGCAAGCACAGGATTGTGCTGACCCGACTTGTAAAACTGACATTCAACCCACCCACTGACAGACGAAAAAGACACCCACCCGGCATCAAGCCACCCAAAGAAGCATGCATAGTTCATTTCCTCAAAAATCATACCACCAGCCCCGCCAGATTACTCCCACACCCCACAAACACTTCAAGGCCCGCCACCCACACACCAACCCGTCCCCCCGCTCACTTGATGGCCGCCCGCAGCTGCATGACATCGGAAGCCTCCTCCGGGCCGGGGAACAGCACACGCACCTGAGGCAGCAACCAAACGGGTGAGGGGAGAGGAGGGGAAAGGAGGGGAAAGGGGGTCAGGAGGGGAAGATGCACAGGCAGGCTGGTGGGCTGGCAGCATGGGCGGGCTAGTGGCAGGGCAGGCAAGCCAGCAGCTGGCAGGGCAGCTGGCCCCTGCACATTCCAGAACCCTGCCAGCTGGAGCGTTCCTGCCTGTGCTCTGACAATATGCAAGCGGAGCTGCCCCAGCCTGCCGCGCCCAAGCAAACGCAAGGAAGACCACACTCTAAAAAGGAGAAGAAAGAAACAAGGTCCCGCCCACCTCGGACGCATGGATCTCCTCGTTCCTGGGCGGCAAATTCTTTTGCGGTACCATGTTCTTGTCCCGCCGCCGCTGCGGCCGCACAAAGTTCAGCGCAAAGCCGCGCCGCTGCTGCTGCTGCTGCTGCTGATGGGTGGCAGGTGGCGTCGCCTGCAGCGGTGCGGCGCATCCCCAGCGCCACCCCACACCCCATGCTGCTCCCGCAGCTTCCTGCTGCCGCCACGGCTGGTATACTTGCCCTTGGTTGTGGGCAAGAGCTCGGAAGCCTGCTGCCTGCTGCTGCTGCCACTCCGCTGCTGCTGCCGGCAGCGCAGAGCATTCCAATTGCACCTCACCCACTGCCTGCCGCCAGCCCAGAAGCCGCAGCCGCCCCTGCTGGCTTCGTGCCGCTCGGACCAGCGCCGCCATTCCTGTCCGCTGCTGCTGCTGCTGCTGCCAAGCTGCTGCTGCTGCCTGCTGCTGCTGCACCTATCGCCTGCCTAAGCTCGCTAGACTGGCCTGCCTGCCTGCCTGCCTGCCTGCCTGCCTGCCTGCCTGCCTGCCTAATCACCAGAAGAAGCCGGTGCGCTTTGCCACACGCTCCGCTTTGTCTGCCTCGTACTGCAGGGCAGGAAGCAGTTGAAAATCATCTGTCGCAAATCATCTGTAGGAGTCCTAAAATAAAAGGTGGGCTGACATGCTCTCTGCTGCACGGCCTCGTACTGCAGGGCGGAGGATACGGAGTCAGTTGTGAGCAAAGATGAACGCCATATGAGCAGGCGCGGCCGCTTGCTCCTCTGTGTTTGCCTCGTGCTGTGCCAGGAAGCGTGGACTGCAAACCGGCTCCAATAGGCACTGTAGAGGGATCGCCTATGCTCCTTATGTTGCAATACACCAATGTGTTTATTGGAAACTGCAAATTATATTTGCGAACTTGTAAATCGCATGAAAAATGCAGTGCACGCGCCCCTGGCCGGCCCGCGCCCTTCCGCACGCGCCTGCTCCTTCTTGCACTGGCGGTACGCGTGGAACGCCTCCTTGCACTTGCTCTTGTCGTAATTGTTCTTGTCAAGGCCTGCAGCACAGCATGGTGAGACCGGTGCAGAGTGTGTGCTGGATGGCGGGCAGCAGCAGCGGTGGCGGCAGCGGCGGCGAGCACTGACCACTCGACACCGGCCAGCCCCTTGGCGCTGTCGCTGGCGTCGTCATAGCGGCATACTCGCTCTCGGGGCGCCGAGTCGCCGCAAGCGGTGCTGCACGGCGCCGGGTTTGGCCCCCACTAGGGTTGCGGCAGTCCTGGCGCGATGCTTGGACGCTTTGTATTACTCACAAGCTAGGGAGTTGCTGTATGCCTCGCCGCAGGAAGATTCAGAGACCTTCCTTGTCGTGCCCTCCTGCTGCTGGCTCATTGAGCAGCGGCGGTCTTCCTCCTGTTAAGGGTGATTGTTAGTGGCCACAGGCTGCCAGCGATCGCCAATTTGCACCGATGTCTCGCTGGCGCCTGCTCCGCATGCTGCGTTCCTGCACTTGCTCTTGCTGCTCCGTGCTCTCTCGAGGCACGTCTTGTTTTTTTACGAGGTATCCATTTGATCTGCTTCGTGAGCAGGCACTCGCTCTCCGCGCTCGCTTACCAAGACGCTTCCCAACAAGGCCTCCGTGGGCCCAGCCGACCGCGTGCACCTGGCTTCATCAAACGGGAATCGTCCTAGCCGCCTGCTATCGTCATTTTGTTTCAAAAAAGCCTGCGCCCGCTGACACAAGCTACAGCTACGAGGAGAGCATGTGCAGAACAGACACGCCGCGGCGGCAACGAGGGGGCACCCAAGCCGGTGCCCCCCAAGCCAGCCTCCTGCTCCTCCTGCTCCTGCCACTAGCGTTGCTCGAGCTCTGCAGCGCGCGTGCGCAGCTGCCTCATCACGAAACGGACGGAGCAGTGCTCAAGCAGCGGCACGCCAACGGTGGCGACGGCGGCGGCGGCACGCCACACGACGCGCAGACCTCCCTCCGCTCGCTGCTACAAGATATCAGCCTCGTTGGAACACGCATTGTGGGCGGCACACAGGCCCAACAAAACCGGTTCCCATATTTGACCAGGCAAGTGACGTTGGGAGGTGCTCATGGACCGGCTTGTCTTGGCCTCCTGCCGCTGCATCACGCTCTGGCGCCGCACAACACAACCCTTACCACCTTGAACGCTCTCCTGCCAACTTCCTGCAGCTTGCGTAATTCTGCTGGCTCCCACTACTGCGGAGGTTCCCTCGTGGCTCCCAACGTGGTGCTCACAGCCGCCCACTGTGTGGCAGACCCAAGCCTGCGCTCCCCCACGGTACGTGTGGGCCACACGGGCGCCGGCGTGTGGTACGCCCCGCCTGGCACAGCATGCCCAGCGCGTGTGCATTGCCATCTTCTTTCTTACAGCTCAACCCACTCCTGCCCCCACACACACACTATCCTCACTCTCTGACCTGCAGTTGCACATAGGGCGCCGCTTCCTGACGCAATCAGGTGAGGTGGCTTGGCAATGTGGCTAGGCAGCCGATGCCGGGGGGGGGGGCGTGAGCGCACGGGAGGGACGTGCTTAGAGTGGGCCACATCAACAGCGGCGCTGTATCAATCATTAAATCACCAGCATCTCACAACTGCCCATGCCTGCAGAGACGGGCTTTGATGTGCGGCGAGTGACAGCTACCGAAATCCACCCGGGCTATGACCCAACCACAAGCGCCAACGACATCGCCGGTACGCAGGAGGGAGGGGCCCGCCGGCTGACCCTCACCGCCAGCAAGACTGCTGCCGCACGCTGCCGTGACGCATACCTGTCGCTGCTTGATCACACCTGCCAGACATTTGCAGCATGCAGCACATGATGCTCACCTTCCCACTGCAGTGCTCGCCCTAAAGACTTGCCATCCTCCAAGTTTCCGCTGCGCCTTGCCCCCGCTGACCAGGCCCTGCCCGCCTCACGCCATCCCTCACACCTTTCCCCACCCCCACCCTCCCACCTGCCCGCATGCAGTGCTGCGCCTGGACTCGCCCTCCACCAAGGCCCCGCTGCTCCTGCCCGCCGCTGACCTGGCGCTAGCTGACGGAGCGCCCCTGACCGCAATCGGCTTTGGCACCACCTCCGAGGGCGCTTCCTTCCTGTCTGAGACGCTGCAGCAAGTGACAATCTCCTACATCGCCGCGCCCAGGTGTACCTCCACTGTCTACACAAACGGGCAGATCAAGCCAGGGATGCTGTGCGCGGGCGAGCTGGCCGGCGGCAAGGACAGGTGGGTGGGCGCGCAGCGCGGATGCTGCTGTTGGGGAGGAGCAGGAAGGGCGGTCACCGGGGATGGTGCAGATGCAGGAGCAAGGAGAGGGGGGAGGGGAGGGCGAGGGGGAGGCATATGCATGAGGAGGCAATGCCGGGCACTGCATGGCAGGCAGGCTGGTGGGCACATGAGGGGGCAGGGGGTCATCCGTCATCCATGCACTCGATCCACCCTGATCACCACACCACCACACCACACACTCACTTCTCCCGCCCGTCTCGCTTCCTTTTGTGTGCAGCTGCCAGGGCGACAGCGGCGGCCCGCTGATGTCTGCCGGCGGGTCGGCAGCCACTGACCTGGCTGTGGGCATCGTCTCATGGGGATTTGGCTGCGCCCGGGAAAATCTACCAGGTGAGCCATGGGGCTTTGTGCAGCGCTGTATGCGAACCTGCTAACCTGCAAACCTGCCAGGTGGGTAGTGGCGTGCTGAGCAGTGCGTGGGCGGCATGAAGGCACTGAGCAGTCTCCCCTGCTGTGTTCTATAGTCTGCAGTGCAAACCCCTCCCTGGTCAGCCGCCTGTGCCTGCTTTCTTGCTGCTGCCCGCAAACACCCTCACCCGTCACCATCCTTCCTCCCTCCCTCCTTCATTTCTTCCTTGCCTCAGGCGTCTACACAGACGTGGCCTTCTACCGCAGCTGGATTGCCTCCTACGTGGCACAGTGGGGCACCCCACCCACGCCTACAGCATCGCCACCCCCGCCAGCACAGCTGCCCTCCCCACCCCA
>JTEE01000260.1:74042-92570 GCA_002896455.3 Chlorella sp. ArM0029B
CAAGGTGCCCTCCCCACCGCCCCCAGTCCAGGCACCCCCTTCAGACACCAGCGCTGACTGCTCCTGCTCACGCACCGGCATAAGCGGGGGCGTCCGCACCAACCGCAGGGGCTGCGCCAGGCACGATGCGTCCGTCACACCGCTGCTGCACTGCTACGTGAGCCTTCCGCTGCATGGGCTACTTCTGCGGCTGCTGCTGCTTCTGCTGTGCATGCGGTGGTCGCCTGCTGTGCACGCCATGCCCATTGCCCGTGCATGCGTTTGAGCGAAAGCCTGCCTGGCTAGGCCCCTCTTCCACCCACCTTACGCTATCGGCCCTGCCTGCCTGCCTGCAGACGGCGGGCGGCAACAGGTGCCCACAAGCCCTGCCCTCGCCCCTCTTCCCCAGGACCGCCGCGGCGTGGGTGCCCTGCGGAGCCGACGCCACGCAGGTCACCACGCCCACTCAACCTGCGCCTTCATCCGGCGCCCCTCGGGCGCCCACTGTCACCCTCACCGGCCCTGGGACCATCAGCAATGCTGTGGGCCTCACCCCCACCACGGGTGCATCCCCTCCGCCCCCTGCCAAGTCCACACCCGCGCCTGCAGCCACCGGCCCAACAATCACCACATTCAGCTCGGAACCAGCCAGGTCCCAAGAGGAGCTGTGCAGATGCAGCGGGGATGGGGTGTCTGCGGGCATTGCGACTGAGCGGAGGGGGTGCCGGGCGCACGGCTTCCCTTCAGACAGAACCCGCCACTGGTGAGGGGTCGTGGGGGGCTTGAGCGTGAGGTGGAGGGACAGGTGGTGTGAAATGGGAAGATAGCGGACAGAGGGACACGCCTACTGACTTATTGCTGTCCCCACAACTCACCCGCACTGCCCTTCCCCGCTGCCCATCGACGTCTTGGCCCTTGCAGCTATGTGGTGGGAGGCACGGAGTGCACTTCTTCTACGCCGTCCACCACCTTCCGGGGGACGGCCTGGAAGCCATGCCGCAGCAATGCCGAATAAGCACCAAAACAGGGGCTTGCTTGCTCGGACAGGCGGCCATGCGATCTGCCAGCCGGCCTGGGTGCGGAGCCATGCACTTTCTTCAACCAGCCGGTTGTCCTCCAGAATTTCGTGATAGGAAGACTTCGTGCTGACAAGATGCACATGCGTGCAGACCTTTTCCTAACCTTTTCCTAATGACTTGCCGTTGTAATACTGCCTGCCTGCGTGGCGAGGGTCTGACTACGGCATGCCGATGTGGTGACAAGCAAACTCAAACCAAGGAGAGCACGGCAAGTGTGTTTGACCGCACACACAAGAACAGGAAAAGCATGGCATGCTCCCTATGTAGCTGCCGAGCTGGCAAGAAAGTACAGAAGTGCACAAGGCACAAAAGCACCAAGGCCTCCCAGGGCGGCACCGCTGTCTTGGACAGGTGTGCAGGAGACTGCAGGCGAGGTGTCGCACACGAACACCAAATAGAAGGCCATGCGAGGTCCGCGACTCCGGGTGCACAGTCATCCGGGTGCGCAGTCATCAGAGCAACCAACAATCCAGGCGCCGCA
This sequence comes from Chlorella sp. ArM0029B, assembly GCA_002896455.3. Lineage (NCBI taxonomy): Eukaryota > Viridiplantae > Chlorophyta > Trebouxiophyceae > Chlorellales > Chlorellaceae > Chlorella > Chlorella sp. ArM0029B. The sequence continues at coordinate 75,582 of JTEE01000260.1, forward strand.
AGGTGCGGCCGCCGCCACCGCATCTGTGCCTGCTGCCCTTCGCACCCACCCGCTAGCCCGGATCCTGTGCCGCTGCTACACCGATGAGAAACCTTTAAGATTTGACAGGATTCGACTATGCTAGAAGACTTTTGCGCACCGAAAATGGCATTGCAAGCTCATGGGTGGTGAGCGGACCAGGCAGGGTTGACGCCGACGCAAGACAGCATCGTTGGGCGTACAGCAAAAAGAACACCAGAAAGACAGCTAAGAAAAAAGGTGGCACACCCAGCAAAAAACGTACAAAACAAGGGGGCAGGCGTGTGCTGTGCTGAAATTCTACAACAACAGAAAAAAAAACGGCGTCAGGCACAGCAGCGGGCTGGGGCTGGTGCGCCTGAGCTTACGAGTGAAAGCAGGCCCACCGCTGCGTGTTGTGTGAGGCCCAGGCTGCTTCAGCAGCCACTGCTGCCGTCACACGCGGCTGCGGTGCCTGTAGCAGCCGCCATCTGGCGGCTGCCCGTATGCCGCTGCTGCTGCCTCACTTGCTGCCCTCGATGGCTGCCGCCCCCTTGGCAGCAAACCCGTACTCCTGCAGTACAACAGACGGCGGTACGTGCGAGTATCCTCAGTAAACAGTGAAGGCACTGAGGTGTTGTCCAGAGCCACAGGCACGGGCAAAGAAGCCACACCCACAGCAAGAGCCGTGCTCCCGCCCGGCCCATGTGATGAACTGTCGTCAAGCTTCCCGCGCCTCCGGCGCTGCCCCGCTACGGCGTTGGGCCCCCCAACCCCAAAGTCCCAGCCTTTCAAAGACAGCAGGAAGTGCTGCACGGGGCTGCACCAGGGACCACAGCAGCATTCGGTGTGACCTGGACCAGCCATACCACCAACTGTGCTGCCAACTGGCAGCCGCAGCAGCTTTCCCAACCTTCCCCTCGCCGCTGCACTTTGGGCCCACCGCTGCCTCTTGTCGACGCACAGACCCCGCCTCCCTATAAACAATTCATCTGGTTCAGCTGCACCTTCCCACCAAACAGCCCACTGCCGTCTCTACTCGACCCACAGACCCAGCTTCTTTCAAAACCAAACAAACACACAAAGGCGAGTGGGCTCACCCCCCACCCTGTCCAATGAGACCTTGCTGGCTCCCCTTGGACTTGAAATGTAATTGATTAATTGATAAAGGCAAGTGCACTCACCGCTGCCCAGGGCTGGGTGCCCGCCCAGCGCCGCATCTGGTTGAGCTGCACCAGCTCGTTTGAGAAGTGGCAGGCGAGGAGGAGGTAGTTGCGGGGCTGGATGGCCCAGGCAAAGCGCATGAACAGGAGGCTGTACACACACATGGCGCCTGCATGGGGAGGGAGAGAGACCAAGGAAAGCAGGGGAATGTTGAGTGTCTGGATGCGTGGCACAACAGGGGGGCAGTGGCATGGGGACCAGGGAAGTGAGGCGCGGTTGAGTTTCGTTGTAGGGTGGGGACAGCGAGGGTGTGACTTGTGGGGCTGTCTGGGCCAGGCATGGAGTGGCATGCAGTGCATGCAGAGCGGACTGTGAGTTCGCTGGGAGCCTGTGCTGCAAGGGGCGGAGGGAGGCAGGCGGCTGTGTTGCTACTACCGGGGGGCCAGGCAGAAGCGCGTGCGGCGCCAAGGGGCCAGTGTCCATGTGCAAGTGCAGGTGACGTGCCATGAGACAACAACCATGCCAGCACTAGCAACCAGGCACAGCCACCCATTGTTGATGTCTTGATGCTCACAGCAAGGAGGGGACCTCAACGAATGCAAGGCAACAAGCACGACGCAATCAATGCATCCGGCGTGTTGCGCTTGAAGACCAGCAGGCACACACGTATGAGACATGAAGAGGGAAACCACGCACCCGTCATGTTGCGGCTGATGTTCTCTGCCGGCTTCTGCGTGTCTGCCAGCCCCGCCAGCACAAAGCCCCTGCAGCCAGACGAATAGAGACGGCAGTGGTGGAGGGGTCAGGGGAGGTGTGGATGGGTATGGGGTCACGATATGGGGTGGGCCTGCATATCGGATTCCCCGGCCCAAGGGTCCTGCAGCCAGAGAGGAGGGAGGGCACCTGGAAGGGCAGGGGTGAAGGGGTCAGGGGAGGCATGCATGGGCGTGGTAGGGGTCTGCAGGCCCCGCCGGCAAAAAGCCCCTGCAGCCACAGCGGGAGCAGGACAGGGGTCAGGGGGTCAGGGGAGGTGCCGTGATGAATGCCCAGCCAGCACAAAGCCCCAGCAGGCAGACAAGGGGGGGCAGGGGAGCTGAGGTCAGGGGTGGTGCATGGGATTTGGGTTGGGTCTGCGCCAGCAACAAGCCCCTGCAGCCAGAGAGGGTGAAGGGCATGGGCGACACGGGGAAGGGGCAGGCATGGATGAGAGGGGAGGGGGAGGCATGGGAGGGGGTCTGCAGTCCCCGCCAGCACAAAGCCCCTGCAGCCAGAGAGGGGGCAGGGCAGGGGGGAAGGGCGAAGGGGAGCTGTGTGGTGTTGGGTGTGCAGGCCTGCCAGGAGGGAGGGGAGGGCTTGGGTGGGTGTTGGGGGGAGGATAGGTGTGTGGGGCATGGGAGGGGTCCTGCATGCCCTGCCAACAGCACACAGCAGCTGCCACCGAGAGGCAGATCACAAATGGGAGCAAAAGTGGGAGGTGTGTGGCGGCGCAAGAGGGCAGGGCCATGGGGGTGGGGCTCAGAGGGGTGGTGCATGGGAAGGAGCTGTTGGCACCGCCAGCACAAAGCGCCTGCCACCGTGAGGAAGATCACAAGTGGGATCAAGGTAGCTGTGTGGCAGCAGAGGAGGGTGGCACCATGGGTGCGGGGCTCGGGAGGGTGGTGCATGGGATGGGCATGGCGGGGCCGGCCCCCAGACCCATCCCATACAACACCCTCCTCAGCCCCACCCCCATGGCCCCACCCTCTGCTTCCCCCCAAAGCCCTGCCACCGTGAGGGAGATGACAAGGGGGATCAAGGCAGATGTGTGGCGGCAGAGGAGGGCAGGAACATGGGGGTGGGTCATGGCGGGGATCAGAGGTGTGACCCTTGCCGCCACTTCTGGGCGGGAGGCATGCAAGCCGCCACTGGGGCTGGGCGGGAGCGGCGGGAGCGGCAGGCGGTGCGGGCAAGGCAGCAGGGGGCAAGAAGGGCAGGCAAGGCAGCAGACAAAGACGCTCACCAGTTGGCGACTGGTCCCCAGAAGTGGGTTGTCTGCGGGCCACGGGGAGGGAGTGCAGGCAGGGTCTGTACGTGAGATGCAGCCGACAGGAAGGAAGGAAGCTGGTGGGGCAGCACGGGGCCACCTCGCACGCCCAACCTTGTGAGCACACGCTGCTGCGCCACGCTGCATGCGTCTGAGCACCCCACAATAAAGTTGAACCAGTTACCTTGGGGCCTGTGGGCGAGTTGTAGAAGGCCGTCATGCGGGTGGCCAGAGAGGCGCTCTGCTTGGCTGCTGCCATCGCTGCTGGCTGACTGCTGGCGGGCGGCACGGGGCGGCGGCGGCTGGCGGCAGTGGGAGGGCAGCTGCTTGGCGAGAGCGGCGGCAGACGCTGTGTTCGGGAGGCCTCCTGGCGGCGATCACTCCTGTTCTGCCTGAACCAGAAGGGGAGCACAGAGGAGCTCAGCGTCCGAGATGTGGCGGACAGCCCAGCTCACGGCAGCGGCAGATGCGCGCACAATATGTTCCCGCATCGCATGCTTCTTCCTGTAGGCCCGCCGCCCTGGCGGGATCGCGTCCTTCCGGCGTGCCCCACTGAGCACCCACCTGCTGGAGCTTTGACTGCCGCCTGCGCGCTGCCTGGCCTGTGTAATTGTGCGATCTGGGTGTATGTGAGCTCGAAGGGAGCGTACGTGACGAAACCTGCTTCTTTGGCGCAGCATGCCACCGCACGCTTGCTGCAAAACTCCGAGCAGCCCGTCGGTCAATTCTGGTCGACAGTTTCTACCGGGGCAGGTTGCAGAGGCTGTGCCGCAATGCGCCGGCTGCCACACGGCCGGGAGCGGCTCGACTTGCTACCCAGGCCGCACCGAGGCGGCAGGGGGCACAAGGGTGGGCTTCCTCCCACCCTCTACTGGGTGTTTCTAATACTGGTGTGCGCTGCAGGTGAGCCGGGGCGCCAGCCGGGGAGCTGCACAGGCTCTTGCAACAGGCGGCGGGCAGTCATATTTGCCGCCACACCGGCCTTGCAGCCTTGCACACTCCTTCTCCTTCCTCTCCCACCCATCCCGAGCGGCCTGAGCGAAACATGCAATCCTGCACTGCACAGCCGTGCTGGCCCCTCCTGCCCCGCCCCCCAACTGCCCCGTCACCTTCCCGCCTCCCCTCCCCCGCATGCCTGCCTTGCGTGCAGTGGGGTGGGTGCAGCTGAGCCGTTACGAAGCCAAGCTGCATGCCTTGCACAAGGCCTCGGATACAGCTGATGGCACCACAACAGATGGCGGGCTTCAGGGCTACCCCACATTCACAGACAGCCTCAAAGCGGGGCCCCAATCAAGCTCACAAATGTGTGCTGCCATGCTGGAAGCCAACGGCATTCTGCCCAACAGGAATGGCCGCTGGGTGCGGCCAGCCGCCGATGCAGCCGACGCCTCTTCAGACGGCGGAAACGTGCTCACTGTTGGGGCACACGACCGGGAAGGGGGCAGCGGCAGTGGCGACGGGAACGGCAAGGGGGAAGCAGTGGCGGCAGCGGCCACTGTGAATCTGCTGTTTTCCAGGAGGCGGCTGTATGATGACATGGAAGCGAGCCTGCGCAGCAAGGGGCTGGCACTGGGTGAGTGTGTGGGAGGGCATGGGCCTGGATGTTAGTACAGTCGTGACGCCGCACACAATGAAGGGGCGTGCGCAGGGAGCCTGCTGTTTGCTGGCTGCTGGCTGCCTGCCTGTCTCTGCGCTCCCTGCCTGCCTACCTGCCTGCCGTCTCCCCAGCCCCCCTGCCCTTCTGCCCGCTTTCCCACCCGCCCCCTGCTGCGCCGTCTTTGCCTCCGTCCGCACAGCCACACACCCCATGCCCCCTGTGCTGCCTGCTGCAGGAGGCACGGCCACCCAGGGCCTGGGCCTGGGAGACATGTTTACAGTGGGGGAGGACGGCAAGCTCAAGCCTGTGCTGCAGGCGCTCGCAGTGCCCGTGCGGGCCATTGTGCTGCCGCTCCTGGACCCACAGGCCTCAGAGTGAGTGCGCAGCTGCGTGGTGGCAGCGGCGGGTCACCCACATTGGCAGCCAAGCCCACCACTTCTGCTGAACGGATACTGCTGTGTGGGGGGCCGCACGAGGGGTAACACTGCTAAGAAATGTCGTAGTGTCTACCGCCTTCCCGCTTTCACGCCCTGCCTGCCTGCTGTGGGCTGTTACGTGTGATGAAGTAGCGCCTGGTGCCCACCAGTGCCTGCCCCTCGCCCGCCTACGCCCCCTTGCCTTGCCCTCCTGCCTGCGGCATTCTACATCACCCTGCTGTACGCCTCGCCGTCTTCCCTGTTGTGTGTGTGTGTTTTCCACCTTGCACCTGCCCTGCGTGTGTCAACCTGCACCGCTCGCCCGCCCTGCCTGCCTGCCTGCAGACGGCTGCTGGGTGCGGTGAAGCGACACCTGGCGCCGCTGGTGCCTGGAAACGGCATCTGGCTGCAGGACAGCCACTTGTACCACTCCACCATCTACCATGCCTCCACACATACGGTGAGGGAGGGGAATATATTGAGCAGTAGCTTGCCAAGGCTGTCCATTCTTCCCTGTTTGGCTCACTCATGCCTGGTTTGCAGTGAGCCAAACAAGCGAGGGATCTTCTTGCCTGCTGCCAGGGGGCGGCTGGAGCTTCCAGTAGATGCAGCTAGCGGCTTCCACCACCACCAAGCACCCTGCACCCACAATCCGCAGCGACTGCAACGGTCAAGATGGCTGGTGCTGCAAAATGGCTCTGGGTCTCACCCTGGCTTGTGCACTCTTTCCGACTGCAGGACCCGGTGCCAGCTGCCGAAGCAGCTGTGCCTGCTGCTGTGCCTGCTGCTATTCACGAGCCTGACGCAAATTCCATTCGGCACTACGTTTTTTTCGATTGCAGGACCCGGTGCCCGCCGCAGCAGCTGACGTGTATGCAGAGGTGGCAGCAGTGCGGGCTGTGGGGCGGCGCTCGTGCCCTCTTCACGTCGTGCTGGAGCGTGTGGTTGCCACCCCTGCGGGCACGGTGGTTGCCTGCTGGCAGGTGTCCCAAGGGACCGACGTGTTTGAGCTGCGGCGCCAGCTGGCGGCTGTGCTGCCGGGCGCCAGCAAGCAGCAGATTGTGAAGGACCACTCCATTCTTCACACCACACTGGCCCGTATGGTGGCCACGCCGCAAGGGGGTCAGTTGGCAGCAGGCGGCAGCGATGGTGATGGCAGCAGCAGCGACAGCGACGGCAGCGGCAGTGGCGGTAAAGCCGCTGCCGGGCAACGGAAGCAGCGGCATGGGCTGGCGGGGCGGCGGGAGCAGCCAGCTGGGAAAGCCGAGGCAGAGGCAGAGGCTAGAGAGGAGGCAGGGGCTGTGCTCCAAGCGGCTGTGGACCGGATGACAACGGAGCTGTGCGGCTTACAGGCGGTTTTGGACCAGCTGTGGTGGGTGCCTCCTCATCTTCCGCTCACCCTGCTTTGCTGCGCTGCGTCCGTGCTCTACCCACCATGCTCTGTTCTGCGGCGCTGTGCTGTGGTGCACGCAGCATGCCGCTCCGCTGGCCAGCCGTGCCTTGTGCAGCGTGTTGGCTCTCCTAGCCCCTTGTCGTGCACCCGTTTACTTCTGTGCCGTGCCTGCTTGCTTGCCTCCATGCCTGCTTGCTTCCCCGGGCCCTCACTTTTGTCTGCCATCCTCCAAGCCGCACATTATCAACTGGGATAGGTAAACTCGCTGCCTTACACGCGTGCTTTCCTCCACAAATCCCGTAGTGGTGTGGCGGACAGCATCACAGCCTGGCGCTCCCGCCACTCCTTTCTGCGCACGTTCCCTCTCCCACGCCCCCTTTCCCTACCCAATCACCCTTCACCCATCCACTTCCACACACACACTTTTAGGTCTGCTGAAGAGCACCCCTCTCTTCTGCAGACCCCTCCCTGCACAAACTTACATTTGTCACCCACTTCAACACACATGACACCTGCAGGTTTGCTGAGGAGCACCACAAGCTGGCGCTGGCGCTGCAGGGCCGTGTGACCAAAAGGGAAGTCCCTCTTCAATGCACCGCCGGCCTGCTTGACAGCGGCGTTGGCGGCACCAAGGCAGCAAGCGCAGAGCAGTAGGCGGCACATTGCTGCCCGCAGTGGCAGGCTCCCGGCTCGCGTGCTGCTTGGGGATACGGGAGCTGCAAAGAGTGGTGTGCTGCCTGCCGCCCGCACCAGTCGTGTGTGCCCCTTTGCTGACCGTCTTTCTGCCCCGGCAGCCCCCTGACTCGGCTCGACCCCTCCATTTTATGACACACTTATTGTATACCTCCCTTGTACCTCCTCTGCCTTTCTGGTATTGTACACCCTCTTCTTTGGTTCATAGTTTTAATTGGAGTACTGACTTGGCGCAGCCTTGGGTCAGTCACAGCAGCAGATGAGAGCAGTGGGCAGAGGACAGCGAAAGCAAATCACAAGCGCACAGAAGGAGCAGCAGAACGGGATGGCACAGGGGGGTGGACACACAAGGAAGGGGAAGAGGGAGGTAAGCAGGCACACCGCATGGCGGGCAGCCGGGTCAGTGCGTCGCACGCTGCCGCAGCCGTACGCATTCGACACGCTGCAAGCGCGTACTGCAAGCGCTGCCCATATAGCAGCCTCCCCTCCAGCTTGCACTACCTCCGGTTCTTCTTCTTCTTCTTGTGGAACTGCAGCGCAGGCAGAGGAATGTGCAGCGGCCACGTCAGCACACGTGGCACCAACTCGGCAACCGCACGCCGGGGCGTGAAACCCAGCGCTCCCCAGAAAGTGGTGTACAATATGTGAAGGGTGTTGGCAGCAAGTGGACGGTTTGGTGTGGCGGCGCATTGCAGTAGGCTGGCTGCCGCATGCTGCGCTCGCCACGTCGCTCGGCGCGCAGCTTCCCAGCCCGCCACATGATGCCACAATGTGTGCCTCCCCGATCGCACATTGGCCCGAGCTTATGCCAGACTTTGGATTGATTACAAGCCACGTACTCCTCTCCTCCTTCCCACCTGGTTGGGCCCTGCCAGTGGCTTGCTCTTCTTGGAGATACCCTTCACAACGCCCTGCGTGGCAGCCAGCCGCGCCTTGCGCAGCTTGTTCTTCAGCTTGGTGGGGTTCAGGCTGGCGCCCCTGCAGCAGGCGAGACGACGGGGGTGCGGCAAGGATTGATGGCAGTGGATTGGCTATACGTGTGTGTGTGTGTGTGTGCAGGTGAGAAGCTTGTTCTTGAGCTTGGTGGGGTTCAGGCTGGCGCCCCTGCGGCAGGCGAGACGAAAGGGGTGCGGCAAGGATTTGATGGGCAGTGGATTGGCTGTCGGCATGTGTGTGTGCAGGGGAGAAGATTCTTTTTGAGCTCGGCAGGGGCTCATGCTGGCGCCTGTGCAGCCCAGGGTTGGTGGGAGAGGACTGCTTATAAGTGCAGGCGCATGTGCTTATAAGTGTGTGCGTGCACGGGTGATTGGGTGTGATTGTACGCAGGTGCAAGTTTGTTTCTGAAGGGCTGGTGCTGGTGCACAAGCTGGCAAACATTTCGGTGACCATGCCAAGAGGAGGCACGTGCCAAGCAGGAGAGAGGGCAGAAGAACCAAGGTGAGGGGCGAGACACTGAAGCGAGAGGCTACATTGCGTGCAGGCTGCAGCATCTACAGCGACGGTGCCAGTGCCTGAATGAGAAACACAGCAAAGCGGTGGTAGCAGGGCTACATGTAGCGACGGTACAACTTATGCGCGTTGGCCACGCCACAGGTCGACCAAACACCCGTCCAGCCTACAACACAAGAGGTGTGCTCATTCCCAGCTCAGGAGAGGCACTGCAATGTCAGTCCTGCCAGCACACAGGCACAACCATGCACATTGTTCCCTCCCATCCCCTGGCTTCATAGCAGGCAGGCCGGCTCACTCTGGCCGGTCGTCCACCGCCATGGCTGCATCACCGCCGCCTGTGAGGACCTCCTCCATTGCCGCCGGCCCCGCACCATCGCCGCCCTCCCCCGCAACTTCCGACGGCTTGGGTGCCGCCAGCACAGCATCCAGCAACTCCTGCCGCTTCTCCTCCGCCTCCTTCTGCCACGGCGCCTTCACCACGGACTCCCTGCAGGCAGGCAAAGCGGCGGCGGGCAGGCGGCGGGTCAGCGGCGGCGGCAGCGGCGGCAGCAAAGGCAGCAGGCCGCAAGGCCGCTGCGTGAATTCTCGCCCTCTGCGCGGCTTACACAACATCATGCAGGCATATAGTTGAAGGCTGCGGGACACACAGGGTGCCTTCTGCAGGCAGCCGCCGCACCGCTTGAGTGTGCGGTAGCGCCGCTTGCTGTTGCTGCGAAGTCCTTTCCCCATGATGCCGCTGCTGGCGTCGCTACTAGACGCGGGAGGGAGCCTGGCTTGGCTTGCGGCTTCTCACGAAGCGGATGGGCAGCTAGGCTCTTCTTAGGCGCTGTTGGGAGTGCACAGTCTCGAGATGGTGCAGAGGGCGCGAAGACGACATTATGCCACATGCATGCATGCTGCGCCGCCCAGAGCGCCTGCGCCCTACCGACGGCCGTGCAGCTAGGTAGTGGCGCATCGCCGGTAGTGCAGCCTGTGGCGCTTGCAGGGACGATACTACCCAGTGACGCGGAGTACCCTCGATACATTAATGCCAGCCTCTGCAATTCATCTGCGTATGGCTGCCGCCGTGGCCGGACTCGGTGCAACGCGGTTCTTGTTGACGACCCGCCTTCGCCTCGCCTGTCTAAGCATTTCATTGCAGCTCAAGTAAGACATTGGATACAGCAATCACATTTATAAAGTGCTCTCTTCTGTCCACCCTCAACCCGTCCCCGCCTCACCCGCCCCAGCAGCTGGCGCCGCCAGCACTTCAAGTTGCGCGGCGCTGCGAGCGCTGTGCCAAGCGGCAGTGGTCAGTTGCTGCCATTTGCTTCGCGGCGAGCCATCGTTTCGTCGGCACATCTGCGCGTCCGTCCTCTTCAAGGCAGCCCATGTTTATTCATTTCGGTTAAACCCAAATCCTCGCGCGCCCTAGCCAGCCAACCCACGCTCCTTGAGCTGCCACATCTGGCGCTCGATCTCCAGAAGCATGGCATCCCGCTTCTGGGCGCGCTACCGCCGCAGCCCGTGGCTCAGCGACGTGCTGGACCGGGCCGCCTACTTCACAAAAGCCGTGGCTGCCATCTACATCGTGCGCGAGAATCTGATCGAGTTCACGGTGGTGAGCCACCCGGGCGCAGCTGGCTTGTGCAGCTGTCGAGCGCCGCCGCCAGTGCACTGCTGCCGCCGCCTGCTGCTGTGGCACCACCATCCCCTCCTGGCACTTCCATCCCCTCCCTCAGCATTTTCCCCTCCCTCCGTTCCCCTCATGCCCCGCCCCAATTGCTTCCGCCTCCCTGCTGGTGGCACCACCACCGCCCTTCATCCCAAACATGCTGGCCTCCTTACCGCGCCCCCTCATTCCTGCCCCCCGCTGCAGTGCGTGGGCCCTTCCATGATGCCCACCTTCAACCCGCGCGGCGACATTGCCCTTCTGGAACACGTGTCTGTGTGGACCGGCCGCGTGTGTGTGGGAGACGTGGTGCTTGCGCGCAGCATGCAGAACCCACGGCACATGGTGTGCAAGCGGGTGCTGGGGCTGGAAGGGGACTCGGGTGAGCCAGGTCGGGTGGGGGCGGCCAGGCAGGGGCCTTGTTTCAGTGTACTTTGTGTGTCCTTTGGTGGAAGCGCTGCTACGTGAAACGTCGGGAGATGACCGCCGGTGCGGGCAGGGCGGGCACGGGGATCGGGGTGAGTGCACCCAACTCTGGTGCTGGGCGAATGCTGCGTGCATGGGCGGGGAGAGTGGGTGGGCGCCGACGGGTGCAGCGAGGGGCTGAGACGAAAGTGGAGGAGTGATGCACATGGATGTATGGGGTGTGAGCGTTCAGGGGTGGAGGATGAGTAGGGTGGGTGGGCAGGGGAGGAGGATGAGTGGGATAGGGCATGCGTTAGGGAGCCTGGGGCGGTGTCAAGTGTGGTGGTAGCATGGGATATGGGGAGGGCTGAGTGGGAGCAGGGGCCTTCACCGGTAGTTGTAGCAAAGCAGGGCGGGCTGCATTTGGGAGTGGCCTGGCCTGGCAGAGGGAGCACGCCAATGAAGGCTTTGGCAATGCCAGCTGGCGGCCCTTGCTGGCACCATGTATGCTGTGCGGCACACCGATCAGTGCAGAACTGCAGGTGCAGGGGAGGCAGCAATGCAGCTGTCACAGCATATGCTTGCTCGTCGCCTGCAGCCTGCAGCCCGCTTTCCCCCAGTCCTGCTCAACATGCACCACAAGCGTGGTGGGGGCAGCACAATGGCTGTTGCCGGCATTCCTTGCTCCATGCCTTCCTGCCCTCATCACCCCAGCCTTACGCGTCACGCGCTGCAAACACGAACCTAAAAAGGCAACCGCCATGCCCCCCTCGTGCAGTCTACATCCCCAGCAGCACCCGGCTTGGGCTAGGGCGCACGGTGACGGTGCCTCGAGGGCACGTCTGGCTGCAGGTGCGTGCGCCAGCCAGCCTCCCTGGGTGCTTCAGCTGCTGCCACCACCCCTGCACCAATGCACCTTCTTTTTTTGCTTTCTTTTTTTTGCAATAAAGATGCTTTTAAAAAATCTAAAAAAAAGTGCAGCTGCGCCGCTCTCTGCTGTACTCGATGGCGCCCTCAGCGTCCTGCTATTGCTTCTTTTTGGACGTGTGTCTGCCTGCCGCCGTCCTCAGCAGCTGCTGCTACCCTGCCATGCTGCCTTGCTGCAACTTACTTGCCTGTGCCTTGCCTTGCAGCTTCTGAGCTGGCCGACCATCGTGCATCACATGCTGTGCACTTGTGCTGCACCCGCCGCATGTTTATTTTCAACACTAACACCTGTCTGCTCTTTCGCAAAGCAGGCGCTCATCCGTAGTAACTCACTGCGCTCTCCTGCCGCACCTACCATCTCACATTTCAGTACACGTGCTCATGTTCACCACCTCACTCAAGCAAATCTCGTGGATAATTTTACTCTGCAGGCCCTCCTTTCTATGCTCATGTTCATGGGTTGCCCCCACGCTTTGCTCTTCAGGGGGACAACTTCAACAATTCCACCGACTCGCGGCACTACGGGCCCGTGCCCTATGCCCTGCTCCGGGGCCGCGTATTCCTCAAGGCAAGGCGGGGTGCGCTGCTGTTGAGGGCAGGTGCCAGGCAGGGGCGGTGCCCTGTGTAAGGAGGCCAGCTGCTGCAGTGACGCGGCTTCCTCAAGTCAAGGCGAGGTGTGTTTGATTATTTCGTTCAAGGCAGGAGAGCGGGTGGGTTAGGGTGCAACAGGGTGTAGGCATTCCATTTTTAGTGTCACGCACTGCTTGAAGATGGGGTGTCGCGAAATGGGGTGGCGGGCTATGAAGGGCAGGGCAGGGGGTGGGCGCTGGAGTGGGTCGGGGCAATGGGGCGGGACAAGGAAGAGTTGGAGCCCAGGTAGCTTTGGGGCCGGCTCGGCAGGTGCAAACTGATGTACACAGGTGCTTGCAAGCACCTGCTTGTGATCCGGGCAAAGTATTCTTGCTCGTTCAGCTGCATTCCAGGGCCTGCGGAGGTGCGGGGTGCAAGAGGGAGTGCAGGGGATGCAGGTATGGCGAAAGCGACAAACGACAAACGGTAGCAAAGAAGACGCAGCCAACTTGTACCACTCCTGGTGTGCACTCACATCACTCTTTCGATGCGCCTTTTCTGACTGTCTGCAGGTGTGGCCGTTTTGGGAGGCTGGGCGGGTGGAGGGCAAGCTTCCTCCCTGGCAAGAGCAGGAGATGGCGCGGCAGCAGCAGCGGCGGGAAGCGGAGGAGCCAGTGCAGCTGCAGCGGCAAGGCCGGCCTCGATAGCCCCTGCCATTTGCCCACACTTTCATCACTTATCTTGTTTGCTTACATGTCGCGCACCGAAATTTTAACTGATCAACCAGTTGGGAAGGCACAACATCGGGCAGGCGCAAGGGTGGTGGATATTTTGGCCGGTGGCCGTCCCCGCTGGCGCAGCCAGGGCACCGCTGGTCACCACCCTAAGCTGTCCCCGATTCGCCGCAGCCATCAATCTACAACGTATCGTACGCATCGCCTCTTACGCTCTCTAGTGAGAACAGGGCAGTATGTCGAGTGCTCCAATCAAAGACCGAGTCCGCGAGCAGTACACGCAGCTGTTGGAGTCATTCAGCAACCTTCTGCGATCAGCCAGACTGCCTGATGATAGCGGCGAGGCGGGTGCGCGGCAGGTGAGCACAGCCGATGCCGCAGCCGATGCCGCAGAGCCCGCCTTCGTTTGGTTTGGGCCCTCATTCGGCTTCGGTTATCAACATGAGCCGAATGCCGCCACGCGATGACTGCGCACCTAATGTCGCAGTCGCCCGCCGCCCGCCGCCTGCCGCTGCAATCACCGCCTCCGCCCGCCCACGTTTTTGTTCCTTCTCCCCAGGGCCGGGTGCCGGGCGAGCTGATGGAGGTGTTTGCTGAGAAGATGCTGGCGGCCTGCCAGGCGCTGCTGGGTGTGGTGTCGGAGCTGCGGCGCAACGCTCTGCTGAATGACGTGGCGGGGCGCAACGCAGAGGTGCGTGTTTGCAGATTCGTTCAAGTATACCCCCCCCCCAGAACGACAGGGAATGACAGTACAACAAGCAAGAGATCGGGCTCAAGGGGGTGTGGCACTCTCTCTCGGGGGTGGGCAAGCTCAATACACACACTCGATGTCCCGGCTGTGTCCCTGTTTCTCTGGGAAACGGACACCGGGTGTGTCTTAAGTGTGACCCTCTCCCGCTCCCCTGTTACAACGCCTCATACCAGCCCAGCCCCCCCATCCCTCCTGCCCATCTCGACGCTTTGCAGGTGGCGGCCAGTGGTGCCGCTCCACAACCCGCTCCCCATCCTGCTCCCCCTTTCCAGCCCATCCCACACACATCCCACCCCCGCCCACCCCCTCCCACACGTGTATCCCAGGTGGCAGCCAGCGGTGCAGCGGCGGAGGCCGAGGCGGCCCAGCTGCAGCAGAAGTTTGAGCAGCTGCAACAACGGATCGATGCAGCTTTGCAGGTGAGCTTTCTGTCTGCACTTGTGTGCCCTGGTACTGTACGAGGGTTTGTTGAAAGAGTGGCGGCCACGGTGCCTGCAGGAGCAGCAGCAGCAACTAACTGCACAAATGTGCTGTTGGGGAGCGTGTTGAGAGAGTGGTCACTGTGCAGCAGCAGCAGCAGCAGCAGCAGCAGCAGCAGAAAGGGGCAGATGCGGCAGCAGCAAAAAGGGGTAGATGCGGCCGTGCAGACGCAGCTCAGGAGTGGTGGGTGGCAAAGCCCTAACTCCAATTGGTGAACCGTTGGGCAAGCAGCCGACGACCATTTCGGGCCAACAGACGAGTGGGTGGCACTGTCAGCTGTTGCCCCAGCTGTGCATGCACGCCTGGTGTGCCGGCGGCACCTCCCGTGAAATTGTGCTGCCCAGGTTCAGCTCTGCCTCAATGCTGCCAGACCACCCCTGCCCTGCCGTCCCGCTGACCGCTGTGCTTTGCCATGCTGTGCCACGCTGTGCAGCAGCTGCTGCCCTCGCCCCCGTCCTGATCACCCTGCTGTCCCCCGCTGTGCCCTGCTGCAGCTGGTGCCTTCGCTGGAGCGGCAACAGCCGGAGTCGCCTGGCGGGCGGCCAGCTGGCGGGGAAGCGGCTAGGGTGCTGGAGCAGCAACACCAGCAACACCAGCAGCAGCACGTCCCCATGGAGTCGTAAATCACACGTCAGCCTCCCTGCTGTGCCTGTTTTGGCCGGTCCTTGTTTCATGTCTGTGCCAGTGACTTGGCCCCTCTAGCCTGCCAGTACCTCTTTGTTCATGTGACGGTGTTTGAACGCCGGGCAGTCCTTCTTTCGGTTCTGTGCCGCAGCCTGTCAATCGACCAGCGGGAAAGCAAGGCGAGGCGCAGGTGACCTCCAGCAGTGCCGAATCGGCGCTTCGCAGTGTAGTGCCTATCTACCACAAAACTGTGCCTATCTACCCGTAATAGATAGAGTGCCTATCTACCATATTACAGTACAGAGGTGAGGTGTTGAGACGTACCACCAAAGGGGGTGTTACGGTGCGCGGGCGACAGCAAAGCAGGGGTTCATTGGTTGCTCTGCAGTTGAGAAGGGTTGGGACTTTGGTTCGTGTCTTCGGGGGGCGCTGTGTGGGTGTGATGTGACAGGGTGTCAGAGAGTGTGTGTTGCAACCGAATACGAATGTGTGGGGGGCAGAAAAGAAGGCACGTGCGTAAGAGGGACGGAACGCGTGCATGAATCGTTCAGGGCCAGGGTTGAGGGAGGTGTGAGAAAGGCGGTGCGTCGCGAGCGGCAGCGGAGTGCCCCGGAAGGGGGCAGGCGCTGCCGCTTGGGAGCGGGTGACGAATGCAGAGGCAGGGTCATAAAACCAACCCGAATTGAAGTGGAGGAAAAGGGGCGGGCTCGTCTGGTGGTATGCCAACAGTGGGACTGGCAGCCTTTGTTGAACAGCCTGCCAGGCAGCTGGGCTGCAGCATGCCTGGCGGCCGGCAATGGCGGCAAGTGTGCTGATGCTGATGCTGCCCGCGGCTGGGGCTGGGCGGGGCCGGCAGCTTGGGCCGAGCGGGGGCCGGCAGCTGGGGCGTGCGAGGGCCGGCCTGCGGGGCACTGTGTCCTCATTTCAAGGCAAACCACCACCTGTGGAGCGGGGGTGAGGCAGGAATAGGGGCCCAAGGGGGTATGGCCATACCAATTTGACTGAGAGAAGGGGAGGACAAAACTGGGCGAAGTAAAAGCTGGGGGGCAGTGAGAGGGCTGCCTGCTGTGCCTGCTGCCCTGCCTGGCTGTGCTGAGCTGGCTGGGCGGGTGGGCTAGAAAATAGGTGGGCGTCTTGTGGGTGGGCTTGCGGGCAGCTGGCAGCATGCTATGCACCAAATTGGGCCATCCTGCAGCCGGCAACAGCAGCAGCAGCAGCAGCAGATAGAGGCAGCACGTGGGCAGGCAGGGGCAGCAATGGGCTGAGTGGGCGGCAAGGGTCGTGGCGGGGAAAGAGGCGCGGCCTGGGATGCAGAGGCAGCAGCAGCGGGCGGCAGCGGCACCAGCACCAGGCGCCAAACACAATGCACTGCATGCAACACGCAGCTGGATACTTCGACCCCCACTCCAGGTGCTGCCGCTACTGCTGCTGCTGCTGCCGCTGCAGCTGCTGCTGTCCTGGCTTCCGCCCCTGCCAAGGGCAGAAGTTCAACAAGTAGGAGCTCACCTTCCATAGCTGCTACCGCTGCTACTGCTGCTACCTCTACCACTGCTGCTGCCCCTGCTGGTAGCGCCCCTATCACGGGAGGCTAACACCTGCAGCTGCCACCCCTGCCAAGGGAAGCTTGTGCAACCTTACCTTCCGTAGGGCAGCCTCCGCAACAGCTCTCGCAGGACCAGCGTTGTGGCGCCCAGGCCCACACAGAGGGCCCACTCCTGGGTGTCCAGGGGGTGCGTGTTGAACCAGGAGCCGCCAAACTGCAGTTGAAGAGGGCACAATGACACAAGGGGTGAGCGGCGTGCCCTTTAGAGTCCGGGGACACATGTTTGAACCAGGAACTGCCGATTTGTGGGTGATGTGGACAGTGATAGAAAGGGTGTGTGTAGAACCAGGAACTGCCAAACTGCGGGTGCAGGTGAGGAGAATGAGAGAAGGGGTGAGCGGCGCGCCTTTCTTGAGTCTAGGGACTCGTGTTCGACCCAGGAACTGCTGATTAGTGGCGTGGACAACGATAGAAAGGGTGAACGGCCCGCAGGCGTCAGCCGCTCACTTTTGAGTTCCGGGGGTGCGAGGTGACCTGGCGCAATGCACGCGAGAAGCACAGAACACAAG
>JTEE01000260.1:114992-128864 GCA_002896455.3 Chlorella sp. ArM0029B
TGCTGGTGCAGTTGTTGAGATTCCAAGACACTTAATAACTGTGGAAATCACCTGCAACCATACAGAACAGGAACACCAGTTCAGCTGACCAGTTACAACCACTCAGAAATTCGCATCAGTAAGCAATCTACTGTCCTGAACCGGCTTTTCTTTACTAGTGTTGGGCGGGGCGGAGCCCCGCGGGGCGGGGCGCAGCCCCGCGCAGCAGGGGTGGCCACCCATGGGTTGCCGGCAGCGCGGTTGGCGCTGGCAGGGCCAGCACCTCCCCTGCAGGCTCTGTCCAGGCAGGTTCTGGGGGCTGGGGCGCGCAAGTCGCTCGGGTGTGAATGGCGGCGTTCTGGCAGCCTGGGGGCGATGCTGCAATGGCTTCATTCATTCATTCATTTACAGCGCCGCAGCAACACAAAAGTGTGCCGCAGATGCGTCATCCCAGCATTATGGAAAAGCAAAAATATGTTTTTATTATAGGGAGAGAGAGGCACAGAGGGGGGGTGAATTGAAAAGAGCTGCAATGGCTTGGTCTTGAGGAAGCCACCTGGCGGCACCGTGCTGGAGCTGGGAGGGGTTGCCGGGGCGGCTCTGGTGGGGTAGGCGCTGGTAGAGACGGCTGCTGGGGACTCTAACTGAAATGCAGACATGTGGTGGGGTGAGTGGGATCACCAAGGGCATGTGTCAGGGGTGGTGTCAGGGGTGGTGCAGTGAGTGAAGCCGGCCTGATGACGGCCCCAAGAGCCACTCTGACACTGTTTTTGTGCGTCGTGACACTTTTTGTGCACATTATGGTGCATTTGGGGTCTCGAGGGTGCATAAAAGCGACGTGACTGCGGCAGGGTTCGAACCTGCGCCCTCTTGCGAGGAACAGAAATCACATGATGATATATGAAAGCTACAATTAGCTTGAGTCTGTCGTGTTAGACCACTCCACCACGCAGTCAGTGCAGTGTCATAATCCTATTTACTGGGGACGTCTATCGAGGAAATTAAGATTTTCCACTCCTGCAATTCGCGCGAAAGAGCAAACCGAAAGAGTGGAAAAAGAAACACCGGTGAGCCCGGCAGGCGGGGCGCCCATCCCGGCTAGTGGGGGTGGGTCACTAGGGTGACAGGCTTGTGCTGTACATGACGTGTAACCCACACTCAGTCAGTCAGACTAGGGTGACAGGCACCCACTTGGTCACACTCGCCTCATGCTTCCGTTGCGACCCACCCAACTAGAGTGGGCCAATCAGAGGGCGAGGCACTTGGGCCATGTGACAGCGAGTCAGTCACTCAGTCAGTCAGTCATGTGACAGCGCTTCCCCAGCCCGGCAACCCGGTCCCCGGCAACTCCTTCCCGGCGGGGAAGGGGTCCCAGCTGGGAAGGCGTGCCAACTCCGGCGCAGTGCCCCCAGGTGGCTTCCCTTTGACGAAGCCACTGCAGCATCTCCCCCAGGCTGCCAACACATCCGCCGCGCCCCGAAAACCTGCCTGGGCATAGCCAGGGGAGGTGCTGGCCATGCCAGCGCCAAGCGCGTTGCCGGCAACCCAACCCGCCCGGCAGGGGCTCCGCCCCGCCGCGCGGGGCTTCGCCCCGCCCAACCCACCCCAGGCGCGTCGGCGGGCGGCGGTTCCGCCGGATTTCGGTTCGCTGTGGCATGCCGCAGATGTACACGCACAGCCGGCTGGCGACAAAGGGGTGCAGCTGAAATCATGAAAGTCCGCCCGGCGGGTTTTCGCAGGGATGCATGGGCACCTCTCTTGCTTGCAGGAGCGATTACTAACATGCGTGGTGCAAGAGGCGATTAGCCGTCCGTCGTGACTTGATGGCGGCGCTGCCCCGCGACGACCCTGCAGCGCAGCGGCGGCAGTCGCACTTTTGAGCTGGGGTGCTCCACAAAGCTCCCACGCTCTACCAGGAACTTGTGTGCATTCGTGGCAGGTTGAACGAAACTGTGTATACACATCTCAGTCAATGTTGCATTGGAGCCTTGCGATGAATAAAGGTGGGCAAACTGCGCTACGACTGCCAAGAGCAGCGGACCGCCACAATGAGAGAATCCCAAAGGGATGCAAGACGAGGATCTGACGGTTGCGACAAGCCCCTCTCAAAACGGGTGATGGAAAATGTGAAGTGTACAAACAGTGTCGTAAACCAAGGGTGCATGGGCATGCTTCTTGAATGTGCATGCGCCTGTCGCCCGGTCGTTGGGTCGATCAGACCAGAGTCACTTCACACAGGGACGCAGCAGTACCTACAGGCATTTGTGAGGTTGTGAAACAGCCGCTGGCAGGTAACATGTCGGTGGTTGTGCACAGGTCATCGGCTGCCGGGATGGGCCAAGCTGCCAGGGCCTTGAGCTGCCAGATGGCGGTCACCAGCGCAGCGCGGTTGCCGCCCTACTGTGACCCGCGCCAGCAGCGCGCCCCCCATTTGCTGCCGCTGGCTGCCCTGCTGCCGCCGCCGGCAGCGCCGCCTGCCGCAGCGAGTTCCGCCATGCCTGGGCCACCAGAGGGAGCATGCTAACCAGGTCCCCGCTGCCGCCCCGACCGCCGCCTGCTGCCGCCCGTTCGATTTCGCTGCCAGTGCTGCCCTCTGCTCGGGGCGCCAGCAGGCGCAGCAGCTGCGGGGAGGGCCCGCTGCCGCCCCGCCTCTCCAGCGCCAGCAGCAGCGGCGGCACGCCTTCCCCGTTCGCCGCCCCAGGGTCTGCGCCCGCCGCCAGCAGCGCCTGCGCCGCCAACAGCGAAGCGCTGCTGCTGACCTCGGGCCCGGCCGCCGCCACAGCGTGCAGCGGCGTGTTGCCGCTGCGGTCGCGGGCATGTGTGTCTGCCCCGGCGGCGACCAGGGACCGCACCAGCGCCGCGGCCGCGGGGCCGCTGCGGTTTGTGTCCACATAGTGCAGCGGGGTCTCGCCGTAGCCGTCGCGGGCGTGCACCGAGGCGCCCGGGGCCGCCAGCAGCGCCGAGACTGCCGCCTTGGCGGCCGCAGCGTCCCGGTTGGTTGCCGCCCTGCAGCGGGGTGAGGGAAAGGGGCCGAAAGACGGTGGCAGGTGGTTAGGATGGCGGATGTGTTGCCTGGGCGCCTCTGCATGCGCATGTTGTTATATATAGGTAGCGGCAGCATCCAGTAGCAATTCTGATGCAGCGGCAGCATCAAACGCCCTGTCACCATGCGTACCAGTGCAGGGGCGTGGCGCCACGGTTGTTGACTGCCGCTGCGTCTGCCCCGGCTTGCAGCAGCGCTTGGATGGCCCCCGCTGCGGCCTCGGGCCCGTGAAAGTTGTCAGCAGCCCTGCAGTGAAAAGGGGGAGGGAGGCAGGCAGTGGAGGGAGGCAGGCAGGCAGGCAGGCGGGAGGAAGGGCATGTACAGGGTTGAGTGACAGTTGGCTGAGGGGCCGATCTAGCCCGATGCAGCCGTGGCTAGCAGCAACCGGCATGATTGACTGCTTGCCTCAAGGGCTTATGGCAGCAGCGCACCACACAGTGCGGCCTGCAGCGGTTTCTGCACAACAGGCAACACCAACCATAACCACTTCTTAGATGTCTGCTAACCCTCACCGCAACAGCCTGCCCCTCAGCCTGCCCTCATCACACCCGCCTGCCCCCCCACTTGCTTTTAAACACACCCGCCTGGCCCCCCGCCCTGCCCTCACCACAACCGTCTGCCCCCCCTGCCTGCCCTCACCACAACAGTGTTTAACCCCTCCCTGCCTCACCAGTGTAGCGCAGTGCACCCTTGGCTGTCCTCCGCCCCCACATGCACCCCCCGACACGCCAGCAGCGCGCCCACAGCCGCCGCCGCCGCCGCCCCGCTGGCGTTGCGTGCCGCGTACATCAGCGGCTGCCGGCGCTGGCTGCCGCTGCATGCCGTGGCGTCCGCCCCTGCATCTACTAATGCTCGAATGGCTGCTGCCACCGCCTCGGGATCTGGGTTGTACCCTGCTGCCACATGCAGCGGTTGCCGCCCATACTCGTCTGCTGCATGGATGTCCACCCCTGCTGCCAGGCAGGCATAGAGTGCGGCCAGGCAGGCGTGCTTGTTGGAGTGCTGCACCGCGGCGTGCAGCGACAGCTGCGGCGCCGCTGGTGGTAGGGTGGGCGTCACCGGCGGCGGCGCCGCCTGCAGCAGGTCACAAGGAGGTAAGACCATTGCCAGTGGAAAGAGCAAGGTTCGCGCTAAGGGTTCAAACAGATTTCCATGACAGGCAAGCCACCCGGCTGTATACAATCAGGCCGCCATGCAGCCAGCACGCGGCCGGCGGCAGGGCGGGGACGGGCGGCGGTGTTGGACAAAGTGGCGTTCGTTGTGGCAGTCGCTGACGCCGGCAACATCGCTCGAAAGGCATGACGGCACAGACTGAGCTGCACCCCCGCTTGCTGCGCCCGGCCCTGCCCGCCGTTGAGCGCACGCGTCCCGCACCTTTGCGGGCTGTCGGCCGGTGGGAGTGGCGTTGGATGAGCGCAACGCCATGATGGTGCGTGTCGGTATGTTTGTGCTGACAGGGGCACCGCAACGACAGATACTGGCTGCACATGCCAACTGTGGCCGCTCAGCGCAGCGGGCGGGTCACGCGGCGCACCGTTCAAATTGAGCTCTGATGTACGAAGAGGCTCTTCAAGAGCTGGCTCTGGTCTGTGGCTTGGCATTTGAGCAGTCTCGTCGGTTATTAAATGGCGTGTTTCCTTGAAGCAATGGCCACACAGCAGTGTGTCTACATGTAGCTGTGAAGGGGCGATGGGTCAGGCAGGGTGTGCGCAGGAGGAGCGAACGTGCGGACACAGGTGGTGGTACAAGTGCATATATAAGACAATGTAGAAGGGGCATGTCGCGCGATTTTGTAATAAATGAGTGATACAAGTGTGCACATATGATGCGCGCTGCGGGTATGCGGCCGCCTGCTGCCACAGTGCTGTCACCTGCTGCCAACTGCACTGTGGGCTCGCATGAGCGCTCACTGCCAGGGGCGCAACATACGCTGCGGGTACGCGGGCGCCTGGCGCCAGTACTGCCCAGTGCGCTGTGGGGATGCACGAGCGCTCGTCACTGGCAGGGGCGCACGGCGCGCTGCGGGTACGCGGGCGCCTGGCGTCCGTGCTGCCCCGCAAACACGCTGTCTCCGCTGGGCAGCGGGTCTTGCCTGAACCATTCGTGCTGCAGGGCGGCCGCCGCTGTGATGCGGCGGGTGGGGTCTAGTGTCAGCGTGCTCAGCAGCAGGTCGAGCACGGAATCGGGCTTGGGGAAGGCGCTGCAGCGGGGGGTGAAATTAGAAAGGGTGAGCGGAAGAGAAGAGGCGGGGGGGGTGTAATTAGAAAGGATGAGCGGAAGAGAAGAAGAATGTGAGGCAGTCAAAGGGGCAAGTGAGAGCGAGGGGCGATTACCCCAGGCCAACGGGAAGGGTGGGTGGGGGTGGAATGTTGACAGAGGGCAGCGTGAGGGGCAAAGGGGCACAGCAAGGCAAGGCAGGAGGGGGCGGGCAGGGTCAGGGGGATCAGGAGCATGTAAAGGGTCTCGATCCGGTCAGAAGAAAGGGGCTCCGGGGCAAGGGGTAAGGACAAGAGGTATGGGGCAGAGGACGCAGCAGGCGTGAGGGGCCAGAGTGGGTCATGCGGGACAAAGAACGTGGGCCAGCAGGGTAAGGAGGGGGCCATGGGCCCACACCGCCTGTGAGGAAGCGGGGCAGGCAAGGCAAGCCTGCTCACCGTAATGCAATGCAACACAGACCCACCTGCCCCAACAATGCCACGCAACCCGCCCTGCCCAAACAACGCGCCGCCAAGCCGGCTCACCGCAGCAGCGGCGAGTTCTCCCACAGCATCTGCTTGAGGTTGACCGACCCGTGCTCCGGGCGGCGCGTGCGGCAGCCCCCCGTGTCGTCCCTCCAGTGCCGCAGGCTCTCAAGGTTGGCCCAGGGCGCCTGGGAGCCGGGATGGCCCAGGGCAGCAAAGATGCTGCAACACAGAGAGGGCAGGGGGATGGCGATTTGTAAGGTTAGCAGGCAGGAGTCAACGCTGGTGAGGGCGGCGAGGAGACTGGTTGGACTGAAGGCCACCCACCCCACGCCATTCTTTTTTTGAATTGTAGTTCCTGCTTCCAAATTCCTCGAAAACTCCAGAGTTTTCAGTTTTCCCTAATTTTGCAATTTCAAGACCAGTTGACTTTTGGTTTATTTAACCCACCGCCCACCACCCACCGGTTCAGTTGGTCGTCTTGGAAGGCGTCCTGGCTGCCCTTGCGCTCATCACCCTGCACCAGCGGGGCCGACGGGCGGTCGGGCGGGAAGGCAGGTGGGGTGGTGGGCAAGCACGCAGGCAAGCAGGCTGGCAGGCAAGCCAACGGGTTTACTGCAATCGGTGCGAGCATAAAGAGCAGCACTGCCTCACGCCGCCCGCCGCCCACCGCCCCAGGGCCATGCAAGACTATGAAAACACGTTTTTTTCAGCACCAAGGCTTGCCTGGAACAGGGGGCGCAGCAGCAGCAGTTCAGCCATGATGCAGCCCACCGCCCACACGTCTATGGCGCCGCTGTAGTGCCGGGCATCTAGCAGCAGCTCGGGGGCACGATACCTGATGAAGAGAGGGGAAGGGGAGGGGAGATGGACACTGTGAAAAGCATCGAGGGGACGAGGCAGGTGTGGGGTACGGGGTGCCTGCTGTAGTGCCGGGCATTTAACAGCAGCTTGGGGGCACGATACCTGATGAAGAGAGGGGAAGAGGAGGGAGGCAGGCGGGCAAATTGGGCACGTTCAGAATAGGGACTAGAGTAGGGGGGCATGCAGCAGCAGCAGCTGGGGAGCACGAGTCTGGAGAGAGGGGAAGAGGAGGGAGGCAGGCGGGCAAATTGGACACGTTTAGAACAAAAACTAGAGTGGGGGGCATGCAGCAGCAGGTGGGGAGCACGATACCTGGAGAGAGGGGAACGGAGGGAGGCGGGCGGGCATAGTGAGCACGTTCAGGAGATAGGAGAAAATCTGTTGTGGGGGCCATCCAGCCGCCGCTGGGAAGCACGATACCTGGAGAGAGGAGGGCCGGGGAGAGCGGTAAATGAAAAACCAAGACACCAAAAAACAGTTTTTTATTTTATTTTATTTGGAGGTGAGTGCAGCAGCAGTCAGCAGGTGGCCATGGTGACAGGGTGTTGATTTCAAGGAGGCACGTGGCGCGTTGGACGCCTGCTGTAGATGGTGGGCATTGAGCAGCAGCTCGGGGGCACGAAACTCAACAGGAGAGGGGAGGGCAGCAGCACAGCGGTGGAAGTGGAACAGGCAGGTGTGGGGTGTACTGCCGCCTTCCGTGGGCAAGGCAGCTGGGCATGCCGACATAAGGACCAAAGACAGACGAGCAGAGATGCACTCACCAGATGGTGACCACCACTCCATTGTTCCACAGAGGCTCCAAAGGCTGCCGCACCGACCGGGCCAGCCCGAAATCTGCACATGGAGGCCGGAGGAAGCCAGGCATGCCATGGGTGCATGGAACAGAGTAAACACCTATGAGCCACATGGAAACAGGACGCATGACGGGTGCATGCTGCATTATCTGCCTGGCTTGCCAGCGCTGCCACACACCATCATCCCGCCCGCACAAGCCCGGCCGTTCCAGCCTGGCGGCATGTTCTGATCACCCAACCTCCCACACGCAAGCTTGAGCTTTCTGTGCTCGAGCAATACATGCTGCACACACCTGGCGCCCCACGCTTGGACTTCGGCCCAGCCCATCAACTTTGGCCCGGCGCCCTGCTCTGCTCCACACAACAACATGGCCCCCAACGCCCGCTCAGCACCTCTTGCACCTCAAGCCCTGCTTTTCACCAGCCCGTCCTGGCCCAGCAAAGCGTTTGCAGGTTGCACGTGGTTTCACCTGCCAGTGGTCCCATCACATTCATCCATTCATTCATTTGCAGCGCCGCATCAACACAAAAGTGTGCCGCAGATGCGCCACCCATCACAACACCTCTGTGCACACCCACCCGCGATCTTCAGGCGCCCCTGTTCCAGCAGGATGTTGGATGGCTTCAGGTCTCGGTGCAGTATCCAGTTGGTGTGCAGGTATGCGACACCTGCCAGAAGCTGGTACCTGCACACAAGGCAAGGTACCATGGCAGAGTAGGAGGGAGGTGAGGAAGTGGGGAGAACAAGAGGGGGGGAAGGGGGCAAGAAGCTGGGGGGACAGTTGAAAAGGCAAAGTCCCAAGCAAAGGTCCGCCCATCCATCCTCCCTGACATCCCGTTTCCCCCGGCTCGGCGCATGCCGGGACAAGAGCTCGCCCCTCCTCCCTTGCCCTGTCAAGCACCTCTGCTCCCCTCCCTCCTCCGCCCTCCTCCGCCCTCCCTCCCTCTTTCTGAGCACGAGCCTCCCTGCCTCCCTGCCTGGAGCTCACACGACGGATTTGAAGACGTGGGGCAGCATGGCGCTCTGACGCTCCCGGTGGTGCTTGATCACGTCGTACAAGTCTGCGGTACAGCGGGGGAGGGAGGCAGTACCATCAGAGGGGCAGCAGAGCAAGCGTGCAGACAGGACACGTGTCATCATCACGTGCAGGTCTGCAGTACAGCGGCTGGGGCAGGCGGTGCAGGAAGGCTGTGCATGCCGCACTTGTGTGACGAAATCAAGTTCGACTCGCTGTGTCCCACGCCCGACAACGCGCTTTCACTTGCCTCCAGCGCTCTCCAGCGTTGTGGCAGCAGGCTCACTGACGCCTAGCTCCCGGGCCACCGCCCTTGCCCACCGGCGTGCATACACCTACTCGCCCACCTTCCCGCGTGCACACAAAGCATCGACGCGTGCACCTACCCACACCCACATGCACACACCCACGCCATCCACGCTGAGCATGAATTCATTCAAAGTTCAATCATTTTGTGCTCGAATGGTTCATTGAGCAGCACAGGTTTGTGCTTAACATGACGTGTAACCCGCACTAAGTCATTCAGCACATGCACCCACTTCCATGCACCACCCACCCGTCTCGGCATAGGGGAACACCAGGCAGAGTGTGAGCTCCGAAGGTGAGATGTGCATGGTGTCCAGGCTCATCACGTTGGGGTGGTTGAGAGCCTTGAGCAGCATCACCTCCCGAAGCCCTGTGGCGCACACGCCCTCCGACTCTTTCTGTGCAGGGGCCGGCGGGTGGTGTGGATGGGCAGGGAGTGCGGGTGAGGAGGGGCAGAGCTGTAAGGGTGGCGCACACGCCCTCCTACTCTGTCTGTGCAGGGGCCGGCGGGGTGGTGTGGATGGGCAGGGAGGGCGATGAGGGCATGGGAGTGAGGGGCAGGG
This sequence comes from Chlorella sp. ArM0029B, assembly GCA_002896455.3. Taxonomy (NCBI): domain Eukaryota; kingdom Viridiplantae; phylum Chlorophyta; class Trebouxiophyceae; order Chlorellales; family Chlorellaceae; genus Chlorella; species Chlorella sp. ArM0029B. Next base: position 124,242 of record JTEE01000260.1, read on the forward strand.
TCGTGGCTGCAGTGCACGCGCACCCTCGCAACCGTTACTCGTTCTGCAGGCGGAGGATATGCCAGGGAGGGAGAGGAGGGAGTGCGAGTGAGGGGCAGAGCTATAAAGGGGGTTACTTGAAAAAGGGAGTGCGAGTGAGGGGCAGAGCTATAAAGGGGGTTACTTGAAAAAAACGGAATAAAACCCTCTGACTAGTTTTGGAGGATGGGCACAGAGAAGGCAGGAGGGGATGGGAGGGCAGGTTGCAAGCGGCAGCGGTGCAGCTGCAGCGTCACGTGCGGCTCTGGTTGGGACAAGGGGCAGGTGGAGGCAGGCCGGCAGTGGCAGCGGCAGGCAAGCCGGCAGGTGCGGCTGAGCCACGGGGGACCAGCGTTTGTTTGCTTCCTGTGCTTGCGTTTCGTTGGGAGGCACATTTGTTGGGAGGCACACACCTGCGGTGGCTTCATGTGCTTCAAGGCCAGGAAGCGCCCCGGGTGGGCGGTGTGCCGCGCAAGGTACACCCGCCCAAAAGTGCCCTGCGGGCGATGTTGACATCAATACCATGGCGCCAGGAGCAGCGAATTAGGAGGCAAGTTGGCAGCACATCCGGGACAGCCACGAAGCAGGGCATGTGCACACAGGCCCGCAGGTTCAGCAGCGACCCTGCGCCCCCGCTTGCAATGGGGCCGCCAATGGACTGACTGAGGGCGGGTATCACGTCATGTACAGCACAAGCCTGTGCTGCTCAATGGGGCCGCCAATGGGCTCCGGTCGCGTCCGCCCAGCAACTGCACGGCCGGGAACGTGTGTTGTATCTCACCTCTCCAATGATGCCCATCACATCATAGCCCTTGCTGAGCAGCAGCGCCGGCACGCCTTGGCTGGAGGTGCCGCTGCCGCCGGTGGTGGCCGCCGCCGCCACGCTGGGTGCGGTGCCAGTCCCGTGTTGCTGGTGCTGCTGCACCGCCGCCGCTACCTGCTGCTGAAAGGTGCTCTGCCGCACAGGACGCCCGTGGTTGTGCCCGGAAAGAGACGCCTTGGGCGGCGCCATCGCGGAGCCTAGCACGCGGCGCAGTGGCGGGGGAACACCCCGACTATGACGGTAAAGACAACCAGCGACACACGCGACCGTCAGCACAGGCAAGCCAGAACAGGAAGGCCGCGAGCCAGCATGACGGGCGCAGCGTAGGCGGGCCCCACCGCCATGCTCTGTCAATGCCTCCCCTCTGGATGCCTCTGGTCAAACAATTACAGTCAATGTGTGGTGCACTGGTTTTTTCCTCTGCTTCAGATACACCGTGCACGGAGAAGATACAATGCAAGTGTGGCAGCGGCAGCAGCGGCGGCAGCAGGAGGCGCAGCGCTTGGCCACAGCCCCGCCCCTGCTGCGCTGCTGCTCGTCACGCCAGCTGTCCCTTGTTCCCCCGCCTCGTCCCTGGCCGCTCAAAAGTCCTCCAGGTCATCAAACAGCCCCTCAGAGGCTGGGACAGCTGGAGCCGGGGCTGCGGCAGCACTGCCTGCCTTCTTAAGCAAGCGCCTGCCGGGCGCCTTGACGCCCGCCGGCTGCACCTGCGCCTCCCGCTGGGGCGCGACATTCTCATCTGCTCGCGCCTGGCCGCCCTCCTCTTCCTCGTCTGCTGCAGCAGCTGCAGCCGGCTGCTGCCGGCGGCGGCGCAGAGCGTCGAGCGCGGCCCGTTTTTGGGCGCTGCTGGGGCCTGCTGGCTCTGCTGCCTTGCGCTTGCCACCTGGCGTGCCGCCGCCGCCGCCCTGCTGCTCACGCTGCCCCTGGCTGCGTCGCGCCTTCTTCTGCCTCTGCTGCACGCCCGCCTCCTCCTCGTCCTCTTCAGATGCCGCAGCCTGCTCGCGACGCTGCTTGGCTGGCACCTGCTTTGCTGGCGCCGCCTTGCGCTGCTTGGCTGGCGCCGGTGCCACCTCAGCTTCACTCTCTGGGTCGCTCTCTCGTGCGCTCTCAAACCCGCCGCCGCCGCTCGCCGCCCCGCCCTCGTCCCCACTGCCGTCTGACGCAGACTCTTGTTGCCGCTGCTTCTTCTGCTGCTGCTGCTTCTGGGCTGGCTGCTTGGCCCGCTTGCCTGCCGCCTGCTTGCCTGCCGCCTGCTTGCCCGCCGGCTTGCTTGCCGCCTGCTTGTTTGCTGCTTCCTTGGCTGCTGCCTCCTTGCTTGCCGCCTGCTTGCCTGCACGTGCGGCCGCGCCGCCGCTGTCGGCATCTGCCACATCACCCGGCTCCCCATCGCTATCCTCCAAACTCACAAAGCTGCCATCGCCGCTGGAAGCGGGGCTAGCGGCGGCGGCGGCTGCCGCGGCTGCTGCTGCCTGCTGGGTTGCAATCGCATCTCCCTCCTCCTCCTCCTCCTCATCTCCGTCTGACCCTTCGTCCGGCCCCAAAGCCACTCCGCCCGCCAGCTCGGGGCTTGCCGCTCTGCAGATGCACAAAGCAGGCGCAGCAGGGACAGCAGGGAGGCTGGGTGAGCGGTGGTATACGGCAGCGCATACGGTCGGCGCCCGACTGCTAACAGCAGCGCAGGTGGCATGGGGAGAGCAGAGGCGTGTGGCGTGGGCTCTCTTTGCTGTTGCAAGCACCTTGCCCCCACCCACACGGGCACTGGCAACCATACACACAACAACACACACTGCCAACACCTCACGTCTGCCCCCCCCCCCACACCTGTGGCCCCGCTTCTGCCGCTTGTTATTTTGCAGTGCCTCCAGCTGCTGCTGCCGGCGGGCCGCCTTGGCGCCGGCACGGCTGGCCTCGCCCGCGTCCTCGCCCTTCCCGCTGCTGCCGTCTGCGTGCACACAGGAGCAGGGAGGACACAAGTGGGAGTCAGGGGCGCAAGTCAGACGGATGGCTGCAAGAGCTGGGGCCACAATGCTTTATGGGGTTACCATGCGGAGGAACTGCAGGGTGCAGGCATGGCAGGCAGCAGCGGACGTCCCCAGGATGGCCTGCTCCATGCAGGGTGGGCAGAAGTGCTGTGCCACGCTGACCCAACATCTGCCCATTCGCGCCCGCTGTGCCCACCCACGCCGCCTCACCCCTGCCCACCCGCACTGTACCACCCACGCACCCGAGTCGCTTCCGCTGTCCTCTTTCAGATTCTCAGAGGCGGATCCAAATCCGGAGGCCCCTCCATCAGAGTCTGAATCCGAGCCGGAGCCGTCGCTGCCGCTGCCGCCGCCCGCACTGCCACCAGCAGAGCGCTGCTGGCTGCCGCCGCCACCCTCCTCATCGCTGCCGCCCACCAACAGATCGAATGCAGCATCCCTGCGGGCGGGCGGGCAGGCAGGCAGGCGAAATTAGGGCAAAATGCATGAGATGCTGGGTTAAGGTGCAGGCAGGGAAGTTGGAGGGAGGCAAGGGGGCAGAGGAAGAAGGATTATTGGAGGTCTCTGGGAGAAGGTGCCTCTCGAGATATGGCAGCGACAGCATTGCAGGCATGGCGGCAGCAGAGACTCAGCGAGCACCTCATTCCCGTCCACCACTTTGCTGCCTGGCTGCCTGGCACGCTGCATGCAGAGCTTGCACTAGGCAGGGAAGAGCAGGGCAGGGAAGAGCAGGGCAGCAACAGGCCAGCGCCCATTTACACTTCACCGATGCTCACCGCTTTGCCTGCTTGGGCAGGCGGCCCGCAATCACGCCCAACTTGCGAAGGTGCCGCTTGACCTGCAAATGGGAGGAGAAGCAAGGAAAGGTAACACTCACAAACACGGGCGCACACTGCGATGCCAAAAACGCCTGCAAGGGAGGAATGGCAAGCGGATCGTATCAAACACGGGCGTACACTGCGATGCCAAAAACAAGCACGGTGGTGGTTGAACTGCATGGTGGGAAGGCAATGGAAGCAGACCGAAGCCCCCGACACCCACGTGTACTGCAGTGCCGCAAACGCGCAAGCTGGCCCGCCCCGGCTGCGCCTGCGGCCTACCTGCGTCCTCACCCTTTACCGCGCCCGGCCCTCCGTCCCCACCCGTCCTCTCCTCGGCCCTACTCCTCCTCCCACAGTTCCCCAACCCTTTACACACGCTGTGCCCTCACTTCATATGTTGCGAGGCACAAACTGCCTGTCATCGACACCAGGAATCTGTGGGAATTCACACGAGCTCTTCGCCTTGGCGCAACACCCCACCAGCAGGCCCACATCCCTCCACGCCCCGCTGGCCAGCGCGGGTGCGCTTGCCACCCTTTCAGGGGTTCCTCAACCCACACCCAAGAGCGTCTTCCTGTCGTCGATTTGCCTTCTTCTTTTTCGGTTTCAAGCCCCGCTGTATCCTCTCACCTTGGCGGCGTTGAGCCCCTCCATCTCCATGTCATCCGCGATTTTCTCGTACCGATCCGGCCGGCTCTGGTGCTCTTCAAAAAGGTCACGCATGCGCGCCTCCTGCGGGCAGGCAAGCAGACAAAAGGGAAGGAGTGGCAGAATAAAAGTCAGGAACCAGAAACACCCCAGTGTGCATGCGCGCCTCCTGCAAGCAGATAGGATTAGGGTATCCACCTGCAAGCAGACAGAGGGAGAACAATGCGACAATGAAGATCAATGGCCAGGTGAAAGAGAGGGCGGTTACTGCGCCTGGAGGGTTGCCGCGGTGGGCTTGCACGCTCGGGCAACAGAGTGGGGGACGGCAAAG
>JTEE01000260.1:130700-180239 GCA_002896455.3 Chlorella sp. ArM0029B
CCACCCACCCCCTTTCCACACACACACACCTGTGCGGGCGTGAACTTGCCGCGCGCCAGGCCCATCGCCTTGAGCTGCTTTGAGATGTGGCTCTTCTTCCACTGCCCGCCAAACTCAAACACCAGGCGGTCCAGGCAGTCCTTGTGCCCGTTGCACCTCTCAAACTCAGACTGAAGCGTGGAGGCCTGCGGGTGGGGAGGGAAGCGGGCACGGGATGGCTGGTGAAGCAGCAGAGGGTGGGTTGCCACAGTTTGTGCATGTATCCGACCAGTGCCCCTTTTGCAGCAACTTTGGATGGGCCCCTGCAGCCTACTGTAAGGAAGGGGGCAAACAGGGGCCTCTCCCCCAGGCCTTTGCCCCCCAAACCACCTCTCCCAACCTCTAGCTTTGTCCACCCCTCACATCAAGGCCCTTCACCTGCTCCTCATCAAAAGCCGCCGCCCCCCTTAGCCATCCGTCGCTCTCAAAACATAGCTGCTGTCCCTCCCCTTCAAGCCTTCCCGCCAATGCCCCTCCCCTCCCAACCCCAAGCCCCCCAACCTGCTCCTCCCCAAAAGCCGCCTGCCCCCTGGGGCCATCCGTCGCTCTCAAAACATAGCTGCTGCCCCTCCTCTTGACGCCTTCCCGCCATTGCCCCTCCCCTCCCCTCCCAACCCCAAGCCCCTCCACCTGCTCCTCCTCAAAAGCCGCCTGGCCCCTGGGGCCATCCGTCGCGCTCAAAACATACCTGCTGCGCGTCCCTAATTGAAGCCGCCCCTTGCAGCCCCTCCCCTCCCTTCCCCAAGCCTCCCCCCCTGCTCCTCGTCGAAAGCCGCCCCTTGGGCCCCCGATAGCTTCCACACCACTGCTGCCCCTCCCCATTCGAAGGCGGCCCTCCAACGCCCCTCCTCTCCCTACGCCCAAGCCCCCTCACCTGCTCCTCGTCAAAGGCCGCCCGCCCCTTGGGCCCCCGGAAGGTGCCAAAGAACTGCTGCCCCTCCCCATCCGAGGCGTCCTCGTCACCCAGCCCTGCGCCCCGCCCCCGCCGCCGCCGGACCTCCGGAGCTGGGTCCGTGACTTTCTGCAGATGCAGTGGAGGGTGAGGGGAAGGAGCACGTGGGTGAGGGCAGGGTGGGAGAGGGTGCACGCAGCAGTTGCCGGTGAACAGCCGGGCCGGGGTGTAAGGCTGTCTGCTGGGCGACAGCAGGGAGGGATGTTAACGGGGGAGGGGAGAGAGTGGGCAAGCATTGGGCCCCAAGGTAGTTGGGGTGGAAGAGCACATCGGGAGCTGCCCATGCCAGCGCAGCGCACAGGGCGTGAGCCAAGGGGGAATCACAAAGCATCACGACATTCGCAAGACCAGGTGCCAGGGCCAGGTGCCAGGGCACGGCAGGCAGGCATGCCGCGCCGGGACGGGAACCCATTGCGCTCACCCTACTGGTATGTGCTGTGCTTGTGCATGCTGTGGTGTGCGTGCTGTGCTGAGTAGGCAGACCCTCACCTCCCAGTGGTACCCCTGCCGCACGTCCTCCGCCGCCCCTGCCCCCTTCCAAAACATGATCTCCGCAAACAGAGCGTTGGCGGCGTTCTCACGGCCCTGCACAGGAAAGGTAAGCAAGTGCAAGCAATGCACATGACGTCAGCTGGCTTGGCGTTGACAGCGTCCTCTCGCCCCAGCAGTGGGCACGGCAAAGAGGGCTTGCAAGGTAAGCACTCCGCTGCGCCCGGTGCATAGTGTTGAATTGGCAGCAACAGGCAGTCAGCTAATAGAAGAGTAGACCGGTAGTCATTTGAGTGGGTGCTTGGCCTAGCCTTGCCAATCTGTTGCCAATTCATCCTTCAAGTCCTTCTTCACACCCACGCCTCCCCATGCTCTCACCACCACTCACGCGTCCCCAGCCGTCAAACATGTCCCACCTTAATTTCGGCCATCACCCGCCGTCGCTCCCGCCGCGCCTCCTGCTCCGCGCTGTCCGCCTCCTGCTCTCCCTCGCTCCCCCCGCCGCCGCCGGCACCGCCGCCACCGGCAGCAGCCGCGGCAGCAAAGCGGGATTCCAAGTTGGACTCAAGGGCGCCCGCCTTCTGGCGCAGCTCTGAGAGGTCGGGCACCATCCTGCAGAATAATAGTAGCGGTAAATGGCCATTTTATAAAGAAAGAAGGACACATGAAGTTGGGCTCAAGGGCGCCCGCCTTCTGGCGCAGCTCGGACAGGTCGGGCACCATCCTGCAGGGCGGGCGGTAGTAACGATGCACCGAATAAGCAACGCAAAGAACATGCAGGTTGGCGCCCGCCTGCTGGCGCAGCTCGGACAGGTCAGGCACCGTCCTGGAGGTGGGCAATGGTGACGATGCACCAAACCAATCAACACATACACACACACACACACACACACACACACACACACAAGCAAGTGAACCCACATTTGCACCTGTGCCGCCCCTCCCTTCGCCAACCCACCGTGCAAAACATGTTGCAGACGTAGCGCCCCACACTTGCTTGCTTGCTGACCAATCCGTGCACCCACTCCACACAAGCAGACGCAGACACGGCCCACCCATCTCCCACCCACCCACCCACCCACCGTGCAAACATGTTGCGCACGGTTGTCTTGGCAAAGGCCAGGAGATCGGCGTGGTCTGGGCTGCGCTTGATGGAGGTGTCCGACAGGACCGCCTCAAACAGGCGCAGCACAGACAGCTGCGGGAGGGAGGGAGGAAGGAATGGTGGATCAGCCCCCGCACAACGGAGATAGAAAGGGGACGGACTCAAACAGGCGCAGCACAGACAGCTGCGGGAGGGAGGGAGGAAGGAATGGTGGATCAGCCCCCGCACAACGGAGATAGAAAGGGGACGGACTCAAACAGGCGCAGCACAGACAGCTGCAGGAAGGAGGGAGGGAAGAGGGAGGGGAAGGGGGGGGCGGCCTCAAAGAGATGCAGCACAGATAGCTGCGGGGGGGAGGAAAGGACGGGCGGATCGGTACATGCGAAAAAGTAGCAAGAAGGGGACGCAAACAAACAGGCGCAGCCCGAACAGCTGCAGGGCGGAGGAAAGGAGAGGGAAAGGAAAAGCGTGGGCATTGCACAACCGAGCGAGCGTCCTCGGTACATTCCACTGCACTTGCCAGCCACAGCATCGGCTCCAGGTTCATTTGCTTGGGCTCGGCGAGGCGTCGGAAGAAGGCCACAATTGCGTGGTTGGTGAAGGCCGCATTGGTGCGGTAGCCTTGCAGCAGCCAGGCGTAAAAGTGGACCACAGCGGGGTGCGCCAGCTCAGCACGCAGGCGGCCAGAAGCGTCGAAAGACACCTCGCGGGTGGTGGGGCGCGCACGCTCCTCCACCTCCTCCTCCTCCTGCGGCAGGGCGGGGACGGGTGAGAGGGATGGGCCGGGGACGGCAGGGTCAGGGGTGGTATGAGGGGGAAACAGAGGGGGCAAGAGTGGGCGCTGCAGGCAAGGACAGGCGGGGCGATCCAGGAAAGCTGGGCACAACAGGCAGACTCCCTCTCTATCACACAGCACTGCAGAGTGTGCAGCTTTTGTACAAGGCACCAAGCGGCAAGCACACTAGGATAGGCCAGCACCCCTCCGCCCTCACCTCCTCTAGAGGGTCGCCGCTGCGCCCCACGCCAGCCTGGCGCTGCGCCAGCTCAGCATCCCCTGCCAAGTCATCATCCCCTGCCACGTCAGCTCCAGCACCAGCGCCGCCAGCGGGGCTGCCCGTCTGCTCTGCGCCGCCCTCAGCCTCGCCCTGCCGCTCCCCCTGCTCTTGCTGCCCCGCTGCCTCGCCATCGCTGCCCCTCTCCTCCACGGGGCTTGCCGGGGCGGGCTGCTTGCGGCGCCGGCCGCCGCCGCCGCCCTTGCGCACCGCTGCCTTCACTTTGAAGCCTCCGGGCTCTGCAGGCAAGCACGGGGCAGAAGCAGATATACAGGTGAGTAGGTGCAGCAGGCAGGGCACACTTTCAAACAAGGTATACAAGTGGTCGAGTGCAGGCGCAGGGCAGAAGCAGGAGCAGGCAGAGCAGGTGGGCAAGGAGCGGGTGTGCAGGAGCGGCATGTAGGGCGCACGCACAGTCAAGGTATACAGGACGAGTGCCGGGCGTGGATTGTTAATGGATGGATGGATGGATGGATGAATAGATGGATGGATGGATGGATGAAACCCTTTTTCAGCATGCCTGTCACCACATGCGGCGCCTCAATCAGGGATAGAACCAACGGGTTTTTACAAACAAAATCAGCCTGGCTCAATTTCCATCAATACCAGCCAAGCGCCCTCCCTCACCTGACGCTGCCAGTCGGTCCAGCATGCCTGTCACCACGTGCAGCGTCTCAATCAGGTCCACGGCGTGGGAGCGGGGCTGGAAGCGGAAGTTGTAGCCGCGGATGAGGCGGGACAGCACCTGGGGGCGGGGCAGGGACACACACACGTTTTGATATAGTATGAGTGACAGGAACACACACACAAAAGTGATGAGTGTAGCCGCGGATGAGGCGGGACAGCACCTGGGGGCGGGGCAGGAACAAAGGCAAGGGATGGGTGTAATTTGGGCAGGATCTCGGAGAGACCGGAAGGAAACAGAGGTGAGTGGTGGCGGTGGCGGTGGGGGTGGGAGAAGACGGCGGACGGTGGACGCATCCGCATCTGTCTTGTTGATTTCAATGAAGGGCAGCGAAGTCAGCCTCCACAAATAGCTCCCATCTCCTAAAAAGTATCGGCTCACCAGCAGCACCCCGAATCCTTCAAGTCGCTGTGCAGCAGGCGGCGCTGCACACAGCCAAGCCACCCTCCCGAGACGCATCAAACAAGCTTTCCCTCAACAACAGCAGTCCGCCTCCTCCCAACCTGCCTCCCCATCCCAGTATCGCTTTGCTCACCGGCAGCAGCCCCGACTCCTTCAGGTCGCTGTGCAGCAGGCGGCGCTGCACACACCCCTATGTCCCCACAGGTCGTAGCCGCAAACCATCACATCACTGGCAGCAGACGCACTCCTCCCAGCCTGCCCTTCTTATTTCAGACAGTATTTGGCTCACCGGCAGCAATCCCGACTCCTTCAAGTCGCTGTGCAGCAGGCGGCGCTGCAGCCGATCGGCGGCGCGCCGGTCGGCGGGGCTTCCTGCCACGCGTGCCAAGTCCAGAGTGAGCAGCATCTCTTTCAGCAGCGGCACCGAGGCGTGCTGCAAGGCAGGGGCAATTATACACAAATTGTGTTCAGTGGCACAGGGTGAAGGAGGCATCATGGCTCTCGCATGCCAGGTGCAAGGGCGAAGCAGCGTCTCCCAGAGCAGGGGCACCGAGGCATGCTGCTGGGCGGGGCAGACATACACGCAAGCACTGGAGCATGATGGCAAGTAGCCAGAGGGGCTGTTAAGCGCCATGCCAGGTGCAAGGGCGAACAGCATCTCCTTGCGCAGGGACCGAGGCGCGCTGCAGCGGGGGAGGGTCAGCACATCTGCGACACGCACCGCACCGCTGTATGTGCCGCCTCGCTTCCCAGGTCCCAGCTCTGCAGCACTCGTGCCACCCAACCCACCTCCTGATCCTCCCTCATACAACTATTTTCTGCCCACCAACTGCCCACCTGCAGTTCCCGGTCCGATTGTTGTCACGCCACTTGCAAGTTTGCCTACTAGTGTTTGCTTGCAGCCCCAAAACCACTGTGCACTCCCCACCATGTCCCCACCACCTGCAGGTCCCGATTCGGATGCCATCACGTATCAACTGTTTACATGCCGCCCCCCAATGGCCAGGCACTCCCCAATTGTGCCCTCCCCACTGACTCTCCACCCACACACCTGACGGTCCCACTTCTAGTCGGCACTCACGACGGTCTACGTGCAGCCACCCAACAAAAATGCGACTACACTGCCCTACGACCCCACCACCTGCAGGATCCCGGTTCGGTTGCCGCAACTTACTACAACCCGACCAATGTGCAGCCCCCCCAAACACATGTCACGCCCTATGACCCCCCCCACACACTATGACCCCCCCACACACACAAAGACACACTATGACACGCACTATGACACACCCACCTGCAGGTCCCAGTTCTTGTCTGTGTGGTTCCTCTGCTTGGCAGACTTGCCCTCGATGTTGCTGCACGCAGGGCAGGGCAGGGCAGGGCAGGAGTGAGGGCAGCGAGGAGTCAGGGATATGCAGCAGAGGGTTTNTGTTGAGTGATACTGTAATCACGTAGACTACTGTAGGGGAAATAGAGTGCAGCAAAATCACGGGCATTTGCGGCAGCGTGGGCAGCGGGAGCGGGAGGAACAGGGGGAGGCAGGGATGCAGCATGCAGCTTCCGGCTACAACAGGTGAGAGGAGGGTCGGGGGTGCTGCACGTTGAGTGTGGGGCGTCACACGCACACAGCACCGGCACCCGCCACAGCGTGGGGTCACAGCGCAGCAAAGCATGCTCCCACTTACTTGAAAGGAGCCACGCAACACATGGCGCGCAGAGCACCCGCCACACCACAGAACAGCACAGGACAGCGCACCCCAGCATGGCCACATCAACGCACCCGCCCCAGCACAGCGCAGCATGAGCACGGCAAGGCCCTGCAAGATCCACAGCATGGCCACAGCATGCCGCACACCGGCTCAACACATCATGACCACAGCATGGTCCCACTCTTCACCTCAGCAGGATCCAAAGCATGGCCCCAGCATGCTACACACGACACAACCACAGCGTGACCACAGCATGCCTCCCCCTCACCTCAGCAGGATCCACAGCATGGTCACCCAGTGGAAGCAGTCCCATCCCATTGTGGAGCTAATGGATGCAAAGGGAGACACCTCCTCCTCCTCCTCCTCTTCATCTTCGTCATCATCATCACCCCCCTTCCTTTTCTTCTCCTTGCCGCCCTCTTTGTCCTTGCTGCCGTCTGCATTGCGTCCCTCTTCCTCCTGCCCCTTGCCCCCCTGCTCTTTTGAGCCGCCCCCGCTGCCGCTGGCGCCGCCCATGGCCTTCTGAAGCAGCGTCGCCTGAAGCTTGCGCTCCTGGAGTGGCAAGCGTGGAAGGGGAGAGGGCAGGGGGTGTAAGGAGCTGGACTAATATATGCGGCCGGCCCACGGCCCCTGACACAGGACATGTGGCGGCTAGTCAGGCGCCAGCACAGCTGCGCTTCTGCACCATCCCGCGTTACCGCGCCCTTCCCTCCCTCGCCGCCAACAGACGCACATGATCACAAGAGAACCACCTTGGGGCAGCTTCTCACCTCACCCCAAAGGCGCACCCTTCTAATACATGGCCAGCACAGGACAAGCCCACAGTACAAGAAAGCAGCAAGTCTGGCGGTTGCTCACCTCGCGCAGGCGCACGTATCGGGTGCAGTATGTGGCCAGCCGCACAAAGTTCATGAAGTCCCCCTCCCCCAGCCGGCTGATGTTCAAACCCGGCTCCAACTCCTTGAACACCTGCAGAGGGAATCAGCGATACTTTGAAAAAATGCTATAGGACGCATCACAGATTATACGGAAGGTGGGCGGCGCCTCGTCTACTTGGCAGTTGTGTGCAGCCAGCCCCGCCCCCAGCTCCTGATGCACCTGCACTTTGCATGCATGCCAGTCACGTGATTCAACAATAGACAGTCTGTGCATGGAGGAAACACGTGAAAGGGCACGTCAGCCAGGCTGGCACCAGCACGGAGGTTGCGAGTGCCCCCCAACCCCAGCCTGATTCGTTGATGCAGTGGGCTTTTGGAGCAATGGGCAGAGGCCTCCCGAGGCATGCTGGTGATCAAACACTCCCCCCTGCTGAGGTCTCAGCTGCCGGCTCTCCTGCCCCGTTAGCAGCTCAAAACTCCTTCAGAAAGGCTCCAAGAAAGACCGTGCCAGTCCCTGGTCCAACAGGTCGGTCCCCAAAACCAGAACCAACACAGCTGCAACCAATCCGCCTCACCTGCCCCATCAGCAGGTCGTAGCCACCCTCCAGAAACTGCTGCAGGAAGGTGTCCAGGCGGACTAGCAGTTCGGCGCCCAGGCGGGGCTTGGCGGCCGCGGCGGCTGCCCCCGAGGTGCCGCCCGCCACGCTGCCCTGGGTGTCCTTGCGCTGCGGGGGACGGGGGAAGATTTGGGCAGGAGGGGAAGGTGGGGCAAGCCGGGGGGTGTAAGCCGGTGCGTGCGAGTGAGGGGAAGCGGGGTAAGAGAGGTTGAGCAAAGTAGAGACGACAGGAGGGCCAGCAAAGGCCCACTGCGGCAGCGGTCGGCGCGCGGCCACAACTACGCCTGCCTCGAACGCGCAGCGCAGCCAACACCCAGGCGTCTTTCCCACCCATGGCATGCCAACCCATGGCCCTGCCCCCAACACCCCACGCCAATCTCAACCCGCCACATGCATGCACCTGTGCGTCCTTGGCATCCCAACCAGCCTGCCTGCCTCCCTGCTCCGCCCTGCCCTGCCCTGCCTTGCCACACATCCCTCAAATGGACCGCCAGATACGACAGGTACATGACACGGCTCTTTCAATCATGGCTCTCACATCCGAAGCCCAGGTCCCACTTGTTGCTCCCGTGCCCTGCACACCCACCTGCGCCAGCGCCTTACCGGCATCCTCAAACGGCCTGCTGTCCCGCACTGCAGCACCTCCCCCCGGACTCCGCCCGCCCTGCACACACCTGCGCCTGCGCCTTCTTGGCGTCTGCCACTGCCGGCAGGCTGGGAAGCTCTGATCGGGAGGGGTTGTGCCGCACCACAATGTTGGCGGTGTGGTCCGAGTGGCGCCGCACGTACACGGCACCTGCGGGGCAAGGGGCCAGAGACGGCAGGCGGGGGCAAGGGGTGATGGAACAACAAGCATATTAAGGGTCAAGGGTGGGGCTGGTGAGTATCCGGATGCGGGATGCTCACCATCAGCACAGCAGTACAGCAGGCAGCAGCAGCAGCATGGCCAGGCGGGAGGGGCGCAGGCGGGCAGCGGTCGTGCAAAGAAGAGGCCAGCCAGACCGGCTGCCAAAGCCTGCGCCTGTGCCGTTGCTCTCATCTGTCCCTCATCGTCCCACCTTGCACACTGTCCACCCCGCTTCACCCAAACACGGACTGTTCAAGCAGTAGCCCCTCCTTGGCATGCTACAATATTGGATCCTTATAATGTGCATTATAATGTTGACAATACACGCCTTCCTACCCAACCACTTGATTGATACAAGGTTAATAACACACGCCCCCTCACCCACCGGAGTGTGCGTGGCGGGAGGGCGCCGCCTGCGCCACGCGCCGCGTGAACACGCCCCGCGCCCTCGGCATCTGCAGCCGCACTGTGGGCGCCAGCGGCTTCAGGCGTGGCAGGTGCGAGGTGTTTGCCACCCCACGCCCGCCGCCGCCAGCACCGCCAGCACCGCCCCCCCACCGCTGCGCAGCCGCCTGCTGCTTCTGGGCGGCCGCCTTGCGGGCGGCCGCATGCCGGGCCTCCTCTTCTTTCTTGGCTGCCGCCCGCTCCCGCTCCAGAAGCTTGTGTGAGTCCAGAAGCTGCTGCGGCTCCACGTCGCAAAACAGGTGCATGAAGGTTTCCACCAGCACGGGGGCTTCCCCGCGGAAGGGGCGCTGCATGAGAAGGAAAGAAGGGAGGGCCAAGAGGTCGAGGTTGAAAGATGGGTGACTGTGAGGAAGTGCACCTGCATGCACGAAGGTGAGTGGGCCTGGGGACGTCTGGGCGCAGCAGGGTGCAGCAGGAGGGTGAAAAAAGGGGGCCTCGCCGCGGAAGGGGCGCTGCACACTGCGACACAGTGGAACGGCGGGAGAGGCAGTGAGAGGAGCAGCGGCAAGGAAGAAGCGAGTCAACAGCTGCTGTCGTCACACTCTTCACTCAGCTCGTCTCCCTGCAATGTCCCTCCCCTCACATCAGCGCACACACACACCTGCTGCGAGTGCTGCACCAACATTATCAGCAGGACATCCACCCACCGCCACACACCACACACACACACACACACACATACCATACCCCTCTCGCCCCCTGCCTGCTGCCAGTGCTTTGCCAGCTTCAGCACCACATGCAGCCAGAGGTACTAATAGAAAGTACTATGTACCTTGGTACCTCTGACGCATCACACACACCCAACACACTGACTGATTGAAGGCGGGTTACACGTCAAGTCCAGCACACACACCCATCACAGATGCCCCACACACCTGCTGCGAGTGCTGTGCCAGCATCATCAGCAGGTCCAGCACGTCGTCACAACCCCTCGCTCAACTGCTGTCTTCATGCCCATGCCCCCTCCCCCTGGCTGCTGTGCCAGCCGCACCAGGTGCAGCACACACACACACACACACACAAGCCCTCTCGCCCCCTACCTGCTGCCAGTGCTGTGCCAGCTTCAGCACCACATGCAGCCAGAGCGTACTCATATAAAGTAATATGTACCTTGGTACCTCTGATGCAGCACACACACCCAACACAGATGCCCCACACACCTGCTGCGAGTGCTGTGCCAGCATCATCAGCAGATCCAGCACGTTGTCTGAAAACAGGCGGTCCAGCAGGCCGCTCTTGATGCGGCGGCTGGCCTCCTTGGACGCGTTGCCCGCCGCAGCCGCCGCAGCGGTGGCAGTGGGGGCGGCAGGGATGGCAACCATGTTGCTGCCACAGGGAAGAGGTCAAGGGGTGAGGGAGTGTGTTGATGGAAGGCAGAGAAAGGGCAGTTCTGGGGCGGCCACCAGGTCGCTGCCAAAGGGAACACATGTGAGGAGGGTCAGAAAAGGGGGTGAGGCGGCGTTATAGAAGGCAGTGTTAGGGGCGCGGCAGATATGGCCGCCACGTTGCTGCCACAGGGAAGAGGGACGAGGGAGTTTTCCACAGCGGGGTGAGGGAGCTATGCACAGGGCGTGACTCCTCACCCGCAGGATGGCCATGACCAGCTGCACATCCCCGCCCCGCTGATGCAACTTTGAATGTAACCCCTTGTCTAAAACAATGCACCCCTCACCGCAAAAAGGCCATCACCAGCTGCACCAGCGCCGCGTCCCGCTGATCCATTCTCGGATGCTTGGCCAGCGGCTCGGCCAGCATGCCCACCACCGCCGCCAGGGCGTCCTGGGCCAGGAACGACTCGCGCACGGCCTGTGGCGTAGGGGGAAGCGTTTAAGGAAGAGGTAAGAAGCATAAGGGAGGCATGCTCAGCACACAGCGCAACGTGATTTGCAGCCATGCCGAGGGCCAAGCGCAGAGCCTGCGGTGTGGAGGTGGAGGTTAAAGGCAGGGGTGTCTGTGGCAGTGCACGGATGCATGCTCAGCGCGCACAGCGCGCCCACAGTTGCAGAAGTAGTGTAGCAGCAGCAGCGGCAGCAGGAGTAGCCAACTGCCCCACACTGTGGCCGGCTCGTTCCGGCACGCTGCCCGCCCACCCGCCCGCCCTTGGCGCCAAGTGCAGCCAGCCACACCGCTGCTCGCCTGTTTGGAAACAGGTGCTGCCTGGGTTGCCATAGCAGCCCAACACAGTCCTGCGACAAACCAACTGACCGCGACTGCCTGCTTACCTGCATGTGCTCCTCCTGCTGTGCGCGGTTTGTTGTGACCAGGGGGTCGCTGCTGGGCATGGTGAGGAAGGTGGCAACCTTGACTGCCGGCAGGGGGGAGGGCAGGGGGGGAAGACAGTGCTGGTTGGGCTGTGTCTGCAAGTTGGGGGTGCTGTTTATGGTATTAAGCAAAGGCATGGTGAGGCAGGTGACCACCTTGACTGCCAGCTGGGGAGGGTGAGATGAAGGAAGGACTTGAGGTGTGGTGGCGGGCAGGTGGAAAGGGCCAGGTACGGGCCAGCAGGTGCAGCGCCAGATTCAGGCAGGGGGTGGGTGGGTGGGGTCGGCAGGCAGGCAGGCTAGGCTGTGAAGGACCCCCCCAGCTCGCCTGCCGGCGGCCGCCCTCCACCCTGACTGGGCTCCGCGGGGTGCATCGCTGCCCTGCTGACTACGGATGCCCTCCCGGGTGGGCTGTCCCCTCACTCATTCAGTCCTGGCTCCCTGAACAACCGAGCTGCAAGTGATGCACTTGATCACACCTTGCAAACACACGTGCAGCGGAGGCGGCGGCACCGCTGTGGTGCGCCCCACGAGGGGCAGCGCAATCTCCAAATGCCTCTGCACAAGTGCTTCCAACTCACGTGCATTGTATACAATGTCGTAGTCATCGGGATAGGTGACGATGAGGGGCACCAGGTCTGAGCGCGCAAAGTTGTATTTCGAGACGGCGAAGAAAGCGGGGCGGGCCTCCGGGTCGTCGTAGCGAAAGAAGCGTTGCAGGTCACGCAGGCAGCCTGCGGGTGCGATAGGTATAGACGAATGGTTTGTACGGAGCATGAATGGGCAGAGGGCAAGACTGGGAGAAGAAGTGGGGGGCGCAGCACGGGCGGGCGGCGGCGGCAAGGCAGAGGGGGCAGGGCGGCGGGAGTGGCTGTCTACAGCTGACGGGCCCTGCGCCCGGGCGGCTACAGCCCGGCTCACCGATGCAGTCGTCGCTCTTTACGTATATGGAGCGCCCCGCGGCGTCCTCCACCCAGGTGCCCAGGCCGCCCGAGGCAATGGACGCCAGCAGCTCAAGGTCCAGCTCCATGGCGGTCCCTTTGCAATGTGACTGGCTGCCGCCACTCGCAGATCAGTTGGTGGGTGCTCGGGAGCTCACAAAAGGCGCATAGTTTTGAGCACGCTGCAGGCTTGAGCAGGCTGCCCCTTCTGTGTCGGTGCAATTGCAGTGCACGCGTTGCCCTGGCCTGGCGAAAGCGATGAGGCCGTGAAGCCATCTTTTGCATTTTTAATTTATGTCCACGTCGTTCCACCTGTCACAGTGCGCCTCCGGCACCTGCCAGCCTCTGCCACCTGCCAATTGAACCGAGCACGGTGCCTTCACGACACTTGCCGGCTTTCCAATCCCGGCTGCTACGCCAGCACCAGCAGCTGCGATGGCGGCGGACAGCTCCAGCTTGCAGAGCCTGCTCAGCACCAAAGCGGCGCTGGATCTGGGCCTGATCACTCAGTCCGATTTCGACGCGGTCAAGGGCGCCTTCCTGCGCGCGCAGCAGATCAAGGCGGCTTTGGATGTGGGCCTGATCAAGCCGGAGGATTATGAGGAGACGAAGCAGAGCTACCTGGCATCGCTCCTGGCTGCGGGCGGCGCGCCGGTTGTGAGCGCCCCCTCAGCGGCGCCCGCAGTGGCGCCGGCGGCAGCAGCCCCGCCACCCGCAGAGCCGGCCGCGCCCCGCCCTGCACCGGTCTCCTGGCAGATCCCGCCTCCCGCTCCCAAGCCTGCAGCCGTGGTGGCGCCGCCGCCCGCCGCGCCCCAGCAGCAGCAGCAGCAGCAGCAGCGGCAACCGCCGGCGGTTGCGGCGGCGGCAGCAGCGCCCGCGCCCGCCCCACGTCACATTCGGCAGCCATCCAACCCTGTCCTGCCCACCAACATCCCAAAGATGGGCGGAATCAAGGCGCTGAACCAGGGGGTGAGTTGCGGACGTGTGCCTTTGTTGCTGCTTGGGTTGCGAGCAGGTCGGGGCGGGCAGTTGCATTCTGGCACAGGTAGATCTGCATGCCCAGCAGGCAGGCAGGTAGCACCACGTGCTGGGAGAGGCACCCGTACCAAGCAGCTGGAAAACCGTCAGCCATCGCTGCTGCTCTTTGCTTGATCAGCACGGTACTGGCCTGCCCCTCCTTGCCCACCGCACCCTTGTCTCTCGTTCTGATTGACCTAGCCAAGCAGCCAGTGAGCACACGCTCTACTTGCTGACCATGCTTTCTCTTCGTTTCCTCGCGCTCCCACAGACCTCCAGTGTGCGGCGCTCGCAGTGACTCACAGGCAATGCAAAGCTCACCCACTTGTCCACTTTCACCTGCTCTACTTGCTGACCACTGTCTTCTTCGTCCTCTTCCCCTCCCCCAGACCTCCATGAGCGGCATTGCTGTGACAGAGGATGCGGTCAACCTGTTCTACCTCATGCGCCTCAAGGCCACGGTGGGTGGGGCATACATCGGTGGGATCACGGAGTAAAATTATCCGCGAACTTACCGCGGGTATGGGCAGGGCATGGTGCATGGGTGAATGCTGTGCTCTGTATCTTTGTCTATACATGAGTGCACGCCATGCAGCTGCACAGCATCTGTGGCACATCTGTGGCACAGATGCTGTGCAGCTGCCGCGGTCTGGGCGAGGCCGATTGGCCAGGTGTTGTGCAGGTGGTTTGAGGGCCGAGTGCCTTGCCAGGTGCAGTGCAGGTGGTCTTATGCACTGTAGGCTGGTCGGTGACGGCAGGTGCTCTGCAGCTTTGGGGGATTGGGTGGATGGGTGGGTTGCGCCCTCTGGCTGCCCTTTGGCTGCCCCCTGTTTTGCACACCCTGCGTTTCAACCTCTGCTCTTACTCCTGCCGGTGCCTCTCTGCTCTTGCGAAGAAGGTGCATGTGCCAGGTGGATGCAACCCATATGTCTGAGCCCCCGCATTGATTCATTCATTCGTACATTCATTCATTCACTTTATGGCGCTGCAGCACCACAAAAGTGTGCTGCAGGTGACGATCTGGATGATGCGCCCCCCCCACACACACATGCCCCCTGCCGCCTGCAGTACAAGTGGGCGCTGTGGCAGGTGGATGACGGCGGTACCGCCGTCATCATTGCTGCCGTGGGGGAGCGGCAGTCCACCTGGCAAGACTTCCTGGAAGCGCTGCCCGACAACGACTGCCGCTATGGAGGTGGGGGCCGGGGGCGCGGGTGGGATGGTGGCGGATGGAGCACGGACGGGAGGGAGGGTGCACCCGGCCGGGGGGTGGGCAGGATAAAGTGATTGGTGGGCTGCAGCCGGGGAAGCAGTGTCATGTGAGCCTCCTGTCAACCTGCTGCACCTCCGGCAGCTTGTCTGCAACCTGTGGTCCCATGCCTGTGGCAGAGCTAGGCTGCACCTTGTGTGTAGCTGTGGGGCCCGGGGTAGCGCTAGGCTGCACCTCATGTGCACCCTCTGGCCCTCACCCCACAACCCTGGCTTTGTACGCGTCTTTGTTACTCAGGCGTCCCTCACAATTTCCTCCCCACCCAGCCCTACACCTGCCCTGTCTCCCCACCACCTGCAGTCTTTGACTTTGACTTCCAGACACCCGACGGCCAGAAGCTGCACAAAATGATCTTCCTGAACTGGTGCGTGGGCCGGGGGCGGGGCAGGGCGGAGCTGCTGTTGAGCAGCAAGCCAGCCTTGTTTATTGGCTTGTGGCTTTCCTGCGGCAGGCCAGAAGCTGCATAGAATGATATTCCACAACTGGTGCGTGGGCTGTGGGTTGTGGGCAGGGTGGGGCTACCGGTTTTCAGCAAGCCAGCCTTGGGCAATGCTTGTGCCCTTTTTCAAGGGCAGGGCAGGGCAGGGCTGCTGCTGTGCAGCAAGCCATCTTTGGGCGGAGATGGTTGCCATCCTGTGCGCAGGGCTTCGTGCCCAAAGTGGCAGATGCCTCCACCCAGCACGCACTCACTCAAGATCATTGTCTGCTTGCAGGGCCCCCGACACCGCCCGCGTCAAGGCCAAGATGATGTATGCCTCCACAAAAGATTTTTTCAAGAGCCACCTGGACGGGCTCAGCCTGGAGTTCCAGGCCTCAGACCGGGACGACATTTCGGAGCAGGTGGGGTGCCAGACGACAGCCACAGAACTCATGTACCACCTGTCGCAGTCTCACCGTTATGCGGCGAGCCGAAACGGGGCGGCAAGATAGGGTGGGGCGGGTGAATCTCTGAATCTCCCACATGGCAGTGCCAGGCTCCCAAAGGGGCGACATTTTGAAGCAGGTGGGGCAGGGTGGGCGGGCGGTTGATTGGCTGTGTTGGTGAGCCCCAACAAGGCTGCCTGCATAAGCAATCCTGCTGCGAGCCGACGGCACCCTGCTGGCGGCATGGCTCGAGGCGCGAAGCACGTGGGGTGGGCAGTGCAGGCGCCGTGCCGTGCATGTTTTGGGAGAGGCATATGCCTTGTGCTATACTCGTCGCCTCCTCACCAACCCTACATCCAAGCGTCAGTCTCCCTGCTGTGCACTGTCCTACAGTTGATGCCAGTCCTATTGCTTTGAAATGAAGGAAATATTTCCCCCGCACTGCTGCAGGAGGTGGGCGATGCTGTGCGGGCGATGAAGCGCGGCTGAGGTTCTTAGTTTGAATCAGGAGTGGCCACGCTGCGGGGCAGGCGACGCCAACTGGCGGCGTGCCAGACACAGGGGGCTGCTCGGAGCCTGACAGCCACCTAACTTAGTAATGTATCATTGTAGTGGTCTCACCTGTAGTAACCATCATGCGGCGACTTGACTGAGGTGCGAGGCAATGTGCAGCGAGGGTGCTGGACCCAGCGGGCGGCCCGGCTGGCGCCGGCTATGAACAGGCACAGAAGGAGCCCGCGAGTTCAGACACGATCGGGGTCTGTGGGCGCGATAGGATAGGGGCGCTTCTGGGCATTGTCTGGGCCTGAGGGCAAGGATGGTGAAGATTGCGCGGAGTCGAAGGGGGCGCAGGAGCGGTCGCAGCCCCTTCTTGGTCATCGCGGTGGCCGCAGTTGTTGGAGCAAACCTGTACTACTTCCTGCACCGCAAGTCAGGCGCCGGAGCGGAGGGAGAGGGCGGGCACCGGTGAGCGTCTTGCTAGGTGCAGCTGGGCGCCGCCAAGCGGTGTTGACAGATCCATGTCGTGCCGGGGATAAGGGTCGCGGCTTCCAAGGGCGATTCCTGCCCACTGCGTCTGCCGCCGCCGCCGCCGCCGCCAGTGCCGCCAGTGCCGGTCAAGTTTCGCTCACACGTTACTTGCCCCCCCTGCTCGCAGGTACCGTCAGACAGAGGAGGCTGCCGACGCCGCCTCAGCCTCAGCAGCAGCCGCCTCCGCCGAGCAGCTACAGCAGCAGCAGCAGCAGCAGGAAGGAGCGGCGCAGCGGGCGACGGCAGATGAGCAGCAGGTGGCGGAGGCACAGCAGGCGCAGCAGGCGGCTGCGGACGCCTGCCATGCTGAGACCGACTCTGATTACGAGGGAGAGGAAGTGATCAGCTGGGGAGCAAACAACATGAAGGAGAACTGGGGGGAGTGTTGCGCCTCCTGCCAGGAAAAGGCGCCACACTGCAACGTCTGGGTGTTTTGCGACCTCCCGCAGGGCTGCGCCGGCAACCGCACGCACAAGGTGGGTGCTGGGCGCTGGGTGCAGAGTGTGCTGTGTCGGCAGCATGCAGGTGTCTGCAAGCGCATGCCTGCGTGTGTGCAGCGCTGCAGTGCAGAGGGCGGCGTGCCGTGCGGCAGGGGCAGGTGGCAGGAGGGAGGGCAGCATGTGGGTGGGCGTGAGGGCGGCATGTTTGTGGGACAGGGGTCAAGGCGGCATGCTGTGCTGTGCCTTGTTGTTGCACCCCCAGCCAAGATGGCAGCAGGCGGTGTTGCTGTTGCCAGCCGGTGCAGGGTTGGATTACTGAGCTGTGCAGGCCTTGCCGTGATGCAGTGGGGTCGCTGCAGCGGCTGCAGGTCGAGGGGCAGCTGGCAGGTATGAGTGGCGCGTTAACCCTGTAACCGCTTGCACCTGCCCCCTCCAGTCCACGTGCAACTCCTGACATTGACAGTGCCACCCTGCCGCCCTGCCCCTTGCCTGCTGTTGCCCCTCACAGGAGTGCTGGCTCAAGGGGGCCAAACACCTGTACCCTTTGGAGCCCAAAGCCAGGCGGGCACCAGGTCAGCACAGCCGCAGAGTCACGTGACGTTGTGGGTGTTAGGTGGTGTTGGGGGCATGGTTTTGTGAAGCTGACTGGCCAGGCGGGCGCCAGGTCAGCGCCGGTGCTGCACTGCTGCATAGGGCCATGTGCAGCCGTAGGTGTTGAGAGGCACAGTGTGAGCAGATGGGCGTATCATTCCCCACCCCCCACCCTCCCGTGTTGGGGTGGTGATGGAGGCGTGGTCGTGTTAAGCTGACTCGTTCAAAGTTTTCCCGACATCGCCCACCGCATACGGCCCCACACACCTCACGCCCACACCCCCACTATCCCCACTGTCTCACCTCACCACACTGCACCCCCCACACATCGGGTTCCTGCAGGCAGCGGGTGGGTGTCGGGCGCGATCTACACAGAGGCTGAGAAGGCGGCTGCCCTGAAACATTTTGAGGAGGTGCAGAGCGGGGAAGATGCGTACTTGGGGAGGCTGCGGGCCAACGACAGCCTGCCGGTGAGTCAACCTTCTTACCTCGCCCTCAGGTCATATCACCCGTGAGATGTGTCTGTGCTATTTCATCACAGCAGCAGGCTCTGTTGCCAACAAATGTAAGGCTGCCAGTTGAGGGGCGGCTTCTGAGTTGAATCTTGCTTCTGCCAATGTGTGTGACATGGGGGTTTGTCATGGTGGGAGGAGGCGTACTTGAGGAGGCTGCGGGCCAACCAGAGCCTGCCGGTGAGTCGCTCCTTTGCACCTCGCCCTCAGTAGCATAGGTGCGACATGATTGAGCTGTCCTGTCACAGCAGCAGCTGCTGTCGCCAGTGGTGTGATGCTGGCAGTGAGAATTCAACAAGTGTGTCACATGGAATAGCGAGGTGGTTTGCAGGAGGGGCAGGAGGCACCCCGATGCTAATGACTGCCTCCTCGCCTCCCTCCCCTCGCCAGCCGCCTCCCTTTCCTTGTTTTGCTCATGAATGCATCCCTTCCCTCGTGTGTGCAGCTCGTGTATCTGGATGTTGAGATCAAGAAGAAACCGGTGGGGCGCATTGAAATGGTGCTCTTTCCCGACATATCCCCCCGTGCAGCAGAAAACTTCAGGTGGGTGCTGACGGTTCATTGTGGGTGTGGAATGCGGCAGGCGTGGGTAGCAGGCTAAGGCGCACGGCAGCTAATTCTCGGTGCTAAGCTTTGGATGTGAGTTTGGGTTGGGGCAGGGCGTTCTTCCCCGACACCTCCCTGCGTGCGGCAGAAAACGTTAGGTGCGCCAGATGCCTTCTCTTCAGCTCCACGCCGCCACTGCCCTTCCACCCTGCAGGCAGCTGTGCGCGGGGGCGCCTGGGAGCGCGCGTCTGAACAGGCTACACCTTTACCCCCCCCCTGCTTCCCCCCACCCCNGGTGATACAAAAAGACTTTTTGGGCCCAAGAACAGCCCTCCGGAGCGGGTTTGCGAGTGGCGGTTACGCGACATGCTGGCCGGGCCGACTTGCAAGCCGCGCGTTTTCCTCTCGTTGAGGGGCTCAAAAGTTCTTTAATGACACATAGGTTTCGAATTGAAGCCTGTTTGGCGCGGTAAGCGCGTTTCTGCGAGATGCCAATTTGGCCTGTGAGGTCTGGTTCTTCCTGATCTCTCTGGCAGTTCAACGATGCCCCCGATGGGAACCCTTTGATCGACACATGAGCTGCTGAACTCTGGCATGCCCATCCAGCACATGTATGCTGCAGTGTGTTCGCCGGCTGACGGCGGTAACTCGTGTGATTGCTGCCTGCCGCTCGGCGCTCGCTCGGGAGGCCGCCGCTCGAGAGGCGGCAACAAGAACCTGTAGTTGGAGCAGGGAAGATTCCCTTCACCTGGCAGGCCCGGCAGAGTCTGAACAATACACATGTGACAACAAGGCCCTGGTTACGGTGCAGCTACTGGCAGCGCAGCTGCAAGCGCTTGGACCAACAGGCGTATGCATGCCTTGTACCGCATTGGCCGCTGGGATGCATCTCTCATGTATCGCAGTGGGCGCCCCTTGACTGGGATGCCCAGGAGCATAGTATGATCGGCAGTGACGTTGCCTGTGAGCGACGTATGGGGCGGTGCGGCATTGGGGCAGAAGAGTGCGTGGCGACAAGAGAGCTCGCCGACAAGAGGGGTGGAGGCCAGGGCTGGGCTGGACATCTGTCATCTGTGTTCAGCTGACGTTGGGTGTAAATTCTGCTACCCATAAACGGCCGACACCAGACGGAGGTTGATCGGGGGTCCAGGCAGAGGGATGCGCAGAACGCTTCGACCCTGCCCCATATTAGACTGGCAGCAGTTGGTGCTGCATGTGGCCCTCCCCGCTTCCACTTGGTCCCCGTCGGCAATCAAGCCTCCACCACTGCATACGCACATATCATTGCATGCCCAACGTGATCTGAACAGGACCCAACCAGCATCATCAAGTTGAAGCGCGCTATCGCCGCTGCCGCCGCTGCCGTGTGACGCGTGCGCTGCGCCTTGCAGCTGAGCCGTCACAGCACTGGCATCGTCCGATCGGCAATTGCTCCCAGCGCGGAGCGGGGAAAAGACTCTCCAAGCACTTGCACGCAGCCTGCGCCCCCCTCGACGTACCGCCCACACCCCTCACCCTTCGTTGCGGCAAGCCATGGCGGATGCCCAGCAGCAAAGCGCAGCGCCACCGCCGCCCATGGCGCTCAGCGCGGAGGAGGAGCGGCGGCAGCGACTGAAAGCGGGTGTGTCGAGTGACCCGATCGGGCGGCTTGCAGCGCGCTCACCGAGCGCGGGGGTCGTGAAAAGTGCAGGATGCAAAAGCGCGCCATGCCCGCCAACGCAGTGTGACTGCTCGCAGGCGCCGCCAGCCTTGCTGCCGCCGCTGGCGACCGCCCACTGCCGCCCTTCTCACTCCCAAGCCCCCACTAACTGCAGCTGGCGAGGCATACTTTGCCAAAGTGCTGAACCAAAGCAAGGGGAAGGACCTTCTGGCGGCTGCCAAGGTGGCAGGGGTGGGCAGCACCGGCGGCACGCTTGTGGGTGCTGCCGCCGGCGGCACCGGCGGCGCTGGCGGCGCGACACCTCAGCGCCTGCCTGTCACCACATTTGATGACGACTTCCTGCAAGCACAGGCAGTCATCGAGGGTGCACGCACCTATGTGCTGGGCACCGTCTTCGTGGCAGCCCAGGCAGTGCAGCTGGTCTTTCTGAAGGTCAGCTGGGTGCTGCCACTGGGGGGCGTGCTAGGGCCATCTGTGGAGCGTTTTGTGCCATGTGCCCCATATATGGGCCGGACGCCTCAACCGCAATGTCGGCAGCCAACAGTGATGGTCAGGCAGCCGTGCCAGGGTGTGGTAGCCACGTAGCCCGGGGTTGGCCAAGAGTGCAGCGGGGTGGATGCTGACTTCCCATGCACGCAAATTTTCACCGTCACTCGCGAAATCGAGGTTTGGAGGCTGCTGCACATGCCATGTGCCCAGTCAGCAGCATGCCTGCCACGGCTTGCTGAGCTGCAGTTAGCACCCCTCTGCCTGCCTCCATCTGCCCCCCACCCGCCTCCCTGCCCTGCAGTCCTCCCTCACCGCGCTGGCAACCCCCGCCCTGCTCCTCTTCCTGCACCTTTTGCCCACCGCCGGCGCGCTGCGCCTGCTGGGCGCACAGGGCGCCCTGGAGCTGCGCCCCCTCAGCCTGCGCACGCTGCAAGGCGGGCTGGTGGCGGGGCTGGTGGCGGGGCTGCAGGTGGGCAGGAGGGAGGGGCTGCTGGGGGCAGGAGGGAGGGGCTGCTGGGGGCAGGAGGAAGGGGCTGCTGTTGCCGGGTATGTCCTGCTTGCTGCCTGCCAAACTGCTGCTTGCAGCTCTGGCTGCGGCCTGCTGAGTGGGGGGGCGGCCTGTCCGCTGCTCCTGGAGCCCTGTCTTCCCCCTTTCACTCGAGCTTCCTCACCCGCCCCTGCCGCTCCGGGCCCACCCGTTCCCCTGCTTGCCCCGCAGGCGCTCACGCTGTTCTGGGCCGTCCTGCATTGCTCCGTATTTGTTGTGCTGTGCTGGACGGCCACGCTGCCGCATGCGCTGCGGGCTGCGGTGGACCTTGCCGTGAAACGGGCCATGCCGCCGGGGCCGCGGCTGATTGGTCTGAGCATCAGCGGGGGGTGCACAGGTGCGAGGGCAGGCAGGCAGGGCCTGTTGGGCAGGGCGGGCAGTGTGGTGCAGCAAACCACTCCGAGCTCGGCACGCCGCCTCGGCCTACTGCGAACACCTGCCTGTCAGGTCTGCGCCCGTCCAAGCAGCCCGGCACGGCCCTCTCGCCTGCCCTCCACCCCGCATCACATCACTCACCACTGCAACCCGATGTGTGCGCAGCTGCGGCGCTGCTGGTGCTGTTCCCGGGGCTGTGGGGCCTGGTGGCCCTGCTCTGCTGGGCGGCAGTGGAGGCGGCGGGCGTGGCGTGGACGCAGCTGCTGCAGCGGCCGGAGCTGCTGCCGCAGTCGGCGGTGGGCGGCGTGCTGCGCCAGCTGGCGGAAGCCCAGGGGGCACTGGATGGCGCCACCCTGGCATATGTCCAGCACGTGCTGCCCCCGCTGCCCATGCTGCTGCTGGGGCTGGTGCTGCGAGAGGGAAGGGAGCTGGTGAGTTGCGCACGGGGCTGGCATTGTAACAAGAAGTGGGAAGTAGTGGGTTGCATGCGCATGGTGGCCCTCTGAGGGGGCTTGGCTCTGGCTGGCTGCAGCGCCGCAGACGATGGGCGAGACTTCAGCTCCGCTTTTCCCTCTACGGCTTGAGGCTGCATTCGTTTCGTTTTTTTTTACACTGCGGAAGCGCGCCTCCACAAGCCCAGCCCACACCGAACAGCACACCGCCTCCCTGCCCGCTTCTCACCGCACAACGTCATTATACAAGCCCAGCCCGCACCAAACAGCACCCCGCCTCCCTTCCCGCTTTCTCACCGCCCACCGCCCACCCTACCCCCGCACCACCCAGCCAGCGCTGCCCCGCGCGCCACCTCACTTCAATCAAAGCCCTGCCCCACCTCGAGAAGGNCACCCTGCCCTGCAGGTAGCTGTGCACGGGGACTCGGGAAGCGTGCCTACACAAGGCGTGCCTACACCCCGCGCCCCGCATGCCTCCACCCTGCCCCTCATACCTCCACCCTGCCCCCCACCCTGCAGGCAGCTGTGCAGGGGGAGGTCTGGGAAAGCGTCTGAACAGGCCAGCTCACATTTTTACCCCCTCACTCTTGTACCCCATGCCTCCACCACCCACCGCCCCCCACCCTGCAGGCAGCTGTGCACGGGGGAGTCGGGGAGCGTGCCCGACGAGGAGGGCAAGGAGGGGCGGGGCAAGGCGCGGCATTTCAAGGGCGCCTACTTCTACCGCATCATCGACCAATTCATAGACCAGACGGGGGTAGAAACAGAGTCGGTGTTCGGGGGGCAGGTGAGGCGAGGGCGCACGCTGCTGCTGCTTGAAGGGCTTGATTGTAGGTATGTGCTGAGGGTGGTTGAGGGCGCGTGGAGGGCTTGCTGAGACCTTGTTCGGGGGGGCGGTGAAAAGGCTGCTTTAAGGGTTACTGTGTAGGGCTGTGAGCAGGGCAGGTGAGGGCGCGTGGAGGGTTCCACGAAGGCGGTGGGGAGGGCGGGCAGAGTCAATTTAGACTGTAAACCCGCAACAGCAAAAGCAAATCCTGCCCGCCGTGCCTGCTTGCAGTTTAAGGACGATCCGGGCGGCTTGGAGCTGCGGCATGAGCGCAAGGGCCTGCTCTCAATGGTGGGTGGTGCGGCTTTGCACTGTACTACTTTGGTTTACTACTTTGGTTGGCAGTGGTGGGTTGGGCAGGCTAGTACCGTTGCCACCACTCGAGTTACGTCTGGTGGGTGGGCAGGCTTATCACGTTTCCACTGCATTTACATGCGGCTGATGGGCAGTTAAGGGCATCCCCACTTTATTGGCCTCTGGTGGGTGCCAGTGGGCAGGCGGTGTCGTAGCCGGCTTGCGCCTGTGGGTCGACTTGCTGTTGGTTTCCCCCTCCAAGCCCTCTGGCTGCCTGCAATGGTTTTCCAACCTCTACTTCTGGGTGGGCAGGCAGTGCGGTCAGGGGTGTGCGGGGCGGTGCAGACGGCGGTTGCGCCTTGGCTTGCAGCCCGTGGGCTTGGGGTCGAGGAAACCGTCAGGAATTCAAGCCAAAGGCACCAGTCAGCTACCACACCTACAAGCAAAACCGGGGGCCCACCAACAACGCTCACTTTCCAAATTCACCGGCATGTCCGCGCCCTTCTCTACCTTCAGCGGTTTTAACATGGGGCACGCACGTTCCCTACTACGTTTCCATGAAGACGGCATGCAGCCGAGAGTTGAAAGCGAGCTGTGTCTTGGTTTGTATTGGGGCATGGTTTAAAAAGCGTGGTGCACGCCGGCTGAGGTGCTGCAGTGCCTGCTCCCCTCCCCCCTCCCCTGCAGGCCAACATGGGTCACGACACCAACACGGCCCACTTTTCAATCATGATGGGACCAGCGCACCACTTGGACGGAAGCTACACCATCTTTGGTGGGTGGGTGGGGTGCCGTGCGCTGATGCGCTGCGCCGGGCTGTGCTCTGGCACACGCCTCGGGACAGAAGCTGCACCGCCTTTGCTGGATGGGCCTGCGCTGTGCTGTGCTGCGCTGCGCCGTGCTGTACCGTGCTGCACCGTGCTGCACTGTGCTGTGCTGGCGCCGTGCTGTGCTGCGGCGTGCTGTGCTGTGCTGCCCGTGCTGTGCTGCGCTGCGCTGCGCTGTGCTGTGCTGCGCTGTGCTGTAGCGCACCACCTGGATGGAAGCTGCACCATCTTGGGGTCGATGCCTCATTTCAGCGTGCCGAGCTTTGGGGACTGAAGTGCCATGCTGTGCTGTGCTGTGATGCGATTGTGCATCCCCATGGCGGGAGCTACTGTTTGGTGGGTGAGGGTGGGTGTTGCAAAAGGTGCCCGCATTTGTGTGTGCTGAGCACGGCCCAGTGGGCGGTGCTGCGCTGTGCCAGACCTCCCACCTGCCACCCAGGTTGTGGTGGACATTCATGTGCCGGGTGCCATCCCTCTGCCAGGCAATCAATCAAATCAAAATCAATCAATCAATGCACTGCTTTCACTCACACACAACCAGGCGCCTCACTTTCCTCTTCCACCCGCAGGCCATGCCTGTGTCTGGCTTTCATGTGGTGGGTGCCGTCCACAGCCGACAAACACTGCCCTTTTCCAGCCATGCATGCGTCTGTCTTTTGCTTTTCCGTTCTCACTTGCAGGCCAGGTTGTGTCCGGCATGCGCGTGTGAATGCTAACTTCAGCCTACTGACTGCCTCCCCTCAAACATGCATGCATGTGTGGTAGGCGTTAAAAAATCCTAACAAAACTTTAGACCCGGTAAAAAAAACTTTGGTAGACCTTCTCTTTATTTTAATTTCGTTTTCCTTTCCTTTATTTCCACCTGCAGGCCAGGTTGTGTCTGGAATGAAAGTGGTAGATGCTATCAACGTGATGTCAAAGGGCAAGCCCGACAACACAGCCACCCAGGCAGACGGAGCGCAAATCGTGGACAGCGGGCAGATTCGGAAGGGCACCATCGTCCCCGACCTGGGGATGTGACCTGGCGCCAGGTTGGCAGTTGACACGACAGACATTACGCCATGCCAGGCTGGCATGCGGCGCTGCCGGGCAGGCCAGGCGGGCAGTCCACAGGCGGGCACACTTGCCGCTGGCCAGTTGCGGGCCGGGCCCAGCTCGGCCCGCCCCCCACGGGCACCCTTTGTACAAGCTGGCACGCACTTAAGCGCATTGGACCCGCCTCCTGTGTATATGTACGCTCTGGTTCACCATGTGGTGCACATTGGGCATTCGTGTGCAGCAGGCAGGGGCGGTATGCAGGGCCGGAGGGGGCCGCGCCGATCATGACTCGTGCCTCGGAGGTGCGCGCCACCCCTGCGGCCTGCACTTGCAAGAGCGTCATCGAGCAGCGCTGGCCCCCTCAATGCCTGTGATTTTGTTGTACGTCTGTGGGTGTGTGCGCTGCACGCTGCCGGACAGGGCGCATTGCTATAATAATGCACTGGTCTGTCACGCGACTGTGGGGTCACCCCCCTTCATCATCCTATACTTGGGGAGGCCCTGTGTGCGTGTTCTTTTGCTCTGCTGGGCCCTGCTGCCGCCAACGTGGCACTGCGTGGCACGGCCGTGGGAGGTGGATTGATTACATTGCGTCATACACTCTCACATGCTCGACTGCTGCATCTAAACACTCGGGCTGGCACAGGGTCAGGGCGGTGGGGCGCCCGGCGGGCGGGGCGGCTTGCCAGCGGAAGGGGGAGGCAGAGCTGGATGGTTGGAGGATGCAGTAGATCGGATGCATGCAACCAACTCGACCAGTGAGGGCCCCGGGAGAGGGGCGGGCACGGCCGCGGACCGGTTGGCTAAGGGCGCACCGCTTGGGAGAGGGGCGGGCTGTGGTAGAGACCGTGGGGGTGGGTGGGTGGTCCCACTGTGGGGTTGGGTGCCCCCCCATGGAGTGGAGGGGGGGCATGCTGGGGTGTTTTTTTTTCCTTAGTGCGGCGGGTGTTGGCGCCATGTGCAAAGCGAGGGGTGGGGTGGGGTGGGGTCCTCCCGGTGTGGCGGGGCTCCCAACATTTGGGTGTGGGGTCATGGTGGGGGCGGGGCTTCCCCATGGTGCGGCGGATGTGGGCGCCCTGTGGGAGGGAGGCAGCTCCCATGCTTGCGGGGCGCGGTGTGGTGGGGTGGAGGGGGAAGACAGTGGGACGGGGGATCAAAAGCGGGGTGCGTGGGCACACGGCGGGTGGAGCCCGCATAGCGGGGTGGGGGTGATGTTCTTCAAAAGGGCTTCACAATACTGGGGTGGCTGGGGGCCTCCATGGCTATGGAGGGACCACCAGCTGTGTGGTTCTGCCACAGCTGGGTGGTGAAGTCGTGTGCTGCGGCGGTTGTGATGCCGCAGCGCGG
Organism: Chlorella sp. ArM0029B; assembly: GCA_002896455.3. Lineage (NCBI taxonomy): Eukaryota > Viridiplantae > Chlorophyta > Trebouxiophyceae > Chlorellales > Chlorellaceae > Chlorella > Chlorella sp. ArM0029B. Next base: position 157,267 of record JTEE01000260.1, read on the forward strand.
GGAGAGGCGGGGGGGCTGTAGTGCGGGTGATAGACCCGCAGCGGGGAAGAGGGGGGTCCTGTAATGCTGTAGTGCAGGCAGAAAAGGCAGAAAGGCAGCAAGGGCAGCAAGGGCAAAATGGCAGTTGCATGCAGCCTGAAAGCAAGAAAGAGGAGGGGGCGCAGGGTGTCAGCCTCGGCGGTAGGCTGTTGGTACAGGGAGGATATGAAAGGGGTGTGGCACAGTGCGGAAAGGGGCAGGAGCAGTCGGGGATTGGGCAGAAGCCGGGGGATGGCTGCTGGAGCAGGTTGGGAATGCTGGAGGTGATTTGAAACAAGCAGGGGGTATCAAAAGAGCGTGGANACCCGCCCTTGTGCGCTATAGCACCTGCCTCCCTGCCTCCCCCTTGCCCCACCTGTGCCCGCAGGTCGACCACGAGCTCTCTGTGCCAGCTGTCACCATGATCCTGCTGTCTGCTCTGGCTATGGCGGTCACCGTCTGCTCCGACCAGCTCATCGGCGGAGCGCTCACACGGCAGGCCCGTGCTGCGCTGGTGGCAGCCGGCCCGCTTGGCACCGTGGTCACAGAGGCGGCAGTGCACGGGCTGGCCAGCCCCATTGCCTTTGTGGCGGCAATTGCGTGCAGCCTCGCAGGCGTGCTGCTGCGGGTGACGGCTGTGGCGGGCAGCTAAGCAGGGAGGCGAGCGGGTGCGTGCGGCTGCTTCCGAGCGTGCAACCAACTGCCCCACAGCAACAATCTATAACTGCCTCCCTCGCTGCTGCCTCTGTTGGCTCCTTGTCCCCCCTTGTGATCTGTGCACTGCCTTCTCCCTGCTTGCTGCCACTTCACCTCAGAAATGTGTGTAAACAGCTGTGTTCCCTCACCTGGCCAGGATGGCTTTGTTGTAACGGCCCCTGGCCTGGTAGTCATGTGCATTTGCGAAACAAGGCCGCGCAACTGTCTGGTTGCAGCCGTGGAGGAGGGCACTACTTGCTTTGATCAGCCACACCTGCACTTTGCGTGCCCTTTACTGGCATTCCATCAAACGCCCACGCCTTAAAACTGGCTCCAGGTCTTGCTGGCAGCGAGCACGTGCTGTAAAGCCACAAGGGAATGTGTGCTGTCATGTCCCCGAGAGGGTGTGGGACGCGTGCAGCCCCAGGCCTTCTCCCGCATCGAGGCGTTCATTAGAGAGGTTGTGGTGGCAGGTGTTACAAGTGCTACTCCGTCAATTCGAGTATACAGGGTGGGATCATGGGAGAGTCAGCTCTGTATGGCAGGCCGTCTCTCTCTCTCTCTCTCTCTCTCTCTCGCTCGCTCCTCTAGTACCGCGTGCTCAGGCCGCGGCCCATGTTGAGTGCCGCTCTGTGCCGCTATGCCGCTAGGCGCGCTGACCGCTAGGTAGTCGCTTGTGCTGGGCCGCTCCTCTGTCGGGGTGTCCAGTCGCTGCTGCATGGACAGGAGTGTACCTGCGGTGCTGTGCACTTGGGCGTGTGCGGGGCCTAACCTCTCCCGCGTGGCCGAATGCTCTGCACGCTGTGCTAGGGTGGAGAGGGATAGGCACCCTCCCACGTGTGCCACTGCCGTGCKCTCGGACGCAGTGTGCCGGTAGGTTGGAGATGGAGTAGGCTGACTGCCAAGAGGGCCCAGCGGCTCAGTGCCGGAGCTCMGGGGGGCATCCCCTCTCCAGCGCTCCCCTCCGGGAGCGCGGCCCCCCAACTCTAAAGGGGCACCTCACTGCGGGGCTGGGCGGCGTGAGCGGCAGGAGTCGCACTCCTACCGACCGACCTAGGATGGGGGGGGTGGGCCCTGTAGTCCACCTGCTGCTAGCAAGTAGCAGCGGGCGGTGAAGCCAAGAGCGAATGGCTGTTGTGGCTGCTGGCAGCAGCTGATGTGATCGTGCCACGTGGCCTGCTGACACCTGTCTCACAAGCATGCTTTCCCTTCGTGTGCACTCATGGAAAGCTGGCCTTGGCGCGGGTGTACTCTGCACGGTAGCAGGCGGCAGCAGCAACACTGGCAGATTGCAGTAGGGGAGCATCCATCACAGGGAAGAAACTATCAGCCTGGGTACTGCCGCCGCCAGGGTACTGCACTCAGTAGCCAGTTAGAGTATGCGACTGCAATTCCGGAAACATGGCTGCCTCCGAAGCCCTCCTATCGACGCTTGAACGCGCTTGCTGTGCGGCTTCCCGGCACCTCCCCGCGCGTGCGCCGCGGCGTGCTGCGCAGCACGCGGCACCACATTTGAGGGACGATCAGGCGTTTGGCACAAAGCAATTAATGCACGCACCCCGGCCCCAATTGCAACAGCGCCACTGGTGCAGCCCGAAGTTCGCCACCACTGGCCTGGAAGCCATTGCGACGTCTACACCTGCGTATTGGTCGAGAATGGTCGCGCCACGATTTTCACCGGCAATCTGGGCCCTGTTGGCCCTGGCGCTGGCCGGCGTGGCGCAGTGCCGCCACTTGTCGAGCGAGAAAGGGCGGTCACTGCTGCAGGCAAGGCAATGCCCAGATTCCGGGATGGGCAGCATTTGTGTGCTGCTGCCTGTATTCTGCCTTGATAGGAGGCTGAGCCAAGACTATGCATCGCCGCCGCTGCCGCCGCCGCCGCCGCTGCTGCCCCCCAACCCGCCGACCCTGCCCCACCGCCCTAGTCTAGTCTAGTCGTTACAGCTTTTCACATCCCCTGAAAGGGGATTCAACTTCAGGACGAACCAAATCCTGAGAGGTTGACGAGGCATGCACCGCCCTCTTCGTAATGACGAGGCATGCACCCCACCGCCCTGCCCTCCATGCTGCAGAACGATTGCACCGCCCTCTTCGTAATGAGCCTGGGCCTGTGCACAAACGTTCTTCAGCGTGACCCTGGCACTCCGTGCTGCGCCGCCATGCAAGCGCTGGACAGCGTGTGCCTGTCGGCGATGTCTGCCAGCCTGTCCTCCCCAGGGGGCGACAGCACCTCAGCAACCAATCTGTGAGTGCTGTGAGGCAGGGGTGGTTTCAAACACCATCTGCACGTGCATCAGATGGCCTGCTGCTGTTGCTGCTGCTGCTGGGGGTTGCTGCTGTTGCTGCTGGTGGGCTGCCCGTGACACACATGGGTGCTGACTGCCCTTCACCGCCCATGCCCGCCCTCTACCCTCCCCGCGCCGCCCGCCCTACGCAGGAACAACATCCTTCAGTCTTGTGGGGTCACACTGGGCCCTGCCCCAGGCCCGGCTCCCACCCCTGGCATGTCACCTCCTGCTGCCCCACCCACCGCCGCGCCGGCGCCTAGCAGTGACGCACCCATCGCGGCGCCAGCACCCACCAGTGCCCCACCCACCGTCGCGCCGGCGCCAGGAGCCGCACCATTAGCCACCCAGCTGCCAGATGGTCTTGTCAGATACTACTGGTACGTTAACGGCACGGAATCAGAGAGCGTGGTCTGCCCAGATTACACATCTGGAGGCTGGCTTGAAGAAGGCACGGGACCAGCGTGGGGTAAGTGAGCGCTGCTGCCTCGCCTGTCCATGTACGCGCTCAGCCTGCTCTGCCCGCAGAACTTGCCGACGGAGAGTGCATGCACCACACCTTGCTTCCGGGACCTCGGCTGTGTCCTGCGTTCTTGTATCATTAGCCAACGGTTCCCGCTGCCACCCTTCTCCCCACTATGAGTGCAGCGGCCACTGGCAGCGCGATGCCGTCAGATGCCGAAATCAAGGTGCGCCCTTGGTTGCCTGCACCTGGGCGTTGCACACTCTGGGTGTCTGTTCCCATGCCGAGCGCTAGTGCCAGCGCTGCTAATCTCCCCCCCCCCCACACACACAACGTTTATATTTATGCAGTCATCACCTTTCAGTGACCACCTGCTGCTGCTCCTCCTCCTGCACCCTCTCATACGCGCAGGCAATGGCGGACCCGTGGTGCAGCGACCGCACGGGGGCGCCGGATTCTTGGGTGCAGGCGCTGGCAGCGGGCGGGNGACACGGCTTGCGGCAAAGAATTGCGATCGAAATCTCGGCGATATGAGTCCGTTTCATTGATTGATTAAGGGTGCATGCTTAATTCAACCGCTCTGAGGAACGAACCGTGTCAATCCACTGATGTTGAAGGCCCCTCTAACAAAGGGTGCTTGCGTAAAGCTGTAAAGACTAAAAAAAAACTAGTGCCCCGGGCGTCGGGTCTCGTGCTCAGCACGTTGCGGGGGGTGGGCCCTGGGATACATTTGGTTGCCGTGCCTGCACAGGGGCGCAGCGGGGCGCGCTGCCAGGCTGATGGCTGCCATTGGGAAGCAGCAGACCGTCAGCTGCCATGCTGCCATGGAGTGCCGCCCCCAAAGCTTGACAGTGCCAGGCTCCCCGGGAAGCTCCCGGCGGGCTGCAGCCTGAGGCTGCCTAACGGGGCAGCTGCACACCCAGCAGGTTTTGGGGGCAGGCCCTGCCGGGACCGCTTCCGGCCAGCAGCAGTGCCAGGGACATTCCGGCAAGCTGGGAGCGGTGCTGGCAGCTGTTGGCCATCGCTGCAGCAGCGGCCGCCGGCAGGGCAGAGGGGGCGTGGGCATAGGGCTGGCACGGCGGCAGCCCGACTGCCTGCTGCGCTGCCGGGGCGTGCGGCGCGAGGGCCAGGGCGGGGGGCAGGGACTGCTGCGCCAGCAGGGCCAGCTGGGCTTGCTGCTCCTGGCAGACGGCGTCAGTGAAGACGTCTGCTGCGCCCACAGCACCCACCTGCTCAGCATGCAAAGCGGCGCACATGGGTTGGGAGGCAGCTGCCCAGAAGCTGAGGTGGGGTGGGGTGCGGGCATGCCGGGAAGGGGTGGGCCGCAGCATGCACAGCACTGCAGCGCGGTGCACCCAGAGTCAGTGGGAGCACGCAGCCGCCCACACCCTGTGCTATGCCGCGCTGCGCAGTGCAGTGGGCCCTCCCCCACCTGCGTGCTTCCCTTGCATCGCACTGTGGCACAGTGGCACATGCACAGCACAGCACTGTGGCACATGCACTGCCTTGCATTGCACTGTGGCCCTGCCCTGCCCTGCCCTGTGGCACATGCCCTGCCTTGCCCTGCACTGTGGCACATGCCCTGCCCTGCCCTGCCCTGCCCTGCGCAGCACTGTGGCACCCGCCCTCCCACTGGTACGCCAGCTCACCTCTCGGGCGGGGGTCATGAGGTCCCACCCCAGGGTGACCAGGATGTCTCGCTCCTGCTGCCTCAGGAAGGGGGAGGGGATGCCTGCAGGCGGGCAGGGCAGAGGGCGGGTGCGCGGGTGATAGGGTTCCGACAATAGGCGGGCAGCGCAGGGCAGGGCAGGGCCAGGAACACGTCCGCGTGGTGCAGGCGGGTGTGGGTTCAGGAAGGGCGGAGTGCGGCGGGACAGGAGTGTAGGTGGTGGGCAGACCCATGCAGCAGTTGCGTGCACTGGTGGCACCGGTGCTTGTGCCTGCGCCTCAACAGCCACCCTCCTCTTCAGCCCAGACTCAAATTGCACGGATTTGAAAAGCCGTGTTAAGCCAAGACAGTGAGAAGCCATCCAGCGGCCAAGGCAGCCAGGACTGATGCAGTGAGAGCTCACCGGTGATGCGGTACAGCAGCTGGGCATCTGGGATGGTACTGCGGTTGGCTACAAACTTGAGAGCCAGCCAGAAGCTGGCCGCCAGCGTGGCTTGGGCCAGGATCTGCTCGCCCTCGAGCGCAGCCCGCGCTGCCGGGCTGCGACGCAGGTAGGAGTGTCTGCACAAGGGGGCAGGGGAGGGGCAGGTTTTGGTGGTCGGCGACCAGGGTAGGCCGGCGGCGGTGCGAACGTGCCAGAAGCAAGCTTGCCTGGCTCCCCAGCAGCATAGGTGCTGGCCGGATGCAGAGTGGGTGTCAGCGCTGGCGTCAGCCAGACCCGCCTGCCAGGCAGCCTGGGCAGTGAGTGCTCGCAGGTATCCTGTGCCACTGAAGTAAAGCAGCAGACGCTGCGACCATGGGTTCCTGCCACACCCTTGCTGCACTACGCAGCTCCCCACACCCCATACCTCTGGGCCCCACCGAGCACAAGCTGTGCGCTGCTGCACGGCCGACAATTTGGTTATCGCACATGCAGCACTAGCCACAGCGCGTGCACACAAGTCACGCATGCACCTAGTCCAGTCTAGTCGTTGCAGCGTTCGCATTCCCTGAAAGAGGGCTCAACTTCAGGGCGAACAAGTTCCTGAGAGGTTGACGAGGGCATGCAATGCACCGCGCACCTGAAGATGGCGCATGCCAGCTCAGCAGCCCTGGTGTCATGAATCGCCGCGCAGATGGGGTGCAGGTTCACCAGGGCCACCAGGCACTTCTGCACGTAGCTGAAGAGCAGAGACGCCTGCCAGGGGGTGACGCCGCAGCTGGGCTGCCCTGAGGGTGCTGCTGCGGCAGGCGACGGCGGCGCGGCCGCGTAGGCTGCGGCAGGTCCGCACTGCACAGACTGCGGCTGCGCGCTGTAGCCGCCCCGGTGGGAGCTGGGGCTGGTGCTGCTGGGGCTGGTGCCGCCGCTGCTGCTGGATGGCAGGCGCTGACGCTTGGAGCGTGTGGCGTGGTCCTGCAGGCATGCAGGATTTCGAATTTGGCGCGGTACGAGTGAGGCAGGCGTGAGGCGGCCTTGCGGCGGAGGCGGCCTTGCGGCCGAGGCCGCCGGCACCAGAGCGGTCGGCAGCCTGTTGGCGGGCGATGTGGGGCGGCTGCTGGGCCTAAACTATGTGCACCCTGATGCCAGCCGAGCCGGGCGGCACAAGTTTAGAGTTTAGAGCAAGGGATTGGGAGACGGCCAGACCTGTTCGCCACCCCCCCTTGCCGCTGCCAATCACCGCGCACCGCGATCACAGTCGCAACGCACCTCGTTTCCCGGGGTTTCGCTGGGCCCCAACCCCTCCCACGCCTTTTCATTCCCTCCTTCACCGTCTGCACGGCACAGCCGCAAGACGTGGTGCGCCGCTAGCATCCTCTAGGGTGCACCACGAGCTGGGTTGGCGGGGCGACAGGGCGGTATTGCGGGTGTTGGCAAAGGGGACGGTGTTTTGCTTCCGTCCCTGGCGCTTCGGAGGCCTGGTGGCGCGCTCACGCTCCAATCGGCGGAGGTTGTGGGTTGCACGGACAGGAATGTGGGATTGGGTTTTTTCAGTACAGCCTGGCAGAGGGTGGTCAGGAAGACATCTGGGTACAGTAAACCCCTCTCATAAGGGCTCAAGGGGTGTCAGCGCTTATATGAATAGTTTGTAAGTGCAAACCTCATGAGCTCTCGTGAGGCACCACTCATGAGAGCTCACGAGCGCTGTCACTCATCAGCCCCCACCGGTGCTGCCGCCCTTGCCTGCTCATGGGTACTGATGCTCTTNTCATACGCGCAGGCAATGGCGGACCCGTGGTGCAGCGACCGCACGGGGGCGCCGGATTCTTGGGTGCAGGCGCTGGCAGCGGGCGGGCGCAGCGCTCAGATCGCGATGGCTGCCCTATCCTTCTACGCCTGTGCTGACGGGGCTGCTGACGAGGCAAAGCTCTGGAGTTGGCTGTCAGACTTGGTCTTAAACCATCCTGCCATGGAAGCCCAGGCGACGGCGCTGCAGTACCACCAAGCCATGGTGGCAGCTGCCGACGCCTCAGGCATCCACTTTTGTGCGACCCTGGTGGTGCTGGGCCCGTCTTCCGACAATGTGCTCTTCAACCAGGCAATACACGTGGGCCCTGGCCCAGATACCCCTGAGGGGTGCCTCCCCGGCTTCCAGCAGTCACTTGTCATCTGCGGCAATGCCATGTCAGGACCCGGCTCGCCCTGCTGCGCCGCGCTGAGCGCGCTGGGCAACAGCTGTCGCGCCACTCTGGGCACCAGCAGTGCTTCAGACGTCATCGCCGCATTGTGAGTGGCTGCTGCAGTGCTGTGGTCTGCACAGTGTCAAACAGTTCCTCCACCTCATCGAGAGCAGCGCCAACACCTCACTTGCCTAGCCTGCCACGGCCTGACCTGCCTGCCCCCAACCCCATGCTGCAGCGGCCAGCTTGCAAGCAGCTGCAACCTCGGTGACGCTACGTCCGCGCTGCCTGTTGGAGACGTTTTCATCTCTACCAGTCTTGGAGACGCCACAGAGGGACACGTAGCCACATGCACCACATACAGCACAATCACTGACCGATGGACATACTTGTTCAACTCGACCTGGGGACCCTCCGGCACAGACGCAAATGTGCCCCCTGCCTCAGACATCCAGGTGTGCTCACTGCCCAGTGCCTGCCTGCCTGCCCTGCCTGCCTGCCTGCCTGCTCGTGTGCTTTCCTGCCCGCCCTACTGCCTGCCAGCCTGCGTCCCGTCGCCTGCCTGCGTACCAGCTCTCGTGCCTGCCCTACTACCTGCCAGCATGCCTCTCGCCGCCCTGTTTGCCATCTGCTGCACTGCGCCTGCGTCCCCATCCTCCTGCCCAGCCTTTAAAGCAGCGCCTGTCTATCAACGTCACCCTCTCTGCTACTAGCACCCACCGCACTCGCCAGCTTTTAACCCTCCCTGCTAAGGCGGCAAGGCTGCCTGCACCAAGTCTCCCTTGAAAGCCGCCTATGGCGTTGTGCCGCACGGCTTGCATGGCTTGCCCAACGCGGCAGCTTGCAGCAGGGGCCACACACTGCTCCGTTGACCACGTGTATTTATTTATTTTTTGATTTTTTGATTTTTTTATTTTTTTATTTTTTTTCTTCAGGCCTTTGCAGCCGAGGTTTGCACGCTTGGGGCAAGGGCTGGACCAGTGTTGCTGGAAGCGTTCAGGGCACGCGGTCTCCGCGCACAAGTGGCAGCCGTAGCAGTGCTCCCAGGCTTTGCCAATGTCGCTGGGGCCCCATGTTCGGATGAGAGCGTGCAAGAGGCGGCCGTGGATGCGTTCTTTGCCGCATGGGAAGCACTGACGCCGCCCGAGGCACAGAGGTGAGCTGTGTGCCAGACTGCGCTGTGCTGCTGTGCCTGCCTCAGCTGCACTGTGCCTGCCTGCGCTACGCTGTGCACAACCCAGCTGTGCTGCACTTTTGCTCACCCACGTGCTGGCTGCACATGTGAAATTTCGGTGTTGAGCCGGGCGGGCACCGCTCCTGCGGCTCAAGGCTCGTGCTCTCTCCAGCACGCCTGTGCACGGCTTGCACACCGGGCATGCCATGAATGAATGCCGCTCACTGCCTTCCCTCGCTCCTGTGCAGCGTGTCCCAAGCCTTTGTCGAATCCTGGGACGCAATGGGCGTGGGCGCGTGTGTAACGCTGCTTGTGTGGGACTCCGAAGCGGGAACAGCGCTCCATGAAGAGAACATTCACACGTCAGTGTTTGTGCCGCCGATTGGGAGCCCCCCGATGGCGGTGGTCGCACGCAGCGCGCTTGGCAGCGTGGCGGGGCCGGCGCGCTGGGGAAAGCGTCGCAGCGGCAGTCAGGCAGTGCGGTGAGCGCGATGGATGACACACAGCTTTTGTTCAACACCGACTATGGTGTTGTCACAAGTACAACTTGCGCTGTTGTCAATTGGGCCTGCCCAAAGCTCATCCCCCGCGGTTGTTGCCTTGCCTTTCTTCATGCCGCTGTGGTGTGCCATAACATTCCTGCATTGCTTTACTATTGGCAACGGACCATCTAAACGGCAGCTGTTCGTGATGTTCTTATTACCATTCAAATGTGCTCATCTGTTTTGACCTCTGCGCTTTGCCGCCGTGAGCAACATCCTGAGTCCCCACATGGTGCCAGCAGCAGCAGCTCTGCCTCCTTCATCCACAACCCCTGTGCCCGGCGGTTTGCCAATTGGCAGTCGTCATCCCTTGCAAAGCTCAAGACGCAAATGACAAGCTCGCAAGCATGCCAGGGTGTGCAGGCCATGCTAGCAGCAGTGCAGCAGTGAGGGGAGGGTGCACGGCAGGGTGGGCGACAGGCAGCCGGCATGGGGAGGGAGCAGAGGGAAGAGGGGACATACCGTGGAGACAGAGTCAAGAACAGACAATTATGCAGTGCGGGAGGTTACGTAGCGGGCCAGCCGCAGAGATGGCAGTTGGTGGTGAGGATTACAAATTGTGCAGTGGAGGAGTGTGCCACGCCAGCATTTGCCATGTCAGCACGAGCCACGACGGCTGAGCACACCCAGCGGGCGCATGTACTTGTTCAGCGCTGCAGAAAAGGGCTCAAACCTGCAGAGAGGGGGAGGGGGGAATTGTACACTTGCAGGCGTGGAGGCAGTGCAGCAGCTGGCAGCCACGCAGCTTCACCTGGCCTGCCGTCGCACAGCCAGCAGGCAGAGAGGCTTGGCGGGGATGGTGACGTACCAGCAGGCGGCAGCGGCATGGATTGCGGTAAGGGGGCCTCCGTGTGTCTCTTTATCAGGTGCTTGCCATGTGGCACCGAGGCCCACATGTAAAAGCGTGCATATCACGAGATTGGTTCTCTGCTTCAAAGCAGGACTGTGCAGACTCGGTTGCTCTGTTGCTGCCGCCCCCCACGCGCCCGCCGCTGATGCCGCGCGGCGCAAAGCGAGGGCACTGCCGTCCCAGCTAGCAGCGCTCGGAGAGCCGGTTGGAGTTCCTCCACACAACCCCAGCATGTCTCCTTTCATCAAGGGGCCCGCTTATCGACGCTGGAACGCGCTTCCTGCATGGCTTCCTGAGCAGCTTCTCTGCAGGTCGCACGGCGCAGCACCAGGTCTAGTTTCGGAGAGGCTCTGGGTGAGCTCTTTGCGTTCTGCCCCAAGGTCGCTTGGCGTTGGCTAGCCGCTCAAACCCGGGCCCCGATTGCAACAGCGCCACTGGTGCAGCACGAAGTTCGCCACCTTTGGCGTGACGCCTTGCAAAGCAATCACGCACGCGAATTTGTCAAGAATGGTTGGGTCACGCCGGTCACCGGCGGTGTGGACCCTAGTGGCCCTGGCGCTTGCCGGCGTGGCGCAGTGCCGCCGCTTGCCGAGTGCGGAAGGGCGTTCACTGCTGCAGGCAAGCCAATGCCAAGTTCCCGGAAGGGGTGGAATTGTGTGCTGCTGCCATGGAGGTGCCTTAACGAAACCTTGAGCCAATACTACAATACTACAAGTGGACATGCGCTGCTGCAGCAGAGTTGCCGCCGCCGCCGCCGCTGCTACCCCCCAACCCGCCGACCTACCGTGCCCTACCCGCCCTCCCCTCCATGCTGCAGAACGATTGCACCGCCCTGTTCGTTATGAGCCTGGGCCTGTGCACGAACGTTCTTCAGCGTGACCCTGGCACTGTCTGCTGCGCCGGCATGCAAGCGCTGGACAGCGAGTGCCTGTCGGCAATGTCTGCCAGCCTGTCATCCCCAGGGGGCGACAGCACGTCCGCTACCAATCTGTGAGTGTTGTGCTGAGGCATGGTGGTGCAGGAAGCTGGCGTTGCATGCCCGCCACGGCTGCTGCTGCTGCTGCCGGTGGGGCTGCCTGCAACACTCGGGTGCTCACTGGCCCCCCTTTCACTGCCCCAGCCTGCCCTCTGCCCTCCCCGCTCCACCTGCCCTACGCAGGAACAACATCCTCCAGTCCTGCGGGATCACACCGGGCCCTGCCCCGGCCCCAGCGCTCCCACCTGCCGCTGCCCCTGATGCCACCCCAGCACCTGCACCTGGCGCCCCTCCTGCCACTTCACCCACAAGCGCGCCGGCTCCTACCATTGGCCCACCCGCCGCCGCGCCCGTGCCAGGCGCCGCACCCTCAGCCATCCAGCTGCCAGCTGGCAGTGTCGATTACTTCTGGTTTAAAGGCGACTCGGAGAGCGTGGTCTGCCCAGATTACACAGATGGGGATTGGGTGGACGACGGCACCGGGCCGGAATGGGGTGAGTGAGCGCTGCTCTTCCATCCATGCCTGTCCATATAGGCGCTCAGCCCGCAGCAGGCGCCTTGCTCTGCCTGCCCGCAACAGCTGCCAACAAGTGTGCATGCACCACATCCTGCTTCCGGCCTTGCGGACGCACCTTGACTTCATCGCATCCGGCAGTGCTTCCCGACGCCACCTTCTCCCCACTATGAGTGCAGCGGCCACTGGCGACGCAATGCCGTCAGATGCCGAAATCAAGGTGCGCCCCCCGGTTGCCTGCACGGGGCGCTGCACACGCTGGGTGTTTGTTCCCATACCGGTGCCTGCGCTGCTAACCACCCCCCCACAACGATTCGAGTCCTCCTCTTACCGCATGCGGTCATCCCGAGTTTGTGACCACCTGCTGCTCCTCCTCCCGCACCCTCTCATACGCGCAGGCAATGGCGGACCCGTGGTGCAGCGACCGCACGGGGGCGCCGGATTCTTGGGTGCAGGCGCTGGCAGCGGGCGGGCGCAGCGCGCAGGTCGCGATGGCCGCCCTGACCTTCTACTCCTGTGCTGACGGGGCAGAGCTCTGGGACTGGCTGGCAGATTTGGCCTTAAACCATCCCGCCATGGAAGCCCAGGCGACGGGTCTGCAGTACCACCAAGCCATGGTGGCAGCTGCCGATGCCTCGGGCATCAACTTCTGTGTGACCCTGGTGGTGCTGGACCCCGATTCCGACGCTGTGCTCTTCAACCAGGCAATCCACGTGGGCCCTGGGCCAGACACCCCCGAGGGGTGCCTCCCCGGCTTCCAGCAGTCGCTCGCCATCTGCGGCAATGCCACGTCATCGCCGGCCTGGTCGCCCTGCTGCGCCGCGCTGAGCGCGCTGGGCGACAGCTGCCGCGCCACCCTGGCTTTCAGCAGCGAGGGTGGCTTCCTGACCTCATAGTGAGTGCGAGCGGGAAGGCCGGATCAGCTGCGGTGAGCAGCAATGCGCGAGTTGGTCGCCCCAAAACCCCAACCCCGCACAACGTGGCCGACGGCATGCACGCCTCGCTTGCCACGGCCTGCCTCACCTGCCTGCTCCCCATCCCCCATGCTGCAGCGGCCCGCTTGCTAGCGGATGCAACCTCAGCAATGCCACGTCAGCTCTGCCGGTTGGAGACGTCTACTTCTCATACAGCACATCCGGCGCCTCCGCAGGGCGAGCAGCCACATGCCGAACGTACAGCGCAATTACCGAGCGATGGACAGACTTGACCAACTCGACCTGGGGCCCTTCCGGCACAGACGCAAATGTGCCCCCTGCCTCAGACATCCAGGTGTGCTAACTCCCCTTGGCTGCCTGCCCGCCTGCTTGCCAACTCGCCTGCCCGCCCTACTGCCTGCCAGCATGCGTCCCGTCGCCCTGCCTGCCGGCCAGCTCTCCCGCCTGCCCTACTGCCTGGCAGCCTGCATCCCGCCGTCCTGCCTGCCACCTGCTGCCTGGCGCCTGCTGCCATGCTCCCATGCTCAGCCCTTCAGGCGCACAGCATCTGCATGCCTTCCCTCTCTGCTTGCCACTTGTCGTGCCTGCGTTCATCCTTCACTGCTCGCTAGTCTGGCTGCCTGCACAAGCCTCCCATGGCGCATTTCGCAGTGCTTGCAGCAGGAGGCACCTGCTGCTCTGCTGACCTTTCGCATTTCGCATTTCGCATTTCGCATTTCGCATTTCGCATTTCGCTTGCAGCAGGAGGCACCTCGCGTGTTGCCCTGTCGCCACCACGCCCCTCCCCCTGTTCCCCTTGCCTCCCCTGCTGCAGGCCTTTGCTGCCAAGGTATGCCCGTTGGGGGCAGGGGCCGGACCAGTGCTGCTGGAGGCGCTGAGAGCAGGCGATCTCAGCGCACGCGTGGCAGCCGCATTAGTGGTCCCAAGTTCCGCCGGTGTCTCCGGGTCCGTGTGCTCGGATGAGAGCGTGCAAGAGGAGGTCCAGGACGCATTCCTGTACGCTTTAAGTGCACTGGCGCCGGCTGAGGCCCAGAGGTGTGCTGTGTGCCCACCCGCGTTGTGCTGTGCCTTCGCCCCCCTTGCATTGTGCCCGGCGAGCTGTGCTGTGCATGACAAAGACGTGCTGCACACTTGCTCACCCGCATGCATGCCGCACACCTGTTCAGCCGCACTGCACTTGTGCTGAAGACAAGGGTGCTGGGGCGGGCGTTGTTCCAGGGATCCAAGCCTGGTGCTTGCAGCCGCTTGCCTGTGCACGCTGGCATGTGGTGGTGCGGCGCCGGCACCAGCAGCAGCACGCAGACTGCTGCTGCTGCTGCTGCTGATCACCGCTCACTGCCCTCCCTTGCTCCTGTGCAGCGTGTCTCAAGCCGTGGTTGAAGCCTGGGATGCAATGGGTGTGGGCGCATGCGTTACGGTGCGTGTCTACGATCCTGACACGGGCGCCACACTCGCCGAGCAGTACATGCACACACCCGTGTTTGTCCCGCCGGTCGGCAGCCCCCCGTTGGCGGTGGCTGCACGCAGCGCGCTTGGCAGCGTGGCGGTACTGGCGCCCCGGCAAAAGCGGCACCGCGGCAGCCGGGCGGTGCGGTCAGTGCGGTGAATTGGCGTGCACCCTGCAAAGCCGGCTGTTGTACTTAGCGCAGTTTGTCAGTTGGGGCTGCCCAAGGCTCATCCCCCCCAGTTGTTGCCTTGCCTTCCTCTTGCTGCCTTGGGACGCCCTTGCATGCCTGCATTAGTATTGGTATCGCCCGTTCTGGCCCACTGAACCACAATGCCCTGTCCGTGATGTTATATTACCAGAAAATCGTGTGCATCTTCTTTGACCTCTGCGCTTTGCCGCCGTGAGCAACACCCTATGTCCCACATGGCAACAGCTCTGCCTCCTTCATCCACAACCCCTGTGCCCGCCGGTTTGCCAAACGGCCAAACTCAATAACACAACTGACAAGCTTACAAACATGGCAGAGTGGATGGTCTGTAATAGCAGCGCAGCAGCGAGGAGAGGGCGCAGCAGCAGGGGGTGGGGGGGCAGACAGCATGGGGGGTCGGGAAGGGAGCAGGGGAAGAGGGGACATGCTGTGAAGGCTGAGAGTGAGGAACAGTCAGTTGTGCAGTGCGGGAGGTTACGTAGCGGTCGGGCCGGGCAGTTGCCGGACGGGCGCCGTTGGTCAGGACGAGCAGGTGCTGGCGAGATCACAAATGTGTTGGTAGGCGCGAAGGATGCTGCCACGTCAGCACGTGCCACGTCAGCTGAGCAGGCCCAGCGTGCGCATGTACTTGTTCAGCGCAGCAGAAAAGGGCTCAAACCTGCTGAGAGGGGCGGGGGGGAGGTGTAGGCATGCAAAGTGGGGGCCAGCGCAGCAAGCTGGCAACACCACACATTTCATCTGCCGTGTCGTGTCGTGGCACAGCCAGCAGCAGCTTCACCTGCCCGGCCATGGGGCAGCAGGGCAACAGCACAGGCCCAAGTGATCGTCCCGAGAGCGGCTGTCACATGTCGATAGCTGCCGCAATGTGTCCTGCAGCCCAGCGGCCCCTGCCAGCCTGCAAACTCAATTGCCTGCGCGGCTCTCCCTCTGACAGGCGTCTGTCTTTGACCTTGCAGGAAAGCAGTCCCACAGCAATGCATCCCCCGGGCGTGCAGCCCGCGCTTGCCAACGCATGGCCTGGCACTCGCAGAAGCGCGCCCCGACATGCAACCTGTCAGTGCCCCACTCTCACAGGCAAGAGCCCCCCAGGCGTGCAGCCCGCGCTCGACTCTGCAGTGCCCCACTCTCACAGGACGGCTTCTTCGAGCAATGGCCACTCCAAACTCACAGGCAAGCGGCCCCTGGCCATACAACCCGCCCCCGCCCCGTCAGTGCCCCGTACCCACATGCAAGCGCCGCCGGGGGAAGCAACCCACCGGTGCCTCCCCAATCCCACAGAAAAGCGGCCCCCGGGCGTGCGGCCCGCCCTTGGCCCGTCAGTGCCTCCCCAATCCCACAGATGAGCGCCCCCGGGCGGGCAGCCCTCCCTCGGCCCGTCAGTGCCCTGCTCTGCACTCACAGGAAGGCGTCCCCGGGCGTGTACAGCGGGTTCTTCAGCACCAGGTCGCCAAACAGGGAGGCGTAGATGTACTGCAGCTGCTCGGTCATGCTGCCCACAGTGGGGTCGGTGGTGAGAACAAACTGCCCAGGGCGGGGAAGGGGGAAGGGGGGAAGGATGTGAGGTGGGTGAAACACACACGAATCGATCAGGTGCCTGCGCTGCAGCTGCTCGGTCATGGTGCCCATGGCGGGGTCAATGGTCAGAACACACTGCCAGGGGCAGAGGGGAGGGATGTGAGATGGGTGAAGACACACGAAAAGATGAGGGAGCAGCTGTCACAGTGGGTTCGGTGGTCAGAACAAACTGCCAGGGGCTGGGGGAGGGGTGTGAGACGGTAGGCGGCAATGGAAAATAAGGTGCTTTTGCTGCAACTGCTCGCTCGTGCTGCACACACGGGGACCCGTGGTCGGCACAAACTGGCGGGTGGGCGGGCAGCCGGGGTGGGCAACACAGGCAGGCAAGGGCACTCGGCGTGCACCTTGTGTCGTGAAGGGGCGTCAGGATGCCGCCCACGCGCGGGCTGCAGCCCTTCATGCCTGCGCCTTCCCGCCAGCGGCCAGCCCACACACCCGCAACCACAAGCCTCACACGGCACATGCAGGCCAAAGAGGCCGCCCTGTCCCCCTGCTGCTATGCCTCAAACCCCACCTTGAGGCCCGAGGGCGACCCGCCACCACAAGCCTCACACTTGCACATGCAGACCAACGAGGCTGCCCTGTCCCTCTGCTGCTGTGCCCCAAACCCTGCCCCACCAAACCCCACCTTGAGGCCCGAAGGCGACCCGCCACCACAAGCCTCACACTTGCACATGCAGGCCAATGGCACTTCCCTGTCCCTCTGCTGCTGTGCCCCAAACCCTGCCCCAAACCCCACCTTGAGGCCCGAGGGCGACTCCAAGAAGTGCAGCTTGTAGGCCGAGGTCCTGAATGAGTTGAAGGAGCAGCCCTCGCCGATGCGCAGCGGAGCACCCATCTGCTGCTTGGTCGGGCTGTGGTGAGGGCGGGGTGGGGAGGCAGAGAAGGGAGGTGTGTGGTGAGGGCGGGGTGGGGAGGCAGAGGAGGGAGGTGTGTGGTGAGGGCGGGGTGGGGAGGGCAGAGGAGGGAGAGGTGTGGTGCAGGTGTGCAAGGATACGCAGGCGACACAAGAGAGTGTGTGTGTGTGCAATTGGGGGGGGAGAGCAGCAGCAAGGCCTGGCAGGGATGGGCACAGCTGGCGAGCGCCTCACCGCTAGCCTCCTGCCCCACCTGCCTGCCTAACTCGCCTGCTGCCTTGCGCCTCTCCCCCCCTCAGTCGGAAGTTACGCTTGCCCCAAATCGAACCCTGCTTTCCTCCCACCTCTTCACAGTATCTGCACTGCTGCACCTGTGCCTGGCATGCACCACTAACTTGATTCTTCCCAGCAATTCATCAAACCATGCTCTCCCCTGGCGTCACTCGTCGTGGGTCCGCCCGCAGCAGCACTGTGGCCCCCAGCGGCCAGTGCACCAGAAGAGCCAGCATATGAGGTGCAGGTCCCAGGCGACGTCTGCGCCTCCCTGTCCCCCACAAGCACACACTCGTTGTGGGTCCGCAGCAGCGCTGTGGCCCAGCGGCGAGTGCACCAGAAGAGCCAGCATATGAGGTGCAGGTCCCAGGCGANCCAGCGGCGAGTGCACCAGAAGAGCCAGCATATGAGGTGCAGGTCCCAGGCGACGTCTGCGCCTCCCTGTCCCACACAAGCACACACTCGTTGTGAGTCCGCAGCAGCGCTGTGGCCCAGCGGCGAGTGCACCAGAAGAGGCAGCATTTGTAGTGCAGGTCCCAGGCGACACCTGCGCCTCCCTGTCCCACACAAGAACACAAAACACACACACACGTCGATTCGGGAGGCAGCAACCTGTGTGCAGTAACACACCCGGGCTCAGCTGTGTGGGGTCGTCGCGACAGCGGCCAGCCACCTGTCGCCAGTGCCGCCAGTAGCACACACAGACACAGATACAGACACAGACACAAACTCACACAAAGGAGGCCCTCCCTGGCTCATATATTGATGTCAAGCGCCATGGCCAGCGCTTGCATGCAGTGTAAGTCCTGCTCTCGACTGCCACCTCCCGCAGCCCGCAGCACACGCCGCCCGCTCAAGAGCTACCAGCTGCCGCCCCTCCACACACACACACTGCCCTGCTGCCCTGCCTTTACTTTCCTCCGACTTCCTTCCCACCCCGCACCGCCTCGCACCAAATATGTACCCACCCATCGATTCATCGCCCCCGCCCCCGCCTCACTTTTTGGGGTCTACCGCAGTGGCCAGCGCTCGCAGGGACCAGAACAGTCCAAACATGAGCTTAAAGTCCTCATCTTGGCTGCCCGCCCCTTGGCGCACGGGCTTCAGCCGCCGCCACTCGTGGTAGTACTGGCACTGCCCCTTGCGGTTGAAAATGTAGAAAGTGAAGCAGCCCATGGCGCCCTGGGGGCGGGCTCGGCTGAGCTGGCGGGCCGGGGCGGGCCGCCCGTGGTGAGGGCGGGCTGCAGGAGAGGCGAGCGGCAGGAAGGCGGGGCGCGTGCAGAGGCAGTCAGCGCAGCAGAAGCGGGAGTCAACAGATCGCTGGGGCATGCGGCTCGTGCCCCGTGCCAGCACCAGCTGGGCATTCGGGCAGCGCACCGCCGCCCAGCAGGCCCCCAGTGGCGGGGCGGCGGCGGGTAGGGAGCGCGGATCACCTGCTGTTGCCCTCTAGTGGCAGCGGTTCGGAATAATCAAGCTGCAGCTGTGACAGCCAGAGGCCTGCGGACGAAGAGCAGAGAGTTGGGCGAGCAGGAGCAGTGCCTGGCACTGCCAGCAGGATGGTATATCTCCAGCGATTGTCGGCAGCCAGGGATGCAATGCCACAGCTCCGGAAGGGCCACCGCGGGGATGGAAGCGAAGGAAACTCGGGTGCTGACGTGGTGCCATTTGGGCGCTTGTTTGGAACGTGGAGGCTGTCGAAACGCTTGCTACTTGCAGCGATCGGACCTGCGCATCCTGACACCCTTTCGAGATGAGGCAGGCGGCTCGCCTTCGACTGGGCCGCCTGCTGGTGACGCTGCACACGCCTACGGCTAGCGGGAGCGGGCTGCCGCACCTTCCCGCGGCTGCATGTGCATGCCTGGCATTACAGCGGCCCCTGGATGGGTGTCGCCCAGCCACTTGGGGCCTCAGATCGGATTGGCAGTCAGTGAGAGCGCTGAGCACGGCGCCACAGAGCGACGCGGGACCCCTGCGCCAATTCAGGCACGGCTTACCTTTGATTGGCAGCACGGCAGGGCTGGTGCTGGCCTTCGTATGGCCCCAGCCGCAGCGCCGCCACCCCCTGCCTCTTCACCTGCCCACACCGCTCACGCGCCGTCCAAGAAACCATGCACGCGCCCTGCCCACCTCCTTTCTTAGCTTTCCACCATCTGCCCCACGCTCTCCACGCAGGCTGGCCCAGACGGGGGAGGGCATCAAGGAGTGCGAGCTGGTGCAGTGGCATGTGGGCGAAGGCGACGCGGTGGAAGAGTTTGGGCGGATGTGCGAGGTGCAGAGCGACAAGGCGACGATTGAGATCACCTCGCCCTACGCAGGTGGGTGCCTGGACACAGGGCCTTGTGTGAGGTGCGCATGCAGGCGTAGGGAGGCGTAGGTGAGAGTTGGGGGGGCACACAAAGACAGCACACCATGCAGCGCTGTGCGAGGGTGGGATGCACTGGCGCTGTATGCAGAGGAAGAGCCGCCTGCTGCCTGCCCACCTGTTACCTGCCTGTTACCTGCCTCCCTGCGCACTGCCTTGAAGGTGTTGTGAGGAAGCTGCACCACAAGGCGGGTGACATGGTGCAGGTGGGAGGGAGCGCCAGCAGCAGCCTGCTCAAGGGCTGACCCAATCACTGTTTCCAAGCGCTGTTTTCAAGGGCTGAGCTGTGTGTGTGTGTGTGTGCGTGCGCGTGTGTGTGTGTGTGCGTGCGTGTGTGTGTGTGTGTGTGTGCGCGTGTGCGTGCGTGCGTGTGCGTGCGTGCGTGTGCGCTGGGACGGGCCTCACTTGGGGTGCAGAACAGCATAATGTCAGGAGGGTCGGCATGTGACGCTGTGCTGCACTTGTGCGTGCTGCTGCATTGATTGTGCTCCTCTCCGCCAGCGTGGCATCGTCTAGCATAGCACACAGCTATGATAAGCTATGATATCACATCGATGTTCAGTCATGTTCTCGCGGATGCCTCCTCCTGCTGCTGCGTCTAAGCCAGCGACATGCTGGCAGGCAAATTGCGAGGACTTGGCTCCGCTGTGCCATGCTGTGCGGCATGCCATGTGCAGGCAGGGCGTTGTCAGACATGCACCTGCTCGCCCTGCTGTGGTGCGCTGCACACGCTGTGCCATGCCGTGTCATGATGTGCCATGATGTGTCAAGATGTGCCGTGCTGTGCCGTGCTGTGCCGTGCTGTGCCGTGATGTGCCATGCTGTGCCGTGCTGTGCCGTGCCATGCGTCCAGGTGGGCGACGTGCTGGCAGACATTCATTCGGAGGGGGGGCCGGATGTGGAGCTCCACTCCCCGCCCATGGAGGCCTCTCAAGGGCCCGGGTCCGCAGCGGCAGCACAGCAGCAGCAGTGGCAGCAGGGCGGCGGGGAGGAGGAGCACGCGCCCGGCACAGGTGCGTCGGTAGGGCGGTAGGGCGGTAGGCGCAGCGACCACACCCCGCTTGCGTGCCTACCCGTCTCCCTGCCTTTTGCCTGTCTGAGGCCGTGTGTGCTGCCTGAGCTGCCGGTAGCCGCCCCAAGACCTTGCGCACCCGGCCCCTACCTGGCCCACTTTGCTGCCGTGCCCCTATGCATGCTATGTGCCCCTCTGCTGCTTGCAGGGCCTCCGCCTTCTTTGCCAGCAGGCAAGTCACCGCCTACCTCCCAGACTCCCCTGCCCACCCCTCTGTTGTGCAACGCAGCCCGTCGGGAGGAGCTGCACCCAACCACCAGCGGCAGCATTGGAGAGGACGAGGTTGCGGACCGGGTGCTGACCTCGCCAGCGGTGCGCCGCCTGGCACGGGAGAACGGCATCAGCCTGGGCAAGGTGAGGCCAGGGGTGCCAAGATGGCTTGCAATATCCATTTCTGGCTTGCATACCAGCATGGCATCAGCCTGGGCAGGGGGAGCCAGGGGTGGCAGGAGGATGTGTTTTTCCATTTCTACAAGTGAATTCCAGAGGTTTTGTAGTTTCTAAATTATCTTCTGGATGGCTCGCAAACCAACATGTCAGACCAAGGGCATCAGCCTGGCCAAGGTAAGCCAGGGGTGGGCACTGGTGTTGCATTTCTCCACCAGTACACCAAACGTGTCAAGATGTCAATATGGCGACGCGCTGGCCAAGGCAAGGGATGGGTAGTTGGGTGGACAGAAATGGCGTGCGTAGGCAGCGGGGGAAGGTGGGACGCAAGGGTGCACAAAATGGCAGCAGGCAAGGACTTTTTGTGAGCATGTGTTGGCCTTTGCAGCGCTCCCTGCTGTACGCAAGACAGCGCTGCCAGCAGCTGTAGCAAGTCTTCTGAACTGCTCTTGCCCGCACTGTAGCCACGCCCGCAGCGCACTCGTGCACACAGTCTAGCCATGCCCACGACGCTTTCCTGCACACTCTAGCCTCCCTTACACCACATTTCGGGCTGCACTCTAGCCACCCCTGCAACGCCTCACGGCTGCCTCCACTCTCATCCCCTTCTCTCCCGATGCAGGTGGGCGGCACGGGCCCCGGGGCGCGTGTGACCAAGGGCGATGTGCTGGCATACCTTGATTCGCTGAGCGCGGCGGGGCCGGGGACGATTGGAGAGGACGTGATGCATGGCGTGCCCACCACAGGTGCAGGGGAGGGCCGGGCAGGGGAGGGAAGGGGAGAGCAGGGACATTGGAAGGGGAAGGGAGGGGAGAGGAGGGGCCGGGAAGTAGATGGGCGGGCGCATTAAATGGGCCGGGCAGGGGCGGGGAGGGTTGAGCAGGGGCCTGGGTTGGTGCGAGTCAGGCCCTCCACAGGGGCCGGGCAGGAGACGGGAGGGGTTCAGAGAGCAGGGCCCTGGGCAGGGACCAGGGGCGGGGCAGAGATGGCGTTGTGTGCATGCATGTGACACCTCCATGCCAGCTGTAGCAACGGCGGCCAGCCTCTGGGAGAGCTTGTGCGGTCTCCTTGAACTTGCGCCCTCTCCTCCTTGCTACCTTCCTGCCCTGCATGGCCCGCCTTGCTCTGTTCCCACCCTGCTCTCCTGTCCCCATGCATGCTGCCTCGACCCAGGGCAACTTGCGTCAAGCCTCTTGTGTTGCTTGCCTGACCGCCCTGCTACCCTTGTTCTGCGCCAGCCTCATCCAATGCAGCGCAGGCCACTGTATGAGGCATCCCAGGGGCAGCGTGTTTCAACTCACTTTGTGTTGCCTGCACCGCCGCCTGAAGACCTGTATCCTCCTCCCCACCCTCTGCAGAGGAGGCCACGGTCCGGGGAATCCCAGAGGCAGCAGCACACGTGGCTCACCCCACGCCGCATCACGCGCCGGCAGCAGCAGCAGCCGCCGCCGCCGCAGCAGCAGCAGTAGAGCCCACCATCATCCACCTGCGAGGGTACCGCAAGGTACCACCCTGCAGTACCGCCCCAATCACAACAGCCTGTTTCAGATTGCGCCTAGCGGGGCATGATGTGGCGGTGCATGCTGTTAACGCACGGGGGCGGCTGTGGTGGCTGGCCCTTCCTAGATGTCGCTGCCCTCACTGCTCCCACTGCCCGCACTGCTCTTATCCATCTCACTGCTGGCCACCTGATAACTGGTTTACTTGCCTCCCTTTGCCTTCCGTAGGCCATGGTGAAGAGCATGAGCGCGGCTGCCCAGATCCCGCACTTTCACTTTTGCGACGAGGTGCAGGTGAGGGAGACGGGCGGGCACAGAGTTTTAGAGGTTTCAGGTTGTGGTTGACTGCAGTGCGCAGCATGGTCGCTGCGTTGAGCCGTGGGGCTAGAGCGGGGGTGCGATAGGATGCCTGCCCGCCCTGGATTTCAAGCACCTTGGTAAACTGCCACACCAAGCAGCCTTGCGCCAACCAGCATGCCCGGTCCTGCCCTGCTGCGCCCCGCCTGCCCTGCCCGACTACTCCACCTGCCCTGCCCTGCCCTGCCTGCCCTTGCCACCGCGCCTGCCCCGCCT
>JTEE01000260.1:180576-197889 GCA_002896455.3 Chlorella sp. ArM0029B
GCCCTGCCAGATGAACGCGCTGGTGGCGCTGCGGCAGCAGCACAAGGGTGACCCCTCCCTGGCCGGCACCAAGCTCACCTACCTTCCCTTCTTCATCAAGGTGGGTGCATGGGGGACGGGAAGCAGGTTCTGCTGCGAAGCGAAAAACATCACTGTTTTGTTACTATAAGCAACTCAAGACGGGTTACCTGTTATTTCAGTCTGTGCTTCTGGTTTACTGGCAGCAGCTGTATGGTGCATCGAGCGATGCTCGGAACGCTGCTCCGCAGCCGGCCAGCGGGCATGGGCAGCAGCAGGCCTGGGTGTGTGGTGGCAGCTTTTCAAGGGCACACATCCACGCCTTTGCTAAGCCAGTCATGGCCTGCGCGTCCACTTCCCCGGCAGGCCAACAGTACCACTTTTGGTGCTGGCTTGCCGCGCTGGCCGCCGTCTGGCAGCATCCCATCACAAATGGCATCTCTGGCGCCTGACCAATCCAACCCATTCCCACCTTTATCGTATTCTTGCCGGCGCAGGCTGCGGCGCTGGCCATCCGGGAGTATCCCATCGTCAACGCCTCGCTGGCACCCGACCACGCGTCCGTGCTGCAGCACCCGCGTGTGAACCTCGGGGTAGCCATGGCCACGCCCCACGGCCTGGCGGTGCCAAACATCAAAGACGTGCAGGTGCGTCTAGACGGTGCAGCTGGCAGCACAGCTGCTGCACGCCCTGCTCCTCTCACACATTACTAAACCCTGAACCCTGCTTCCCCTGCACTTCCCACCCACACTGTTGCAGGACAAGACGGTGCTGCAGCTGGCAGCGGAGCTTGCCCGGCTGCAGGCCGCGGCTGCCTCCAACAAGCTGAGCCAGGCAGACATCACGGGAGGCACATTCACTTTGTCCAACATTGGCACCATTGGCGGCACATATGCCACGCCGCTGGTCAACCCACCAGAGGTTTGTGGCGGGTGCCCGGTGGGGCCCAAGGGGAGATGGGGGGGCACTTTGGCGGGTGGAGGCAGGTGCGGGGGAGGCAGCCGTGGGGGTGGGCCCGCTGGCTGGCTGCTCGGCTCTACCACCGAGCCCTGTGGATGCTGCTTCAAGCACACTTGGGTTTGCATACACACGGCTCCTCCTCGCCCACCCACATCTGTCCTGCGCCATTCACGAGCATGTCCTCACATGTCCCACCCTGACCCTCCCTCCCCCCACGTTGCCATCATGTTATCACACGGTGACACCCACTCACCAAGCATGTTTCCCCGTGTGTCCCACCCTGACCCCTCCACACAGGTTGCCATCATGGCTGTGGGGCGCATCCAGCGGCTGCCCCGCTTTGTGGGGGACAGCGACGTGGTGCGGGCTGCGCACATCATGAGTGTCAGCATGGGCGCCGACCACAGGTGGGCAGACGTGTTTGCTGCCTGCTTTGTATGCCCCAGCTTTTGTTGGTGCGAGCGAGGGGATGCACACCTTGAGAGTCAGCATGGGCGCAGACCACAGGTGTGCGGGCACTAGCTGCACGTTTGGTCTGCCATGTTCTGGCCTTTCTCTGGCACTGCTTTGACAAGCGTAAGCATGAGGGCCAATCACAGGTGGGCAGGCACTTGCCGTGTTTGTTGCCTGCCCCAGTTTTCGTGTCCAGGAGGCCGACAGAACAACTCAACATAGGGTGTGGACGGCAGCACTTGGTCGGGCCGCCTGTTTAACTTGCTGCTCCCTGCTTCTATGTTTCTTTTGAGTCTCCATGATCCCTTCCATCGCTCTCAACCCGATGCAGGGTGGTGGATGGAGCCACTCTGGCCGGCTTTGCCCTGGCGTGGCGCAGCTATGTGGAGAACCCCGGCAAGCTGCTGCTGCACCTGCGGTAGCGCCACTCTCTGCCTAACCGATCCAGGGGGCCATTCGATTGCAAACCCTCGTTGGGGCCATTTTGAGACCCTTCACTTTCGCTGCTGCACCCGCGGCAGCTGCCGCGCCCAGGCGCTGTGCCCTCGCACTGTGCAACTGGCAGAACGCATGTGCAGCTCAGCAGGCTCAGCAGGGAGACTGCGCTGGTGCACCGTCAAAACGGCTGTCAGGCCCACCCTGTACTATAACATCGTATGTACTTACTCACGTCCTAGGCCACTGTACGATCTGCTGTATGATCACCATCTCACGCGCCGGCTGTAGCCCACTGTACGACCTGCTGTCTGTTGACGATCAACACAAAATTTTGTGCCGGCGCAAGAGTTGCTGCACGCCGAGGCAGGCGCTGCGCCGTTTTATGACTAGTACTTGAGCATGCATGAGTTCTCTGTGTGACACCTGTAACCACTGACCCCCAATGCTGAGCATACGCAACCGTTCTTACAGCAGCACAACAGAAGTACTGGGCTCACCGGCAAGGGCAGGTTTCTGGCAGGGGGAAGGCAGGGGTCAGAGATCCAGCACTGCTGAGGGTGAAAGCAAGCATGGTAATGCTGGGACAGGAGTGCGGGGCAGGACTGGGGCGTGCAGGCGCGGGCTGTGAAAAAGACGCAGGGTCACCATCGGGCACACACAGCATCGTGGTCTGCATGCCCGCCGGGCCCACGCTGCACTTCCAGGCAGGCGTGCACCGTGCAAGCACACTCAGGGTGCCCCCGGAAAAATCCAGCTGTGCATATGTCACAGGAGGCACACACTTGTGCATGATGTGTGTGCACATAATTAAATGTGCGAAGACGACTAGTCACCCAGAGAAGCTGAGGCTGGACTCGCTGCCGGAAGACGACTCCTGCTGGAGGGCCGCATCCGCTGCTCCCGCCTCCAAAGCTGCCTGCTCCTGCCACCACCACTCGCTCCCCGTCTCCCCTCCCTCTGCATACCCTGCGTGCCCCTGCCCGGCATCCTCCCTCTGCTGCTGCTGCTGCTCCTCCCGCTCCCTCTGCTGCTGCGGGCTCATCGCCGCTTCGGCTGCAGCATGCGCCGGCAGCACCCCGGGAGTAGGCAGCGGGCAGGACCGCCGGGCCAGCCAGTCCCGCAGGCGTAGCGCCTCGCTGGCACCCAGCTGGCGCCCAAACGCCTCCACCCTCTGAATGGCATGGTAATACTGCAGCAGTACAGGAAGAGGAGGCGGGAGCTGTTCGGATAAGGTGCGGCAACAGGCGGCTTGGCAAGCGGCTGTGCGCAACGTTGGTTAACCCGCCGCCGCCCAGCCAGGCGCAGCTGTGCACTGTGCTGCGTCGCCCTGCCGCCGCCCTTGCAAGGCTCACATCCCAGGCCCGCACACCTGCATATCCCCACCGTACAGGCTGCCCCTCTGCCGCGTATGTGCGCCACCCAACAAGTGCACTAGACAGACCACGTCCCTTCCGACCCCCCCAATCCATCACCCACCCCCACCCCCACTTTCTATTTCTCTAAACTTCACTCCAACACATCTCCCACCACATGTCCCCGGACACCGTTGCTGGCTCTCCGCGGACTTGAAATGTAATTGGATTGGTTGATTGACCCACAACTGATGGATTGACCAGCCCACCTGCATGTCTTCCAGCTGTCGCTGCCGCTTGCCATGCAGGTTGACTCGCAAGTAGCGGCCCACCGGCAGGTCGGCAGGCAGCGGGAAGGACTGTACCACATCTGCTGGCAGGGAGAAGGAGGGCAGCAGGCATGGGGTGAGGTGGCAGCACAGGGGAAGGTCGGGCGGCAGCGGCGGCAGCAGCGGCTTGCACCGTGCGTCTAACGGCGTGCGGCCGCCGCATGCCGGGTGCAATGCCCAGGCGGGGAACGAAGATTGCTGGTCGGGCGCGTGCTGCAGCAGGTTCTGGCCAGGCAGCAATGGCTGGTGATCCCTGGGGAGGTGGGAGGCCTAGGGAGACTTGGAGTGCAGCGCAGGGGGGAGCTGCTAGTGCCGCTCCCTACTTGCCATGCTGCCTGCTTCCTCACTGCTGCTGGCACAGCCGTCTGCCTGCCTGCCTGCCTACCCAGGTCGTGAGTGCGTGTTGCATGGGCGCCCTTGAACCCCTCGCACTCACCCGGCGCTGCAAGCGGGCTTTGCAACTGTACTGTCCTACCCAGGTGGATTTCCACTAGAACCAAACAACCTTACTTGCTAACTCACGAGTTGCCGCCACCGGGTGCATGGTTGCAGGCGGCCCAGCCCCCGCCCCCCACCCCCCCGCCGCAAAGCCTGGGGAGGACAACAACATCGACAACTCGCTCATTGGTTTGACTGCAGGCGGGCCCGCCCACAAAGCTTGGAAAGGAAACAACGAAAACAACAGCTCACGCACTCACCGGTTGCCGCCACGGGGTACTTGACTGCAGGCGGTGAGAGGCTCCATGGGGAGGGTCCCGCCTGGAAGGACACAAAGCTGGGAGGGTAGATGGGCGCCCCCCACTGCAGAAGCAGGCGGGGGGGAGGGCGGGGAGGGCGTTGTTGGCAGGAGAGGGGCGAAGCGGGCGCCAAAGGCAAAGGAATTTGAGTGAGCAACCGGTGAGGCTGGAGGCGTGGCGAGGTGCAACCAAGACGCGCCCGCCCCACCCTGGCATACAACAGTGCAGCTCGGTGCTGCTGCCCAAATATATATTACATATATCCGGGTTCAGCCCACCTGGTACTGTGCTCTGAAGACGACCAGCTGCACGTGGCGCACCAGGCACAGCGGGGACCTGCGGCAATTGGAGAACCAAGAGCTGTGCGGTGGGTGGGAGGGGAGGGCAGTCTGGGAGGGGCAAGGCCATGCAGGCATCGGTCACCAGCAGTGAAGATGCCAAGACTGGAGCCGACATCGATGCATATGCAGATCAGCACCTTCCCTGCACCGTGCCGCTCAACTGCATGCAACAGTGCTCACCGACACACTTTCACGCACCCGCAAGGCAGCAGACAGATCCCCACCACTCAGCCCCGCCCATCCGTGCATGCAACAGCACCCACCCGCTGTCATGCACCCGTAAGACGGCAGACAGCTCCACCACACACCACACACAGCCCCGCCCGCCCCTGCCCCCACCTCAGCTTCAATCATTCATCCATTTACCGCGCCGCAGCAACACACAAGTGCCGCAGATGTGCCGTCCCAGCATGATGGAATAGCAAAACCCACCTCAGCTTGTAGAGCAGGAACTCTGTGCACTCTGGGTCTGCTGACCCTGTGCTGCTCCAAAAGGTGCGGCTGTCCTCCTCCAGCGTGTGGCCTGCGTAAGTGAATAGGTGGGTCAGCGCTACCACTTGGCTTCTCCTTATATGGGGAAGATGTCCCACATTCCTGGGAGACCGAGAAATTCACGGGAGGGGAGAGGGGCAGCCAAGGCTCGAAAGGCTTTTGCGGGCCGGTTGCATGTGCCCCTCGCCGGCTGATGCACCCGTTCCCAGCAGGCGGTGCGCTTCCAGTCAGGACTGTGCTGCCGCGCTTCCATTCTGGATTGTGCTGCCCGGCTAGCTTACCGATGGCCTGCTGGGGAGCGTCGGTGCTGCTGGCTTCCACCCCTTCCATCAGCAGCAGCTCGCTGTCGTTGAAAGCGCCCTCTGGAGGCGCTGGGAACTGTGGCTGCTCCTGCTCATCTCCCTCGTCGCAAAAGGCGAAGCCGCGTGCCACAAGGACCTAACAGGGGAGGTGGGCAAGCGGCGGCAGGGGCTCAGTGAGCAAGGGAGAGAGGTGGCCCCGAGGCACCGCCGCCGCCCACCCAACGGGGGGTGCCTGCTGCACTCTCCTCAGTGCCAAGGCGCGGTGGGCGCCTCGGCCGCCCGCATGCGTTCTACCTGTCGAAAAGCCCGCATCAGGTCTGGAGGCGGAGGCTGGTGGTCCATAGGCTGGTAAGGGGTCCCTGCGTCCCGTGTCGCAGTGCAGGCTGTGTCAAGCGTCCTTTGTACCTGTACTAGTCCAGAGAAGCCTCCAGATCGGCGTTTGGAGGATGCCAAGTGCCGCACTCGGGAAGGCCCAGCACGACAGCACGCTCAACTCCCTCAGAGTGCGCGATGCCGCGCCAGTGCATTGTTCAACAAATCAGACGAATGACCCCACCGGATGATAGTGCTCTATACCACCTCCTGCGCGCACACAGCGAAGGGAAAGTCGGACATCACCCGAACCAAGTGCTTGTTGGACGCCAAGCGTGTGAAGTATGATGAGGTGGGTAGCATGCCGCCGTGCGATAGCGAGGAAGCCTGCGAGAGACGGCCCCGATCAGTCGCTCCGCTTTGAACGCTGGCCGCTTGCGTTGGCCAAGAGCCTTGCAGACATACGCCGCCAGCCGCCCTGCACCAACTCCCGGCGCCGCGACGCTGCTGGGTGCACAACAGCCAGCGGCGGTGCCCCGCCCCGCCGCCACCTTTTCTCCTGTCCACCTCCTTGTGCCCCCGCCCTGGCCCTTGATCTCAACTCGCTGCAGGTCGACCTGGCCATGGAGCCGCTGCGCCGCGAAGCCATGCTGGCGGGCAGCGACGGCGTAATCTCCATCCCGCAACTGCACGTCAACGGGCGGTACATCGGCGGCGCCGACGAGGTGCAGGTGGGTGCTGCACCGCCCAGCCCTGGGGCCCATCATTCAGGTTGTTTGTCACCAGCCGGTGGCATGCTGCACCACCGTGGTTCACAGGGCCGGCAGGCAAGCGTAGCTGCTGTTGGGTGCTGGTGGCAAGAGCAAACTCTGAACCGGGGGCTCTGGACTCTACTCTTATCTCACGGGCAGTCCTGTTGGATACTCTGCAGTTTGGCTATCCTGCAGTGTGTAGCCTTGACAAACTTTACTCTCAGACTGCTGCACTCCTCACACACCCATGTGGGTGTCAAGTAATTATATCTGTGCAGGGGAGCACGTCTCACCTTCTGCTCAACCTCCTGCCTTTGTGCAGGAGTTTGAGGACTGGGGGGAGCTGGACGCCTTGCTGGCAGGGCAGACACCAGAGGAGCTGGCAGAGGCAGCAGTGGCAGCAGCAGAAGCTGTATACGCAGCAGAAGCAGCCTTGTACGCAGCAGCAGAGGCAGAAGAGGCAGCCTCGGACGCAGCAGCAGCAGCAGCTGCAGCAGCCTCATACGCATCAGAAGCGGCAGGAGCAGCGTCAGTCGAGGAGGACATAGCAGAGGAAACAGCAGCAGCCTCATTTCAGGAGGACACAGCAGTAGCAGCACCTGCAGCATTGTTTGCAACCGCGGCAGCAGCAGAAGACGTGGTCGCAGCAGCGCCTGTGGCAACACCAGCGGCGGCAGCAGCAGCGCGTGACGCAGACGCAGCAGCAGTAAGTGACGCAGGCGCAGCAGAGGTACTGGCAGAGGTAGCGCCCGCCAACCCGGCAGCAGCAAAGCTAGGCCCCACGGAGGCAGCAGCCGTTGAAGCACCGGCAGAGGCAGCAGCAGCAGCAGCAGCGGCCGAGCCAGCACCAGCGGCGGAGGCAGTGGCAGTTGAGGAGGACTTGGATAGCGTGGCTGCCAATATTGCCGCAGCAGCAGTGCAGAACGTGCTTGCAGCACTCGCAGCCAAGGAGCAAGCGGCCAAGGAGCAGGCAGTTGCGGAGGAGGCAGAGGGGGCGTTAGCGGCAGCAGCTTCCAGCTTTGTGGCAGCTGCGATTGAAGGCGCACTTGTAGCGGCAGCCGAGGCAGAGTCCGCAGCAAAGTCCACAGCCGAGGAGAAGCTCATAGCAGCAGTGGCGGCAGCGTTTGCTGCATCCGAGCCGCCTGCAGCGCAAACCGCGCCGGCAGCCAGCAGCAGCAGCAGCAGCAGCCCAGGCACAAGGCCGGCAGCTGACGAGCAACACTTTATTGCTGCAGCCGAGCAGTCCGTACCAGCAGCAGCAGAGGCTCCAACTCCGGAGCCGGTGGCACGCACCCAGGCACGCACCCAGGCCTCCCCAGAGCCGCCCGGCCTCACGCCGGTACGCACCTCTGCAGCAGCGGCGGCAGCAGTGGCAGCCATCCAGGCCAGCGCCGGCAGCATCATCGACCGTGCGCTCAAGGCCGCACAGCGGCTAGACACCAGCGACGAGCAGGAGCAGCAGCAGCAGCAGCGGGAGCAACAGCCGGGTGGCGGTGCAGCGGCGGCGAAAAAAGCGTCACTGCTAGCCCTGCAGCAGGTGGCAGCTGACCTGCCTTCCCCGGACGCAGCCCACCTCATCTGCAGCCCCATCAAGCTGCGCCCGCACCTTCCAGAGCTGCAGCAGCAGCTGCAGGAGCAGCAGCACTGAGCTTGGTGCCTGCTCGCTGGGCCAGCGGCAGCTGCTCGGCAGCAGCAGGCATGGTGGCAGCAGCAGGCATGGTGGCAGCAGCAGCACCAGCGGTGGACTGGCGCCGAGAGGTGTCGGAGCTGTGCGGCAGTGATGATTGGCGGCAGCTGCTTGCTGACTTGGGCAGCTCAGCCGGAGGACCCACTGTGGCAGCACTGCTGCGGCGAGCGACGGCGCATCTGCTGGCAGGCGCCCTGGGCAGCAGCGGCGCTGGCAGCTGTGCTGCCGCCGTTGCCCCAGGCGGCAGTAGCGGCGGCGGCAGCGCCCGGCTGGCGCAGGCGGTACAGCAGGTGGTGTGGGAGAAGCTTCACACGGGCGACTGGCACATGGTGGCGGTGGTGTGGCGGGACACGTACGCAGCTGCCTGCATCCTTTCGGCAGCTGCGGGCCTGCCCGGCGAGAGCAGCAGCAGCAAGGAGCAGCAGAGCAAGGAACAGCAGGCAGCAGAGGCGGCAGCGCAGGCAGCGCAGGCTGGCAGCTCAGCAGGTGCTGCCCCAGGCTCTGCCACCGGCAGTGGGGAAGCGGCAGCGCTGAGCAGCGCGCTGTGGCATTTAGACATGGCGGCCATCATGGGAGGCGGCCTGCTGAGGGAGCGGGTGGATGCGCTGATTGGCGCGCTGCAGCGCCGCTGGCAGCAGCTGCACGCCGCGGCCGCGGCGGTCAGCGAGCAGCAGCAGCAGCGGGGTGAGCTGGCAGAGGAGCCGGCTGCCAAGCGGCAGAGAGCAGGGGCGGCAGGAGCGGGCAGTGGGGATGAACAGGATGCAAGCAGAGGTGGAGGCGGCAGCAGATTGGCAGCAGCAGAGCATGCAGCGGCAGCGGCGGCAGCAGCAGCGGACGCCGCGCTGCTGCCGCCATGGTCGCTGGGCCCTCGGGGATCTCCCGTCGCCACTGCCCACCTGCCCTCCCTGGAGGCTTTCTGGCGAGACTACATGAGCAGGGACACGCCTGTGGTCATCAGCGGTGAGTGGAAGTCACCAGACGCCTTTACAGCCTTGCAAGAGTGTCTGCGGTTGGTTGGCTTGTGTGGGGGGCACCATGCTTGGGCTGTGATGTTTGTGTTGCATTGCGTTGCATGTGCGCTCTTGGATAACCAGCTTGGCTGCCTTGTCTGCCTGCCGCGCTCCACCTATCTCTGGCCCCCAACTCTGGCCCCCAACACCTGACCTCCCATGCTGTGCATGCCTCGTCCCGGCCGCCTGCAGGTGCGATGGAGGACTGGCCGGCGCTTGAGCGCTGGGCTGACCCGCAGTACCTTGTACGGGTGGCGGGACCACGCACGGTCCCTGTGGAGGTGCGCCCCTTCCATTGCTGCTGCTGCACCTGCTGCATTCATTGTTTGTGCTGCGCTGTGACGGCTGTGTGCTAAGCTCACGCAAATGCAAATGTGGGCTGGTTGCTATGCACTGTATGCTGCCTGCTGCTGGCCCTGCCTGCCTGCTCGTGCCCTGCCCGGGTCTGTGTTGCGAGTTTCTTTGCGGGGAAAAAGACGGTAAGCCCGAAAAAGCAAGCCCGCTCATGCCCTGCACGCCTGCCAATGCCCTGCATGCCTGCCCGCCCGCCCTCCCGCCCCGCAGATGGGTGATCACTACCTGGCAGAGCAGTGGGGCCAGCAGCTGATGACGCTGCAGCAGTTTGTGCAGCGCCACCTCCTGGGGGGCGGCAGCAGCAGCAGCTGCAGCGGTGCCGGCAGGGTGCAACTGGAGGAGGGCGGCAGTGCTGGTGTCGCCGCCAGTGGGGCACCCGGCAGCCAGGGCGGCAGAGGCAGGCCAGCGCAGCCGGAGCAGGCAGGCGGCGGCGGCGGCGGCCCTTTGCAGGGCGCTCCCCTGGCAGGAGCGGCAGCCGCAGGAGCAGCGCTGCAGGCACACGAGCAAGAGCAGCGGGAGCAGGAGGGGCAGGAGGGGCAGGCTGGGCCGCCAGCCCGGCAGCGTGGCTACCTGGCGCAGCACCCCCTGTTTGACCAGATCCCGGCGCTGGCTGCCGACATCCGGGAGCCGCCCTACTGCTGCCTGGGGGAGGTGCAGAGCATCAACGCCTGGTTTGGACCCGCCGGCACGGTGCGTGGTGTGGTGGGCGGGCCCGGAGTGGCCGCCAAGCTGTGCTAGCTGCCGACTGGTATGCAAGTACAACAAAGGGGCGGCTGAGGAGTGCGGCTGAGGAGTGCACCCTTGTCATGAACACCCTTCTTTGCATGCTCGTGCATGGCGCTCCCACCACTGCCCCCCATTGTCGCGCGCTCCTGCCCTCCGCCTCCCATGCCGCGCCTTCCTGGCGCCTCCTCCCACGCGCCGCCCCGCTGCACGTTTCCCTCCTGTCTTCAAGCCAAGCCACAGCACACCAGTCCCTGCCCCACCCTGTTGCGCCAAACGATGCATGCTCAGCATCGCCTATATGTCTGTATCCCTTGCAGGTCACCCCGCTGCACACCGACCCGCACCCCAACCTGCTGTGCCAGGCGGCGGGCCGCAAGTACGTGCGCCTCTACCCGCCCTCCGCCACCCCCGCCATGTACCCGCACCCCCAAGGCATGCACACCAACAGCGGGCAGGTGGATGTGGATGCACCAGACCTGGGCTGCTTCCCGCTCTACGGCCAGGCGCCTTTCCAGGGTGGGTCCAGGGTGGGCGGGGTTTCAGGGACATGCTGGGCTGCCTGGCAGACTGGGGCGGCCAGCTGATTTGCCGGGTGTGCCTGCCAGGCTGGGCGGGCGCCTGGGTTGGGCCGGTGGGACGTTCTCCACGCTGGGGTGTGCCGTTCGTTCAGGATAGGCAGGGCGCCAGCTGGCGCAGCTCTTGATGCCAGGGGTGAGGGCAAAGGGCAGGTGCACATGTGTGTGGCCGACATGGGGTGTGGCCAGGCACTCAGTGGCTGGCACCGATGCATCCATATGGCTGGCAGGGCAGGTGCCTTGCTGCCCGCCTGTGGCTGGCACCCGCTCATAAATGCCACCACCTGACATGTGCAGACACCCACGCTCCCCATACCTGCAAATCCACCCTTTCTCAATAGCCTCCCCCGCCTGCCTGACGCCTCCCGTCTCGCTTCGGGTCACCCTCTGTCTTGGGGGCTTCAAGGCGGGCTGGGCTTGCCACCTCATCTGCTCACTTAGCCCTCGCGCCTGCTTTCCTGTCGCCCGCTCCCCCGATTGCCGCAGACTGCGTGCTGGAGGCGGGGCAGATGCTGTTCATCCCCTCGGGCTGGTGGCACTACGTCAGGAGCACCACCGTCAGCTTCTCTGTCTCCTACTGGTTTTCATGCGATGCCTCCTGATGCCAAGAGCCAGCTGGCGTGCATGCTTTGTGCGCTCGGCCCTCCTTCATCAAGGGCACTGCGGTCAGCACTGCATGACCCTCCCTTATCACCTCGGCTGCAACCATTATTTTGCCCGTTCCACACAAAAGAACCTGCAATCTGAACCGTGCTGCGTCGCGCGCACGCGTGGCAGTTGCAAAGAAGCTGCACTGAATCAATCAATCAATCAATCAATTACATTTCAAGTCCAGGGGGAGCCAGCAAGGTCTCATGGGACAGGGTGGGGGGTGAGTGTATCAGAATGTAGTTTGTAGCGAAGAAAAAGGAAATGTGCGATGTGGGCACTGGCGGGCTGTGCCAGCCAGGCCGTGGGCGTGGAGATGGAGGGTGGGAAGAGGTCTGTGAACTGTGTACGATGCGCGTCTCTGCGTCGATCTTGGGCTTCGGAGAGGAATGCTTCCGTGTTGAAAGTGGCCTCATCCTACTGTTTCGGCTCCCCACAGCTGCTCAGCTGGGCCGGCGGGAAGTGGCGGCGGGAGGTGGCGGCGGCGGCAACACAGAGAGCAACCGAATCTTCTGCGGCACGACCGTCCTGCTAATGGCAGCGAACCACGATCCTGCTCCGGTGGCTTCATTGCTACAACATACATACCGTTCCATCACTGTCACATGCATACACCTTGGGATGAAGATACATGGGAGCTCCTCAGCAATGATGCCGCTGCCTTTTGCGGTGGCGGCGCACCGTGAGGCTGCTCTGAGGGTCCGGCCACAGGTAGCGAACAATGAGAGCAATGTAGCCGCTTGCAGTGAATACTGGCACAGTCGCACTTGCCCTGTTTTAAAATTGAGCAGACACCTTGGCCTTGGCTGGCTGGCCAGCTTGCAAGGAGTTGAAGCGCGGGCGGAAGGGTACAGCATAGGCGCATCGACAACTGGGGTGGCACACAGGCGGACGGCATGGATGGCAGCGAGGCTGAGATGGCGCCCAAGGTGCTGCCGCGCTTGCCTCTCTTGTCCTGCTCCCCTGCCTGCACCACACCAGGAGGCGTGCAGGGCAAGTCAGGGCAGCGCACCACCACCAACGCAGCTGTACACACTTCTGCTTGGGCACCCACCCCGCCACTGGGCATCAAACATTGGGCACCCGCTGTTGCAGCCTCTCACCCTGGGGTCGGCTCCGGTGCTCATGCCGTGGATGTGACAAACGTTGTGTTTTCTGCCATAGAAGTCCTGCCCTCCCACCAGCCGCCTGCGCCCCCCAAGCATGCCACTGCCGCCGCGGTGCCGCCCCCCTGGCTGCGCCCTTGGCCTAGCCGGACGCTGCCAGGCCAGCCTGGCTCAGTCCAGGCGGCGCAGCATGTCGGGCCGCTTGTGTGCCCGGGCATCCCCAAAGGCATCCCCAAACCGGTCCCGCTCCTCCCGCTGGTACCTGCACCCTCACAGAGACACAGGCAGGCAGAGGCAGGCAGAGCTCACGGAGTGCTCACGGCAGTGCACTTGTGCGTTTGTGTGTGTTGTGGGCAGCGGTCGAGGCTGGGCGCCAGCACACCGAGGGTGGTGGGCACCGTGTGCGGAGGGTGCCGTGGTAGCGCTAGTGCCTCGGGCGGACGCCACTGGCAGCGCCCCTGTGCCCCCCACGCAACTGCGCCCGGGCGCCTGCGCCTCACACCCCGCCCCGCCCACTGCACATGCACGCATATTTGACCTACAGCATCCTGTCTCACTCACTGCACATACACACACCTTTGCTGCACATCTTGCCCCACCAGCAAGCGCCCACGAACATGTGGCAGAGAACTGCGCTGCGCCTCCCGCCCCTGCAGTCTTCCATCCGGCCCCCTCGTGCGCCACAGCTGCCACCTCTGCCCCAAGCCCTGCTCCATCCCACCTGCACGTCACGCCCTGCCAACCCCGACACTCCATGCATGGGTGCCCACTCTGCGCAATAGCCATTCCGCACCTGCACTTCACACCCCCGCCCGGGCGCCTCTTCCGCCTGCCACCGCTGTCAATGCATGCTGCCCCTCTGCTCATGCCCGCATGCGCTTCCCAACAACTCCTTGCACAAGGCCCAGGTCCTGCGCTTCTCGACAACCCCTCGCACCTGCGCCTCACGCCCCGCCCGTGCGCCGCCTCCACCTTCCCTCCAAGGACCGCCAAACCCACCACTGTCAGCACATAATGCCCCACTGCCCACAACTTTCCGCACCTGCGCTTCACACCCCGCCCGTGCGCCTCCTCCATCTCCCGCCGCTGCCGGTGCTGTCCCGCGCGCCCGCCCGCCTCGGCGGCGTCGTGTGCCGACGGGAAGCTGGGCATGTATTCAGGCAGGCGGGGTAGAGGGCGCTCTGCTACGGAGCAATGGCAGCAGGGGAAGAGAGGGTAGAGTCAGAGGGTGTTTGTTGAGGGCAGGGGGCATGGCAAATGGCAAATTGCCCGGCTGCCCCAGCTGGTGCCCGCGCATGCCCACCCGCTTGGGCGACGCCCACCTCACGCGAGACCCTGGTTGCTCAACCGCCATGCCCAAAACATAAACACAAAGAGCCACTGCGCCCACCTTGAGCCTTACCCAGTACACATCGCCCCCTCTCCCAGGCAGAAGGCAGGGGGTGCTGCCGAGGCAGGGCAGCAGCGGCCGCTTGTCCCCGCCCCCTACCCTGGAACCCCAGCACTGGCTCTTGACTCTTTCCTCCCGAAATGCCCTGCCTCGGTTCACCTGTGAAGTAGGGGTGGCGCAGCGCCTGGCGTGCGGTGATGCGCTTGTCTGGGTCGTAGGTCAGCAGGCGGTTGAGGAGGTCGGTTCCGGAGTCGCCCAGCTGGGGGAACTCCTGTGGGGGGACGAAGGTGGGGGGAAGGTGGGGGGAAGCCGAGCAGAAGGTGACAGAAGGTGAGGAGAGGGTGCGGTAATGGTGAGATGCAGAAGAGTCGCCCAGCTGGGGTAGGGCGGGGGGAGAGGGTGGGGGAAGCCGAGCAGAAGGTGACAGAAGGTGAGGCAAGGTGAGGAGAGGGTGCGGTAATGGTGAGATGCAGAAGAGTCGCCCAGCTGGGGTAGGGTGGGGGGAGAGGGTGGGGGAAGCCGAGCAGAAGGTGACAGAAGGTGAGGCAAGGTGAGGAGAGGGTGCGGTAATGGTGAGATGCAGAAGAGTCGCCCAGCTGGGGTAGGGTGGGGGGAGAGGGTGGGGGAAGCCGAGCAGAAGGTGACAGAAGGTGAGGCAAGGTGAGGAGAGGGTGCGGTAATGGTGAGATGCAGCAGAGTTGCCCAGCTGGGGGAACTCCTGTGGGAGGCACGGGTCGGGGGGGAGGTGGGGGGGAAGCTAAGCAGAGGGTGAGCAGAAAGCAAGTGAATGGGAGTAAAGTGAGAGGGCTTAGGAGGAGGGAAGGAACCTTTGCAAAGTGCTCTCAGCTTTGAGATAGTTGCAGGGCTTCGCCAGCAGGCCGAAATCGTTAGACGGGCCCGCCTGACATCAAATGCCCACATCACACCGCTAGCCGTCCACCCCCCCCCCCAACACACACACCTTTCTGAGGTAGTTGTAGGGCTGCGGCGGCAGGCGAAACTTGTCAGCCAGTGGCAGGCCGCTCAGGCCCGGCCAGATGCGGTCGTTGGGGGCGCCCAGCAGGCCCGACATTAGCTCAAGCATGGCAGCTTCTGCGGGGGATGGTGGGTTGTGTGGGCGGGAGCATGGGCCGTGGGTCAGGGGGAGGGCAAATGGGTGGAAGCGTGGCCTCAGCAGGCACAGCGCCAACTCCAGCATGGCAGCTTCTGCAGGAGTGCAAGCCAGGCAAAGGGTGGGTGCATGGTTGCCGTGGGTACGGTGGTGCGGGAGAATGGGTGGCAGGACAACCCCAGCAGGCCCGGCATCAGCATTAGCATGGCAGTTGGGAGGAAGGAGCTCAAGGCCTGGCAGGGCGGGCAGGACCAGCAGGAAGGCGGGAGCACAGCTGGCCACAGCATGCAAAGCACGGTGCACCCTTTGTGGCAGAGGGATTAAGGTGTGCTGTAATTTCAGTACACCCTGCTGTCCCGCTGCCCAGACACTGCACAATCGTGCATCCCAGGGGCGCACACACCCTCCCCCCGCCTCCGCACCCCCTCGCACCTGTCCTGCCGGGGAAGAGGGGGTCGTTTTTCAGCAGCTCTGCAAAGATGCAGCCGCAGCTCCACATGTCGATAGCTTCCGTGTAGCTCTCGGCGCCCAGCAGTACCTCGGGAGCTCTGCAAGCACAGCGGGGCAGAAGCAGGGGCGCCGTGCGCATGGAAGAGGCGGGGCGGAGGGTTTGAGGCCGGGCCGGGGCTGTGCATGGCAAGACAAGGGAGTGGGAGTGAAGACAGACAGTACAAGGGCACCTGCCGACTGTCCCGCATGCTCCTAGGCGGGCCTGTTCCCACGCAGCCTGTTCCCGTTTTGCCTTGAGAGATGAGGGCTGGCAGCCTTGGCCTGCCCACGAGCGAGGCTGTCGTAGGGTGAGCCCGCTCCAGGGGCTGGCCCCTGGTCAAAAGCTGGCACTGGCACAGTACAGCTGTGCAGCACTGCTGGATGGCTGCAAGGCAACACACCTACGGCAAGGTCACCGGCACCACAGGGTGACAACGACGTGGGACACGCCTGTGCCGGCATTGTGTGGGCACACCGCAGTGCCCAGTACAGTACTGCCTGCAGCAGTACAACCCGCTGGCAGCTCACCTGTACCACAGGGTGACCACCCCGGGTGTGTATCCCTCCTCCCACGGCTGGAAGTAGCGGGCCAGGCCGTAGTCGCTGCAGAGGGGCACACAAGTTGGGACAAGTGTGCATTGGCAACGTTGCATCATCTCTGTTGCACCCAATGAGAAGGAGGTACAGGGATGAAGGGATAGGGTCCCAGGAGCACAGGGTCATGCAGCCCACGAGCGGGGTGAGCGAGGTGGTGTGTGTACAGGTTAGTCTGGGCAAGAGGTGCAGTCTGGGACCAGGTTCAGGGAGGAGTCGTGCCTATGCATTAGCAGGGGCCCGAGCTGCGGACTGAGAGCGGGGTGGGGGAGGTCTCAAGTGCATCTCTGGCACCCAACGGAAGACAGGTGCAGGGATGAAGGGATAGAGGGCCCCAGAGCACAGGGTTGGGCAGTCTGGGACCGGGTTGGGGGAGGAGTCCTGTCCCACCGTTAGCAGGGCCTAAGAGCTGCGGTTTGGGAGCGGGTTGAGGGATGTATTGTGTGCATCCAAGGAGCGCTACTGGCATCAGAGCCGACCCCGGGTAGGTGCAGAGGAAGGGGCGTGCGGGCGGGCGGCACGGCGGCGGCACGAGGGGCAGGCGACGCCTTTCGGCTCTCACTCACACCGCTCAGCAGCTGGCAGGCGTCATCTGCTGGCCCTGACCATCAGTCCCTCCAGCTCTCCACCAGCCAGTCCACCATCGCCCCCCACCCCAATAAGGTTTAGGGTTTATGTTTTAAACCCTACAAAAACCTGAAACCCTACACCCTAAACCCTCTGCTTCCCCTGCCAAAACTGTCCCGCCACTCCCCCGCCAGCCGGCCTCACCACAGCTTCAGCTGGCCCGTGTGTGTGAACAGCAGGTTGGAGAGCTTCAGGTCGCGGTGCATCACCCAGTGGTCGTGCAGGTAGCACACGGCGGAGAGAAGCTGCAGGGGGGGCACGGTTGGCGGAGGTGGAGGCATGGCAACAGGGGTGCAATTGTTAGCAAGGCTGCAAGGGTTAGCAAGGCTGCAAGGGTTGGCCTACAGATGGGTCATCGCCCAGTGGACGCGCAGGTTGCACACGGCGGAGAGGAGCTGCGGGGGCAGGGTTGTGGCGAGACGGGGGGACATGTTGTGGGGTTACATCATTCGCCAGTGGCTGTGACTACAGCATCGTGTGACCACCTCTTCCCTCCCCCTCCTTACCCCC
>JTEE01000260.1:197914-234875 GCA_002896455.3 Chlorella sp. ArM0029B
ACACCCATCTGCTGCATCAGGCACTTGACCTCGCCTCTTGTTGACGTGGCTGGGTGACCAGCGATATCAAGTGCACTGCTGTCCATCCCCCTCCCCACGGCCCCCCGTTTAAATGCATTTGCTGCATCAAAGTGTGCTCTGTGAAAAGAGCTTGACCAGCTCCGGGCGGCCCCTTTTCCACCCACCTCCTGTCCTCCTACGCCCACCCATCCATTCATTCACCCACCCACCCACCTGCTGCATCAGGCACTTGACCTCGCTCTCATAAAAGGGCTTGCTCGCCTCCTGGCGTACCCCTACCACCAACCTCCCCACGCCTCCCCCTCTCAACACCCACCTGCTGCATGAGGCACTTGACCTCGCTCTCGTGGAAGGGCTTGGGCAGCGAGTCGATGAGCTTGCCCAGGTCGTGAGGGCAGTACTCAAACACCAGGAACACGCTGTCCAGGCGGGGGCCTGCGGGAGGGGGGGGAGAGGCGTACAGAACGGTAGGAATATAAGCAAAGAAGGCAACTGGCAGTGGAGAGAGACGTGGGAGTGTACATACACGGGACATGAAGGCAAGTGGTACGCGGGTCACCCTGCTGCCACGTGCTTTGGCTGTCCATCGGCAACCAGGGGGGAGAGCGGTGAGAATGCACTACCTTAAGGAGCGCTACAGAAACAGGACATGCAGGTACTGGTACAAGGGCGAAACTCCAGCACATGGCTGCCACGTCACCTCACCCAAACATGCACAGCTTGGACAAACCAAGGGTCCCACCCGCCTCCTGTGGCCACCCTAGCACCCTCGGCCAAGTGCACACAGCACAGGACAAGCACAGCCCCGGCGCCCCCACCTGTGACCCCTCGCTTGGAACTGTGACCACCAGATATGGCTTCCACACCGCCCTCAGCCAAATCAGACAGCACACAGCACAGCACAGCACACAGCACACAGCACACAGCACAACAGACGCCCCCACCCAGCTCCCCCACCCCACCCACCTGTGACCACCCGCTTGAGCTCCACCAGGTTTGGATGTTTGCAGGTTTGCAGCACGCGCAGCTCACGCACAGAGGTGACGGGCATGCCTGCAAGGGGTATGGGCGAGCAAGCGAGTGGGAGGCCAGTCGGCACGTGGGGGGTGTTGGGGTTGAGCTCATGCACAAGCACGGGAGTGACGCGCATGCCTGCAAGGGGTTGAGGTGGACAAGCGAGGCGGGTGTGTAGGAGGGTGCGCAGTAGGAGGGTGCAGGGAGGTGCCAGAGTTGAGCTTGGGTGCAAGCACAGGAGTTGTGGGCAGGGCTTGGGCTGTGACCGTATCCGCCACCTCCCCGCTCAAATGCAGGCCAACGGCCCATGTCCATACCCCCCGGCCCCGCCCTCCTCCCCGCTCCCGAGTTATCCCAGACAACATCTCCCTGCTCACAGGCACGCCGCCAGCCCGCGTCTCCCTTTCACTGAATCCCCAACCACCTGCCCACCCACCATCCCGTTCTCTCTCCATCCTAAGTTTCTTCAAGGCCACCACCTCCCCGCTGCGCTTGTCTCGGGCCTGGTCTGCAGGGCAGGAACAGAGTGGCAGGGTGGGCATTTAGGTAGGTAGGTGCTCGCTGATTGATGGCTGGATGGCTGGGATTGGGCAGCCGGGCCGGATGCTGTGGCAGGTTGCAACACGAGAAGCGGCATGCGCGGCCAGGGGGGCGAGGCGAGCACCTCGCCGGTGCTCCCCAGCACCCAACAAACGCGCACTGGAAGCCCTTACGGAGCAAAACTTCCTAACTCACACACGATGCCAAAGGTGCCCTCGCCGATACGTTTGATCTTCTCATATTCGGTGACCGAGTCAATGACCGGCAGGGATGCCTCGTCCGCTGCCGCTGCTGCTCCCGCTCCTGCTCGTGTCGCCGCTGCCGCCGCCGCTGCTGCTGCTGCGCCCTGGCCTGCGGCAGCGGGGCCAGCGGCTGCAGGGCCGGCGCCGCTGCCCCGTGGTGGGGTTTCTGCTTCCAAATCCACGCCTGCTCGGGTGGACGACATCCTTGGGTTGGTTTAAGGGGCTGCTCAAAACGCCTCAGCGGACTCTGCGCCTGCCACCGCTACCGCCGCCGCCAGACCCGGCGGTGACTGGCAGCCGAGGCGTGAGCGCGAATCGGCTGGCAGCGGCTCTTTCTTCTTCCAGCAGGAGTCGAGATGAAGCGCGCGGAGCGGGGGAGCGCGATGGGTTGGGCGAGCACGTCGTGTTCTGCGCAACAGCTTCGGTGCACGGTGGTCGATGATAGGGCAGGATAACGGTTCGAGATGGCCAGGTGATGCGGGGACCACCGGCACATGTTCCACATGCTCCGCCCGCCGTGTGTGCCGCCGCTCACACTGCGCGGCTGAACTCAACGCCCGTGTTGACACAGGATAGTGGCAGTGCATCAAATCATAATGCAAGATCTCTCAGTTCTCAGGCAACGAAACCGACGGGGCAGGCAGGGGGCTGCTCATGGATGCTCTCGTTCATTTGCGAGGGGCCGCCGCTGCCGCTCAAAAGTTAGGCGGGAGGTCGGGCAGGCCGTTGGTGATTGACAGCGCCGCAGGGTAGGGCAGCAGCACCAGCAGCGGCAGAAGCAGCACGGCAATGGCTGAGTTGCGTGTGCCCGCATCCTCGATCGGCGACAGCTCCTGATCGCAGGGCGGGATGGGGCCCCGCTGGATCGTTGCCACATACAGAAGCCAGAAGAGGGACAGGCTGTTGGTGAAGCCCAGCAGGCCCAGCAGGATCAGCGTGACTGCAGCACGGTCAGGGGGTCGAGCAATACAGGCGTCAGACAGGGGGCTGGAAGTGGAGGGGATGGCTGCCGCACGGTGTAACCCCTGCACTGCAGTCTCCAGCCCCAAGCGTCCCTGACCCTCCCCACCAAAAGATATGGAAGCTCCACGGCGCGGGGGCGTGGGGTTGAGGAAGGCCAGCAGCAAAGCAAGCCAGAGGCACCATCCACCCACCATACTCTGTACCCCGCCATCCTCTAACAAGGGCACCTCCAGCAGCCTGCTCACCCGACCCCATTTGGGCGGCCGCCCGCCGGCCGCACAGCCCCGTGAACACGCGTCCGCCATCCAGCTCGCCCGCTGGCAGGCAGTTGATGGCATTGATGATGAGGCCTGGTGCGGGGGAGAGGGGCGGGGAAGAGGGGAGTGTAAGTCAATTCGGAGGTGCAAGTTAAGAGGTGAGTGGCATGCAGGCGGGCAGTTGATTGCGTGGATGGTGAGGCCTGGTGCGGGATCGAGGGGAGGGGCGGGTAGAGTGATGATGTGAATCAAACTAGGCAGGACGCGCATGGCATGGAGGCAAGCAAGTGGTTGCGTTGATGATGAGGCCTGGTGCGGGGGAGAGGGGCGGGTCAGGTGGTTGTGCAAGTCGGTTCAGAGGTGCAAATTAGGAGGTGAGTGGCATGCAGGCGGGCAGTTGATGGAGTGGATGGTGAGGCCTGGTGCGGGATCGAGGGGAGGGCAGACGGAATGAAGGTGTGAGTGCTTGGGAGGTAACAGCTAGGAGGTGACTGCCGGCAGGGTAACACGCGCAGCGCAGGTGAACAAAGCCCTGCTGGGGCACCGCAGGTAAGTGGGGCTGCGGCAGAAATGCAGCATTTGTGTGCTTCAATAGTGGTAGAAGAGGGCAGAGGGAGGCGGGGCCTGTTGGGGCCGGGCCCGCCAGCAAGGGCGGCAGAGGCAACAGCGACAGCACGTGAAGAAAGAGCAACAACTGCAGTAGAGTCAGCAAATCACAAGCGCTCCTTTATCGCAGCACAGATGAGCACCAGCAGGGCAAGATTGGCGCACAGGAGCTGGCGACCCCCAAGGCGCACCTGCCCAACCGGCCACAAAGAAGGGGTTGGTGTCGACGGCATCTGCGCTAAAAAGCTGGTCCCCAAATATCGCCTCGCCCAGGGCACCCGCAAACAGCGACTCCCTGCACTCGAATGAAAGGGCAGTTGAAACGGAGAGAGGGGGAGGCGGGAGGACAGACCGAGGTGAACAGAGGTGGAGGAGCCATGAGAGGTGAGCAGAGGGGTTGATGGCACGTGAAGATGAACCCAGCGCGGCCTTTCACCCCGCCTTAGCAGCACTCATGGCATCTGCAGGACACGTGGCATATATGCAGCCATTGAGCTGGCGGGCTTCCCCTCTTGTCCGCCCGCTGCCAGACTGGAAGAAGCCCAGCACACAGAACGGCCAAACTTGAGGCGATTCACTAACGCTACATTCCCCACCTCCTTTGCGTCTCCTCTCTACACAC
Source organism: Chlorella sp. ArM0029B (assembly GCA_002896455.3). Taxonomy (NCBI): domain Eukaryota; kingdom Viridiplantae; phylum Chlorophyta; class Trebouxiophyceae; order Chlorellales; family Chlorellaceae; genus Chlorella; species Chlorella sp. ArM0029B. The sequence goes on from JTEE01000260.1 coordinate 202,180, forward strand.
CAGCCACAGGTCCCCCATCGCCCGGCCACCCGCAGCTGTCACCTGAAGCTGTCTGTTGCCAGCTCCACGCCGCCCACTCTCCAGCGCCCCAGCCCACGCCCACCAAACAACAGCACAGCCACCCAGCAGCAGCTGAGCTGTCTCCTCCGTGCCCGCTGGCCCACCCTAGGAAGACCAAGCCCGGGCCCCACCAATGCCGTCTCTGAAGATGTCCGTTGAGAGCCCCACAGTGCCCACTTTTCAGCACCCCAGCCCCAGCCCAAGGGCCCCCATGGCCCGGAACCGCAACCCTCAGCTGTCACCTGAAGCTGTCTGTTGCCAGCTCCACGCCGCCCACCCCTTCTGCCGTCAGCCACGCGCCCGCCAGCATGACGCCCAGAGCCACAACGGAGCTCCACAGGGGGCCGGCTGCCGCCACGGCTGCCAGGTCAGACCGGTTGGGCACAAACGACTTGATGCGCGTGATGGCTCCAAAGCTGCCCAGCAAGCCCAGCCCTGCGGTGGGGATGCACAGTCAGAAAGGCGCGGGGGCCAGGTCAGACCGATTGGGGGCAACGACTTGATACAGGTGGTGGCACCTAAGCTGTCCAGAAGGCCCAGCCCTGCGGTGAGAATGCGCAGACGGAAGGGCGCGGGTGCCAGGGCACAACAAAGGATTTGATTCGCGTGGTGGCACCTAAGCTGCCCAGCAGGCCCGGCCCGCAAGGGTGTGCACAATCGGCATGGCTGGCAGGTCAGTTCAGTCCAATAACATGTGTGGGTGATGGCTCCAAAGCTTGACAGGCTCGGCCCTGCAGAAGGGGAAGAGGCATGCGGCGGGCAGGTGCGTGTGACTTGGACGCAGAGGCAGGCCGGATTTCTTTCACGAGTGAGCATTCTTGCGAGAGAAGAAGTTTTAGAGTGGGTGGGTGCGGCATGCACCTGTTGTTCCTTGCATGGCGCATGCTTACATAACAGTGACACGGGTAGACGAAGCCAGAGGGATCGAATGGGTGCACAGCGCACCCTTGATCATATGCAGCACGCGTCAGCTGATGCGCAGGCATCACAAAACAGGCAGGCAGGCAGGCAGGCAGGTGTGCGCTCTGGCCTGGTCGAGTAACCAAGCATGACAAACCTGCGGGGACGAAGATTGGCGGCGCCAGCTCCAGGCCGCGCTGCCGTGCCGTCACCCAGTGCCCCAGCTCGTGCACGCCTGCGGGTGGGGGGCGGGGGGCCGCAAGGAGGCATGAGGCTCTGTTCAGACGTACACGGTGTAACAGACAGGAAAGGAAGGGGTTGAGTGCAATGGGGGGAGAGGGCTGTTGGTAAAAAGAAAGAGCTGCAGCACAGACATGGTCCAGTGTGCTCTGCATCACTCCCGAGGTGGCCAGGGATGTGCGTCGCTCCACAGCACGTAACCTGGCATACAGCCCAACACTGCCTGCACCGCGCACGGAAGTGTGCCATCTCCCAGCACTGCGCACAAGGTGTACCTCCCCACAGCATTGCGCTCAAAGGTGTCAACACCCCCAGTACACACACATCCCAGCACATTACAGCTGCGCCGCACAGCATAACACAGCACAGCACAGCAGCTCACCCAGGGTGCCCAGGGTATCCTACCACAGCGCAGTACAGCTCAGCACAGCGCAGCACCCATGTTGCCCCGGCAGACGGGGGTGCCCCCCAGCACAGCGCGCCACAGCAACTTGCAGCACAGCAGGCCATAGCACAGCACAGCACGGCACAGCACAGCGGCTCACCCAATATGCCCAGGAAGGCGAGGGTGCCGGGCACCGCGCCGGCCACCGCCACCGGGTCCCACCCCGCCGTCAGCAGGGCTGCGTTGAACAGATCGGCACCCTGGATGGTGGGCGGGGTGTATGAAAGGGGCAAGGTTACGTGTGTGTGCTCACTGCCACTCGCATCAACAACCTAGGTCAAGAAAGAAGAGTGCTGCTGCCCCAGAATACCAGGCAAGGGCAGCGTCGCCCAAGGTAGCCCATGCAGGCAGCCCATGGTAGCCCATGCAGGCAGCCTCGGCCCACCTGGATATTCAAAGTGGTCACCACCGTGGCCACGCCCAGGCCAGCTGCCAGCAGCGGCTCTGTCACGCCCAGCTGGGGTGTCACCGACTTGAGGGGCAGCACAACCGCCACCTGCATGGGGAGGCGGCAATGGGCAGAAGGGTGCAGGTGCAGGTGGGAAGCAGCGGCTTGCGGGGGGGAGAGAGCAGGCTCGGGCGTCACCGACTTGGAGGGCAGCACAGCCAAGGTGGGATGCAGCGGGTGGTATGATGCCAGGGTGCGGGACAATGAAGGTGCAAGTGGGACGTCACAGAAGGGCTGCCCAGGCACCTGCCTTTTGTCTCCTCCGTCCGGTCCCTCACCCCTACGCAGGCTGCCTGTGCCCTTGGCTGCCCAGCGTGCACAGCACGGCACGACAGCTTCTGCCCACCTTCCTCTCCTCCTTATCCTCCAGCAGGTACAGCTTATACTCGTCGCCCAGCTCAGCCTGCAGGCAGCAATGGTTATCAGCATGTCAGTCCTTTGGCAAAAGACTTTGACTTTGAAAACATGTAATCGCCGCCCAGCTCAGCCTGCAGGCAGCAATGATTATCATCATGTCAGTCCTTTGGCAAGAGACTTTGACTTTGAAAACATGTAATCGCCGCCCAGCTCAGGCTGCAAGCAGCAATGGTAGTCCACATGTAATTGCTTGGGCAAGACACCTTGACCTTAAAACTTGTAATCGCCGCCGGGCTCATGCTGCGGTTCAGACCCAAGCCAGATGTGTGTGGTTGCATTGGATGCAGCATGACGCCAAACTTCGAGGTTTCCACAAAAGAAATCAAAAAGAGCACCTGCCTGAGGCCAGCACGGCAGCACGGCAGCTGAGTGCCAGTGGCGGGGCAGAAACAGGAGCGTGCAGCATGCACGGAGCAAAGGCATGCACGCACGAGCGCGAGGCAGGTGAGCGCAGATCACGAGCATGCACAGCACGTTGCATGTCAGGACCGGTACCACAACGACTTGCACACCCAGCACGAAAAGACCGAGTCCCGCACAGCACCCCCACACCTTGAGCCGGGCAGTCAGCTTGGTGTAAGCGGTCCCTGGCTCGCCCCGCAGGTTGCCCCTGAACAGCACACCATCTGTACGGACATTGCAAAGCGTTTGATGAGTTTAACAGGCAAGCAAGTGAGTGGCTGCGGCAAACGGGCGGCTGTGTGAGCGGGCGCCGCACGGGCCGTCTTGCGGGCGTCCGCGGCAGCAGCACTCACCGGCCTGGTAGTTCTCCAGCTCTGTGACAAAGAATGTGTCAAAGGAGAACACAGTGGTGCGCAAGCGCTGGACGACTTCAGCCGGCAGCTGCAGGCTGTCGTCAGCGGCAAGCGGCGCCTCCTCGGTTGTGACTGGCGGCGACGGCGGCGACGGCGGCGGCGGCACGTCCTTCTGCTCGTCATCCTCCTGCTGCGCGCGACACGGGATCGTTCTTTGGCTTCTCCGCAGCGCCTGGACGTGCCTGGGCAGCGGCGGGCGGCGCAGCGCGCCTACTGCCAGCGGGCAGCGGTGTTGGAGGGTTGCTGGTAGCATTGCGAACAGCGTGCCGCTGCTGGGTGATTGCTGATCAATTGCTGCCGTTGGGCGATCGCAGATCGCTTGCCCGGTAAGCGGGCAGCAAATTGCGGTCCAGCCATGCTGGCACCACCAAAGGCAGAGACCTTGGAGCCCTGCAGCAGCAGTTTGCAATCCAACCACCAAGCGTCTGCAATATTCTGGCGTTCGGGCGCTAGCCGGGAGCTGTCCGCGAGGCCGGTCAACTTTGCCGACAGACGGCAGCCGCCCGAGCCGACTACCGACTCGCAGCAGCGCGTGACCAGCCACGTGCAGCGGCGCCGGCTTGCCATGGTGTTGCTGCCGCCTGACAGCGCTGCCGCCGCGCCGCCCCCCGCCCTCCGCCAGCAGCAGCCGCGCCCCGAGCCGCTGCCACCAGAGCTGGCGGCCCACTTGCGCCGGCAGCGTGCGGCGCAGTATGGAAGGCACGTGCGTGAGGGCATTGCGGCGTGGCACACGCGGCATGCGTCTCAGCGCGAGGGGCAGCTGGGGGTGCAGCGTGAGCAGTGGGAGGCGCAGCGGGCGGCACGCATGGCGCGGCTGGCGGAGAAGCAGCAGCAGGTGGGTGCTGCCTGTTCTGGGTGCCGCTTGCTTCACATGGTGCAAAGGGCCCTGGATGTTACTACGGGATGCAGCAATCTTCAGTCAGTCACACAACTTGCATACTGTTAACCTTGTTGCTGGCTGCCTGCTCGCCTGCCCTGCAGCAGCATGTAAGGGCCGTCACCCCGCGGCCTGCAGCCTCCACCAAGCTGGCAGCACCAACAGCAGATGAGAACGGTGGGGCCACAACCAACGACTTGCTGCGGGCTACACGACGCCTAGATGCCAAGCTGCCTGACAGCTCTGCCCCCCTACACTTGGTGCAGCAGCACCACCAGCAGCAGCAGCAGCACCACCACCACCACCAGCACCAGCAGCAGCACCAGCAGCAGCTTGCAAATGCAGAGGCAGAGGCAGCACGGCCACGGTCTGCGCTGCAGCATCTGCGTCGGCGCCAGCAGCAGCGCCAGCTGTCAAGCAGCCGCCCCACCAGCAGCGCCACTTGCCGTGACAGCTTGGACCTCTCCACCGCCAGCACAGACACAGACCAGGAAGCGGTGCTGCCCGATGCTTCGGCAGCAGCGGCAGCAGCGGCACAGGCGCCCCGCAGCGCTGGTGGCCAGCAGGCAGCGGTGCAGGCGCAAACTGATCCCCTTGCCGAGCTCCTGGCAATGCTGCTGGAGGCTGAGAGCGGAGGCGACCCCTTCAGCATCGTCAACCTGTACATAGCAGAGCAGCTGGAGCTGCTTGAACGGCAGCAGGCGCAGCAGGGTGCCACTGCCGCAGCTGCTGCTGCCCGCAAGGACCAGGCCCCCTTGGGCCATGCACCCGCACCGGCAGAGGCAGCAGGAGGCTCCGCCCCAGCAGCATGCCAGCCTGCTGGCGGCGGCAGCGGGCTGCTCCGAGCAAACTCGGCTATGGCGGTGCTCATGCCTGTGCCACCGCTGCCGGTGGGTGCACAGCAGCCTCAAGCACTGGCCACGGCAACACCAGTGCCGCGAATGACCAGCTGTGCTTCAGAGGGAGAAAATGTGTCGGCAAACGTGCGGCACCGCCGCTCGAGCAGCATGCTGCTGCCAGCAGATTTCGACGTGTCGGCAGAGCTGTCCACTGCTGGGCCCTCTGGCCTGCTTGCATCGGCAGCATCGGCACCTGCACTGCTGGCACCAGCAGCGCTTGCAGCGGCGGCTGTGGCAGCGGCACCCCCAGCGGTACGCACGAGGGCAGGGTCCCAAGGCGGCGCCGCCAGCGCAGCTCCCCCCGCCCGGATGCTCCAGCACCCAGGCTCCAGCACCCAGCCAGCTTCCCCACTTCAAAGGGTGCTGCAGCCAGAGGCTGAAATGCCGGCGACTCGGCACCTGCAGCTGCCTGCAGCACAGCATGCTGCATCACAGCAGAGGGAGCAGCTGCAGCAGCAGCAGCAGCTGACGCAGGACAGCAGCAAGCAGTTGTACGTGCAGGAGTGGCTGCACCGCTCGGCTGCTGAGCTGGGTGCTGCCGAGTCGGTTGGCGCCAGCAGCCCCGCTGCACACTCTTCAGCAGGCACGGAGCCAGATGGTGAGCCATCCAGTGCTCCCTCCTCGGTTGCGCACACCGTGCACCCCAGGCCGCCAGGCACTGCCGCAGCTGCAGCTGCACCCCCTGGTGCACCGCACTTGGCAGCGGGCCAGCCCAGCGCGCCTCCACAGGCACCGGCAGCACCGGCGCACCGCTACCAGCCAGCCAGCAGTGCTGCCGGTGCCGCTCCCGAGGGCTTCCTGGGCATGTCTGCGCTGAGCGAGCTGTCTGCCAGCAGCCTGAGCAGGAGCGTGTCTGTCGTGACCAGCACACGCCGGCCTGGTGCTCCGCCGCCACCTGGCAGCAGCACTCCGGCAGGCGGCAGCACCACGCTGTCTGGAAGCGTGGATTATGGGCTCTTCGTGAGCCACTCGCTGCAGCACCAGCAGCACCAGCAGCAGCAACAAGAACAGCAGCAGCAAGAACAGCAGCAACCCCTGCAGCAGCAGCAAGAACAGCAGCAGCAGCAGCGGCAGCAGCACCAGCAAGAACAGCAGCACCCTCTGCAGCAGCAGCAGCAGCGGCAGCAGCAGCAACAGCAGCAACCCCTGCAGCAACTCCTGCAGCAACAGCAGGTGCGGGAGCAGCAGGCAGTCCTGTCCAGAGCCATAGCCGATACAGCAGAACAGCCGCAGGAGGCAGCATCCATTGACTCCCCAGCTGACGAGGCAGAGGAGCGGGCCAGCAGCCATGCCGCCAGCAGCAGCTATGCGGCTTCCAGCAGCATAGGCAGGGCTGCGGCCAGCATTGTGGGATCAGAGGTGTTGCCAGCCAGCGACACCCGCTCAGCGATGCAGGCATCAGAGGTCGAGGTGCCAGCCAGCGACACCCGCTCGGAGATGCAGGCATCAGAGGTTGAGGTGCCTGCAGCGCTGTCGTTTGGCAAGCTGCGCCTGCTGGCGACAGACAGTGGCGGTGAGGACGCATCTGCTGCTGCAGGGGAGGTCCAGGCGTCCCGGGCAAGGCAGTATAGCAGCAGTGGCTCCAGCTGGGTCTCCACCGTGCCAGGTGGCAGCAGGCCCGGGTCTGCCAGCAGCGGCAGCAGCAGCGGGCAGTCCGAGCAGCCTGCATCCGAGGGTGAACAGCCTGCATCCGAGGGTGAACAGCCTGCAGCTGAGGTGCAGCCGGCTGCTGTTGTTGACGCTGCTGCACGTTCACCAGCAGCAAGTCCACAGAAAGAGGCGCTGTCTGGGCAGCAGGTGCGGGAGGTGACGAGCGAGCCTGTTGTGGTTTACAGCGAGGTGCTGTCCACAACCTTTGACAGCGAAGTTGAGATTAGCTACGGACAGCAGTATGGCAGCCCGCAGCCCTTTCCCTCGGCACGCTCAGCAGCTGACCAGCCGCGCCGGCCTGACTCACCGGGTGCAGCATATGGGGGGCAGAGAAGTGCAGGAGGCACGCCCAGGCCCAGCAGCCCACAAGAGGTGCATGGGGAGCCGCAGCAGGCCCAGCAGCTTGCAAGCGCCGCAGGGCAACAGTTGGCACCGCCGCCCCGCCCTGCGTCCCCGCAGCATCCGCTGTTGGCACAGCAGGCACAGCCGCGCCCACGCAGCCCGTACCAAGCAGCAGCAGATTCCAGGTACCCCGGCAGCCCGCCCGCCTCCCCCGGCCAGTTGCAGCGCCACCTGTCCGCTGTGGGCAGCAGGCCTATGTCGCCGGCATCTCTGCCAGCAACCAGCCGGCGGCCGTCTGCCGACGGCTCTGCCACCCCCAGCCGCCCCGGCTCGCCAGCTGGCGCCCCTGCTGCGCAGCTGAGCGAGCAGGTGCTGCAGCAGGCTGAGTCGATGGGCACCATGCTGTCCCGATCGCTCAGCACGACCAGCGAGGCCAGCGGCAGCAGTCAGGGGCTGCTGCCGCCTGGAGGCGCAGGCAGCCCCCAGCGCCAGAGCACAGGCACAGAGGAGGGCGATGCGGCAGTGCCTGGCAGCATGGGACACCCAGCTGTGGCCAGCAGACCTGCTTCCCAGGAAGAGGCAGAGGTGGGGAGCCCACCGGGCACACCTCAGCTGCCGTCCCCGGGTGCCGGGGACGAGTCCTGCCCAGGCTCCGCCCACGTGATGGACAGCACTGTGGTGCAAACGGGTAAGCACTGCGCTGTGCTTCCATGTCCAGTACCTCGTGCTCATGGTGGCTTCCTTGCTTCCTGCAGCTTCCACTGCTGTTGCTTCGCTGTGCCCCACCCCGCCAACCCTCGACGCACTGCTGCCATGCACCGCCCGTGCCCACAAGCTGCTGCGCTGCATAGCCAGCTGACGCCATGTGACCGTTATTTCCTGTTTTACCTATTCATGACATGCAGAGGATCACGTGCGGGGCTACCTGGCAGAAGTGATGGACTTCTTCTGGGCTGAGCGGGCAGAGGCCTTTGCCGCAGGGCAGGTGCCGCCACTAGGTGCGTGCAGCGGACGCACAGAGGCGCTCCCTGCCTGGGGGTTGCCTGGGTGTTCCTGCGCCACATGCAGTGCATGGCCGCCCTGCTTGGGCACCAACGCTTTCCGTGGATGCAGATGACCAAACAGACATGTCTCTCACCTCTTCCTTCTGCTGCAATTCTCTGCCCAGGCCTGGAGGGCTACCTGGCCATTGAGCGGCGCCGCCCTGCCTGTGGTGACCCCCAGCACATCTTCAACAAGCTGCTGTTTGACGCCGCCAACGAGGCGCTGCTCAGCCATTACGGACAGGTGGGCAAGGGGGGCGCAGCAAGGTGGGGTGGGTGGCGGGCCTGGAACGCGGCAACACAGGAAAGCCCGGTGCTTGGGTGCCTGCCCATACCACGCCTGCTCCCCTCGAGGACCCTCAATGTTTCCTGCGTCCGCTTGCCGCCTTAGTACACCGGCCGCACGGGCCCCCCAACTGTGCTGGTGTTCGCGTGCCAGTTGGGTTCGTGCCCTTCCGGCCCTGGACTCGTACACCGGGCGCCGCCGTATAGCGGCATGTTGTTCCCCCCTTGTGTTTCATGGCTACAAACATTCCCTCTCTCCACTTGGCCCCCTCTGCCTGCCCTTCAGGCCCTGGAATCGTACACCGGCCGCATGGCCCCCCGCCTGGCGCTGCTGAGCCGGGAGCGGCTGGAGCAGAATGTGGCGCAGCGCGTGCTGCGCTGGGCGGGGCGGGGCGGCGGCGGGGCGGGCAAAGGAGTGGAGGCGGTGCTGGCAGAGGACGCTGCCGAGGTGGGTGGGTGGGCCGTTAGGTTGGCATTTTGTGTGAGTGGTGGTGTGTGTGCGGGAAAAAATGGGGGGAGGGGGATAATAGTGGTGGCGGAGGGATGGGGGCGGTTGTGGGCGAGGAAGCTGCCCAGGAGGGTGGGTGTGATGGGTTGTTAGGGTAAGAATGTGTCCAGCTGCGATGCACTGTGGCAGGCGGCGCTGGCAGTCAAGTGGGAGCATGCCAGGTTGGGCAGTTGGTTTGAGTGGGTGGGCAGGTGAGCATGTGTGTGGCCCAGGCAGCTGCGCGCTTTGGCTGGGCAACACAGCCAACCCAGCGCACGCGCTGTGTTGCCCTGTACGGCAGGCCCTGCTCAGCTACCCCGGATAGGGGGCTCCCTGCTTGACTTGGGTTATTATAAATGCGACACCGACTCATTGGCTGGCTCCCTTCGCTTGATGCTCAGCTGCTGCCACATTCTGCCCGGCCGGCCCTCCCTCTTGTGCAGGACGAGCGCACGCTGGGGCAGCTGGCGGGCGCCCTGCAGGCTGAGCTGGCGGCAGCAGAGGCGGCGGAGCGTGCAGAGGCTGCACGCAGCGAGGGTGATGAGGAAGGGGCCGCATAGACGGCGGCCCTGCAGGAAGCTTCCTGAGCTGATCTTCTCATGGACAGGCTGGCAGCAGCTGATGAGTGCACGGTCGCCAACCTGCTGCACTTCTTCTGGCATATTTGTATGTGTTCGCATGTGATCCGCAAATTCACAGTGCCGGGTGCAGCAGGAATCAATCGAACAGGTGTGGCAGTGCTGCAAGTCGGGTGGGGCTGAGTAAAAACGGCAGGGCACTGGGTGCACAACGGGAGGTGAGGGCAGGGATGTTAATCAAGCACTGCAGCAGGCACCCAGGAGGAGGGTCCTGGTGGCAGCAGGAAATCAATAACAGCAGGAGAACATGGGGAGTGCGCTGTGCAACATAAAGTTCACAGCTTGTACCCAATCTTGCAGCAAACAACAACATATTTTCGGGAGGCGCGCACGAGACGCTTTTCTTTAACAACCTCAGAAGGTGTACATGATGGAGCCATCAGGCAGCAGCTGCCCAGCAGATGGGTCCGCTGCCACGCTCTCGCTCCCGTTCTCGGTCTCATTATTGCCCTTGCTCTCGCTCTCGCTCTTGCTCTCACTCTTGCGCTTGGGCTTGGGCTTGGGCTTGCTCTCGCTCTCGCTCTCGCTCTTGGCCTTGCTCTCGGTCTTGCTCTTGCCCTTGCTCTTGGGCTTGCTCTCGCCTTCGCTCTCGCTCTTGCTCTCGCTCTCGCTCCCGCTCTCGCTCTTGCTCTTGCCCTTGCTCTTAGGCTTCGGCTTGGCCTTGGGCTTGTTACCGCCTTGCACCACTGCCAGCTCAGCAGCTGCCGCCTCATCCAGAAGCCACACCGCGGGAGCCAGGTCGGGCTGCACCAGCTGAGCCGGGAAGTCGCCAGCTGGCACCGTCGTCTCAAGCGCCAGCTTGGCAGCAGCCGCCTTGCTGGCGCCAGTCAGGCAGACCTGCGGAGGGCGAGGCGGATGGCGGGACAGGGTTGGATGCAGCGTGTTTTGAGCAACACAGCACTTGAAACAAACAGCGCCTTTGCAAGCCGTGCACAGCCCCGCCAAAAGTATATGACCCACAGCGTCAGCCCACTCCTCCCCTTGCAAGCCCGCCGGCCAGGGCTTACCAGTACGGAGCGTGCAGCGTTCATCACGCCCAGAGACAGGGTGATGGAAGCCGGGGGCTTGGACTTGACGACAGGCAGCACCCAGGCGCCAGCTGGGTCTGCCAGCGTGGCGGTGCCGCCTGGGTAGAGGGAACCCACGTGGCCGTCCGCCCCCACACCCAGCAGCAGCAGGTCGAAGCGCGGCGCCCCGCTGGGGGCACGCTCCATGCCGGCCGCATCGGCGGCAGCAGCCAGGGCAGCGTTGTATGCCGCAGCCTCCGCCTGGGGCACAACGGGGTTGATTGGGTGGTTGGTGAGTTGCACAGATTGCATGGGGGTTGTGGTGGAACGGTACTGGGGGAATCGCCCATTCTCGATATGCACCCACCCGCACAAATTGGCTCACCTCTCCCAGTCTCACCCGCGCACCCATCCCACGCTTTGCAACCTCAATGGCGGCTTCTCCAAGCGCCCTCTCGTGCTTTCCTCCCCTACATGCCCTCCCCCACCACCGCCTGCCCTCTCAACTTTGCGTCCCAGACCCAGCCAGGGTGCCACACAGCCGGGGGGTGCCCCACCCCCTGTCTTGCACCTTCTTCATGCTTCCCCCACTGCTCGCCCTCTGCATCGTAGGACCCAATCTAGATTGGCCACACAGGCGGAGGCTGCCCCTACCCTATCTCTGCTCCTCCTACCCTATCTCGTCTCCTCCCCCTCTTTCTGCACCCCACTGCTTGCCCGCCCCCTCCTTTCCCTCTGCATCGTCCGACCCAGTCAGGGTGGCCAGACAGCCGGTGGCGCCCCCACGGCTGCCCTCTCGTGCTTTCCTCCCCTCTGTGCTCCCCACGACACCGCCCCCGCCTCTCACCTCCGCGTCATCCAACTCGGTCTAGGTGGCCACATTGTTTGGCCGTCCCACCCCCTATTTTCCCTCCCGGCATGCTCCCCCCGTCCCTCTCACCTCTGCATCGTCCGACCCAGTCAGGGTGGCCACACAGCCGGGGGGCGCCCCCACGGCATCCAAAAAGATCTGGCAGGCCTTGGCATAAGAGCTGGTGGCGGCGTCCTCGTTGGGGACCGTCTTGTGGTTCACAAAAAACACCTTGACCTGCCAAGTTCAGGCGGGTGGGCGAGAATGTGGTGATTGTATGAGTAAGGAAGGGAGGGCGAGCGAGTGAGTGGGTGGGTGAATGGGTGAGTTCCAATTCCAACCGACGACGGATGCATATGATGTGGCTCGGGTCATGGGGACGGCCTTGGCGTGAGAGCCCACCCCTGTTTGGGCACCCCTCCACGCCAGCCAGCTGTACAATGGTGGTGCCAGCTGTTGCCAGCTCGCGTGAGTGCTGACAGGGCAAGTAGGTGCGAGCTAGTTTTGCGCAACACAGCATTGAGGCACCGGCATCCAACCCCTGCTGCTTCTCACCTTGTCCAAGGGGCCAGTAGGTGCCAGCTTTGTTTGCAGCGCAGCACAACACTGAGCCCCCTTAACCAGCCCCTGCTGTGCACCATAAGCAGATAGCATGCTCCGTACGCTCCACCTACATGCTCCTTACCTTGTCCCAAGGGATGGCGGTGCGCCCCGCCAGGCCCCCCAGTGCCTTGAGCACCGAGCCGCCTGGGATGGCAAGCGTGAAGACGCCCCGCTCGGCAATGGCAGCGGTGGCAGCCGCCTCCACAGCATCACACAAGTACTGGGCCACTGCTGCATCGTCACGCAGCACCTCTACAACAACCGAGCCGGCAGCGGAGGAGGGCGCTTCGTAGCGCCCTGCGGCTGAAACGGCAGCGGAGCGGGCAGAGCGGCGGGGGCAGGGGGCGAGCGAACGGCGGGGTCGGCTCGCCGCGGCTGCTGCGCAGGGTGCGCGCGGCCGCTGCTGCTGCAGTTTCTGCTGCTGCCTGGAGGCAGGAGCGGCGAAAGGACGCCCCAAGCTGAGCTGCATCATGCCGTGGCACTGAACTCCCTGCAGGCGCAGGAGCGGCGGCGGCGGGAGGCGGCTCAGCCGGCGGGAGGCGGCGTGCTGCTTTATCGACGACCATGATCGGGCGGGACATGACGCGCACGCTACAAGGGGAGCCGCAAGCGAAGGGAAGGTTGCGTCAGCTCTTGGTGCGCTGCTCACCTGTGGCAGCTCACACGAATACGCAATTAGACGGGCTACTTGTCGGTGCGCCTTAGCAAGCCACAATTCGCGTGCTCTCAAACGTCGGCGCGGATGTACATAATTCATAGCATGCACAGCGTGCCGCGGTCCATCACAGTCCATCACAGTCCATCACAGCCGGTCATGTCGATCATCTTATTCCAGAAGAGCATCACTCCTGTTTGGGAACTCACGACACTGTTTTCAAATGGCCAGGGCTGGCGCTTGTAACAGTGCGCCCCCAAGGTTGGCGGGCAACACCCCTTCCAGTCCTGCTGGGCCCACTGGCCTTTTGTGTGCTACCCTGCCTGCTAGCGTGCCGTTGCAAGGCGAAGGAGGATCTTGCTGGTGTTAAGCCAATGGGGTTCTGCCTCGTGAGGCGGGCAGGCCTGTGCCTCCCGCCCAAGTGCGCACACGGCACAGGGGCGGAGCTCTTCAACCACGCTGCGTTACTGCAGTGGCACCTAAGAGGGATTGATTTGATGGCAGTCACAATCCACAATACTCGAATTGGGGGTGCCGCATTGAGGTTGTGGTGCCTGTTCCAGTTCGTGCATCTGGACATAAATTGTGTCTGCCAGCGGTGAGCAAGGGAGGCAGGGCAAGGAAGGTGGGTGGAAGGCGGGGAGATGCTTTTTTAGGCCCCTCACAATTGGGGCCTACTTCTGCCGCTTACAGTCGCTCGCGCTCCTTGTCGCCGGCAAACATACGGGCACCCTCCACGCAGGTCCTGCCCCACGCCCAGCCGCACCTCCAGGGGAGGTCCCGGCACTCTCCCTCTTTCTCTGAGGTGCTGCAGTCTCCACGCCGCTTCTCTTCCGATACCCGGCACAGCTGTATCTATCGCCATGCGGTTTCAACCCCGCCTGGAGGCGGCGTTCCAGGAGGCGCGGGCGGCGGCGCTCACTCGCGGCGACATGGGCGTCGCCGCCCTCTCCTCCTGCCTGTGGATCACACAGATGCTGGGGTTTGCACTGGCCGGGGAGGGGCGCACCCTGATCAAGGTTAGCARCCRTGGGGCGGGGGGGGGGACCTGGAGTTATCACAAATGGGAAGAGTTCGGAACAAAAGGATTCCTGCACGAGGGTCGCCTCCAGCGGCGCACTGCCTGCCAGCTGCGTGGCGTTCAACGTTGGTGCACAGAGGTGCCGCCTAGCATGGGTGCCTGCTCTCCAGCGCGTCTTTCAAAAGGGCCTTATTGCCTGATTCCCCCTCCTCCCTGCCCCTGCCCATATTGCCCCCCTCTCCCCCCTCTGCTCCACGCCAGGCCCTCCTGCTGCTGGCTGTCAACTTCCTGCCGCTCTTTGAGGGGCAGCACTGGCAGGTGTGCCGCGCCCGCAACCGCTGCCTCACAATTTTCAAGGTGAGGCGGGTGGGCGGGGTGGGGGGCCTGGCACTAGGCCAGGCACAGGAAGCAGTTTGGGCACGGTGGCTGCGTTGTGGTGGGAGTACAGTTTGCGCGCGAGGCATGTAAGGGCAGGGCTGGGCCGGCAGCGGAACACTTTCAAGAGTGGGGTGCCTCCTGAGCTTGCTGACCGGCCACACGCCTTCACATCTCTCCTTTTACCTCCTCACACCCAAACCCCGCTTTCGTGTGCAGACCATGGTGTTCGCCCTTCTGTACTGGGAGGCGGGGCGGCCTCGCACCGCTGCCCCCGGCACCGCTGCGGCTGAGCTGGCAGCCGCTGCCTGCCCAGCTGACCTGCCGCCACCCTGGCTTGTGGGTGTGCGCCGCTGATGCACCAGCATGCACCGGCATGCCAGAGATGGCGCAGAAGGCAAGTGGCCCCTCCTGGAATGCGGCTGACCCGGCAGCAGCGGTGGCAGCGGTGGCAGCGTCCGCGCAGCCCCTCGGAGGCGGCTTCTCCCTGCTCGTCCCTCTCTTCACGGAGGTCGGTCAGGTTAGAAAGCACGCTGGGTTAGGTCAGCATGCCCAGCCTGCTCAGCGTGAAACATGTGCTGATGTGCCCCACTTGCCTGGCCTTGCATCATGCATGCCAACCCTGCATGCCGCACCACAACCAGCCTCCCACCACCGAACCGCCCCCTCCTCCCCGTGCGCAGAGCAAGCTGTTTGCCCTCATGCACGCTGGCCTGGCCTTCCGCTACAGCCGCTGGCAGCACACCGCCGCGCTGCAGACGGCTCTGACGGCGGCCGCCGCCGCACAGTGCGCGTGGCAGGACGTGTGCAGCGGGCCCGGGCTGACAGAGGGCGGGGGCACCCTGAAGCGCCTGGCCGCCTTCCTGACCAACTCACACATGCTGCCGCTGCCGGCGGTGCCGGCTGCCACACCCGCAGCACCTGCCCCTGTGCTGGCACACAATGGTACGGGTACCATGCTGGGTGGAGGGAGGCCAGCGGGCACCCCGCCACCTGGCGCTGCCTCGCCCGTCCTGCTGGCGCTGCCCGATCATGTGGATGCCTGCCGCCTGGTCATCATGTGGGCACAGGCAAGCAGGGCGTTTGCATCTGGTTGTTGTTAGAGCAGCCGGGGCCCCGCCTCTGCTGGGCTCCGGTCGCTCGGCTGCTGCCGCCTGGGCAGGCTGGGGACTGGGGTAGTATCTGTCTCGGCCTCCCTCACGTGTGTGTGCCTCTCTTCATGTGCGGCCCCTCCCCCCCCCACCCCCTGCAGCTGTGCTTTGGCTGGGCGCTGCCCGTGTGGGCGGCGGTGCTGGGGGAGAGCCACGCGCGCGCCCGCTTTGCCCTGCAGCACTCGGCGCAGCTGCAGCCAGAGGAGAGGGAGTGGGCGGTGGCGGCCGCGGTGGGCAGCGACTGGATGGCGGCCGGCTACCAGTTCCCCATGGTCTGCCTCATCGCATGGCACCTCATGCTGGCAGCCGCCGTGGCCGCCACAGGGCGCCGCGCCGCAGTGAGCTGAGGTTGCCGAGGGCGGCCAGCACAGCGGGTGCTTTGCCTCTTCGTTACTTGCCTGCCCTGCCTTGACAAGCTGCATCCGTTGGGGACTTGAGTGGCTTGTAAAACACAGCAGTGGCTAGGCACCGTAGGGACCAGGGCAGCCTCCTGAGGTTTTGGAAGCTGAGCGGAACCAGTCCCGCCGCCGCGCCAGCTGCACTTTTTGTAGGCCGCACCTAGCGCAACGCACTTTATACGCCTACGCTTGAGCCCGGGGACGTCCAAGGGCCTACTTTTCCTTGCTACCCCTGCCCTCACGTTTCGCGCCTCGAATGGCGCAGAACGACCGCGTGGCGCTGGGCTGCATGTCGCTGTTCTTCGGCGCCCATTGGCTCAGGTGGCGGCTGCTGCCCTGCGACGGCGGCGGGGCCGTCGCCGACGGCGCCAACGCCTGGGCCGACGAGGGGGCGGCGCTTGTGCTGCTCCTCTACATGACTGCCCTGCTGCTTGTCACCGTCTTCCCCCGCGCCTGGCAGCGCTGGCGCACCTGGACAGTGGTGGCTCTCAGGCTGGCCTGCTTTGCGCCTGCCCTGAACACCTGGCAGCCGGAGCGGCGGCCCGCCAGCCTGCTGCCCGACTGTGTGCACTTTGTGGCAGGTGAGCTGACTGCCTGCCCTGGCCCGTCCCCCTGCAGCTGCGAGGTTACGAAAATCGAGTATCAGCACTTTCATTACAAAGGGTTGGCCAACAGTGAACGGTGAAATGACGCTTGAGCGGAACCGCACAACGAGGAGAACCGTTTGTGACTCCACCCGCGCCCCTCCTCCCTCCTGCTTGCAGGCAGCCGTGCCGTGCGCCTGTTCATCGTGAGCGCCGCCCTGCCGCTGGACATGCTGCCGCACCTGCTGGCCCAGTCCGCCTGCCTGGCGATCGCTATGGCTCCCGGCTCGCTCCGCCGCGCTTGCTACCTGCCGGTAAGCCTTGCAGGGGGATGCCTGCTTGTGGGTGCGCTCTAATGAAGGATGCTTGCGTATAACTGTAAAGACTAGAGCACACTAGAATGCTTGTAGGGGAACCGTGCATTGCAGTAACTGTTCTGCCTGACTGGGGGCAGGTTGGCGTTCTCAGCAGCGGCAGTGCTCCACTCTGTGATCTTACGGCTGCCCCCTTCAGAGGCCGAGGGCTGGGGGAGGCGGACAGGGGGAGGGAGCTGCATCAGTGCTGCACTTATCTCTTCCGAGGTGACGGCTGCCCTCAGCTAGTAGTTCCTGGGCCGGGAGGGGGGCACAGTCTTAGAGGGCACACCGGAACAGGGACTGAAAGGCTTGAAGCCAGCCAAGCATCTGCGTGCCGAGGTTCCCAACGGTGCCTCTTCGACTTCACCTTTGGTTGTTTGTTGAAGCAAGACCTAAGGTCGCCCTCCCCCTGGCTCGTCCCCCATGCTCCCAACCTCATTTCCCTGCAGTTGTTGGACAATGACGCTGCAGAGCAGGGCATCAAAGCCTTCCACGCTGTTATGAGCATGGGCGCTCTGGGCATCCTGCCCCCCGGTCACCCAGAGGGCAACCGGGTGCTCAAGTGCGCCGCCGCCCTCGACTTCCTCACCCTCTGGCTGGGCTGGCTGCTGCCCACCTACCTGGCAGCCCGAGGCCAGGCAGGCATGGCAGACGCCCACTGGGGGGCGGTGGCGGCCCCCGCAGCTGTCCAGCCAGAGCAGGGCACGAGCCTCAGTGCCGCCGGCAGCTCCAACGTTATCGGGCTGGCTAGCAACGGCAGAGCGTAAGGGGTGGAGTCAAGCTCAGGCTCATCACCTGCGCTGGCCCAGCAGCGCACAGCTGCCCCCGCCGCGCAGGGCGTGCAGGCAGCATCGGCGGCAGCGCCGGCCGGGCCCGATGGGCAGTCGGCCAGCCCCGGCAGTGACTCGTTTGCTGAGATGGACTGCCCCGGCCGCGAGCCAGCGCAGCGCCAGTGCCAGCTCAGCGCCTCCCTGGCCGCTTGGATGCTGGACAACATGTTCCTGCACGGAGGCCCGCCGGGCTTTGGAGCCCTGGCCTGGTTTGTGTGGACTGTGCTGTGCTGGATGGGGGGCACTGTGACGGCAATGGCCACCGCCTGAGCATGTGCTCCTCTGCTTGCCGATTGAGGAGCCAGGCCGAAGTGAGTCAGGGTGCCTGCCTGTCTCCCTGCCATCCAAATGGCAAGTGTGGCAGCTGCTCAGAAGTGCAGCAGCCACTCCTGCCACGTGCTTGCCTGCCGTGCGCCACATCATGTGTTGCTTTCGTGTATGTAGCATGTTGCCTTGATGTATATTAGCATGTTGCCTTCATGCCTGTAAGCCACGGGTTCGAAGCACACAGAGGGGTCGAAGTCTGGCCCCTCCTTTGTTTCCTTCACAGTCTGTGACCTTGGTGCGCCTTTCGCATCCCGCCGTGGCCTCCATGGGCACCAGGCAAAGGGGATCGGGTGCTCTGCTGTACTCGGCACCGCAGCTGCCATAACCACTTTTGAGAGAGCAAACATTTTCTCAGTGCAAAAAGTTAGCACGCGGGCAACGGCCGCCTAAGGTGCCTCTTTGGCTTCCCGGGAGCCAACAACTGCTGCCCTGGTGCCCATGCTGTCCCGCCTGGCACGTAAACCACCTGCCTTTGTACCGCCCGGGTGGCTGTGTGTTTGCAACACACATGTTATTCCTTGCAACCCTGCCTCAGCACAGGGCGCGTGCCGGGAATGGTGCAGGGAGGTGAACTTGGCTGCCAACCGGGCGGTCAGCGCCGCCAATGTGCCGCGCCAGGCGATGGTGCCGTGAGTGGGCAGCATAGCAGACTTAAAAGGATTTATGTCGGGTCAATCAGTTATGCCGCTTGTTTTGTTGGGCATTTTGCTAAGCCTGGGCGCATCTCCACCTGCTGCCTTGTCAGACCCAGTGTCCCCCGTAAGGAGGTCGTGGCCATTTGATTCAACTCTAGAAGGAGTCTCGTTGGCGACTGGGAAGGCAAGATGGGTGCAGGTGAGTGCGGCCGTCGGCGGTCAGGGCGCGCTTTTCGGGGAATAAGGCCCCAACTGCGTTCTCACACACACCCGGCTCTCGAGGTTGCCCCTGCAGGCCACTCCATGCCCACCTCAGCTGAGCAGCTCGTCCCGTCTGGTGGTGGGGCGGTGGGGGGCCACGACCTGCACGCCCTCTTTTGCCTGGCCGTCCTGCCTTCGACCTACTGGGTTCGGCGTCTGTTTTACGAGAGCCCCATAGCAGCAGCAGAGGCAGAGGCAGCCACTGACGGTGTGGGAGTCGCTGGCGGGGCTGGCGCGGGCGTAGCCGCAGCCGCTGGCAGAACCGACGCCGGCGTGGCAGCCATGCAGCTCCTGCTGCTAGCAAGCCTGCTGGCCGCCGCTTTCGCCAGCCGCACGTGGCGCAAGTGGCGCTGCTGGGCAGTGGCGGCCCTGCGCCTGGCATCATTTGCCCCCGTGCTGCACGCTGCTACAATCCAGCACAACCTGGCGCGGGAGCCGAGCAGCTTGCTGGCCGATACACTCGCCCTGCTGTTCGGTGAGCCGAGTCCAAGGTTACCCAGTGCACTGCCTGGGGTGGCCCAAGCACAGTGGTGGCCCAAGCACTGCCTGTTGCCCGCATCCAATGCGTCATCTCCCGCAGTCCACTGCTGGGATCTTGCCCACTGCCGCTCCGTCAATTGCATGCATGCGCGCCCCTCTTCTCCTGGGCGTGTGCAGGCTGCCGCGCTGTGCGCCTGTGCTTCCTCAGCATCGCCCTCCCGCTGGACCTCCTGCCACACCTGCTCGTCCAGACCGCCTGCCTGGCAAGCACCTTTCAACCGGCCTACACCCGGCGTGCCTGCTCCCTGTCGGTAAGCAAGCCTCAGCATGGCGGGATTCTTATTGCAAGTGCAATGCCCGGCTGTGCTGCTCAAGCCGCTCTTGTCTGCTGTGCCACAACCTGCTCTCAGCTGCTTTTGCTGGGCAGTCCGGTGGCAGTGCCCCAAGGCCTCATTCAGCATGGAGGCTTGGCTACAATCCTCCCTCCCACCCTCCTTTCCTCCCTCCCTCTCTCCCCTGTAGCTTCTGGACAATGCCGTGATGGAGCAGCGCTTCAAGACCTTCCACGCTCTGATGGGCCTGGGGTCTTTGGGACTGCTGCCCCCCGACTACCCGGCGGGTGACAGGCTGCGCCAGTGCGCCGCCGCCCTCGACTGCATCACCCTCTGGGTGGGCTGGCTCCTGCTCACCTACCTGGCAGCCCGAGGCCAGCACCGGCGGACTGTCATGCTTGCGTCTGGGCAGCAGCGCGGCAGCAGAGGCAACACCAGCAGCACCAGCAGCCATGCCACAGGCCGACACTCTCCCAGCAGCGCAACCCAGGGAGCCGAGTGGGCACCTGGCGCAGCTCACCTTGGCATTGCAGCAGCACCGGCCGGCCCCAGCACAGGCCTCCAGCAGCAGCATCCGGGGCAGGGCTGCTGGGGCAAGCTGAGCACCGCCCTGGCGCGTTGGATGCTTGAAAACATGTTTCTGTGGGACGGCCTGCCCTGCCAGGACTGGCTGGCATGGTTTGTGTGGACAGCGCTGTGCTGGCTGGGGGGCACGGTGATTGCGCTGGCCTCTTTTTGAGAGACCGGGTGGGTCTTGGTACCAGTTTGCACCTCGGTTTTCAAGCATGGAAGCTGAACCGCATGGGCGCCTGCACCTCGTTGCCTACCCTTTGTTCCCACTCCTCTGGTGGGCCTCATGCCCCGGGCACCTGTTGTGACCCCTCTGTAGTGACCCTTCTGTTGCGACCCCTCTGTTGTGACCCCTCGTTTTGATTTACATAACCTGTGAGTGCACCCCCGGGGTCCCAAGGACCACACACCAAGCACACCCCAGGGCAGGCGTCAGCTGGCCTTGCGCTTGCCCGCCGGCTGGTCTGCCTGCGCTGCCGCCCTCCCCGCCCGCCAGGCCGCCAGCAGCTCGCAAATGAGGCACACGTGGGCAGCAAAGAAGGCCAGGCTGGCGGCCCACACCGCCAGGTACACACGCCAGCCCTGGAATTCCAGCAGATAGGCCCACAGCAGCCAGTGCGCCATGGCGGCGCCCCAGGCAGCGCTGGCAACCAGCAGCCGCGGCTGCAGGGGAGGGTGGTGGCCGCGGCGGCCCGGGGAGTGTTAGGGGTGGCTTAGCATCGCGTCCATGAGGACCAGCTGTGCAGCAAGGCCACAGGCCAAGCTACGACACAATTGCAGGGCCACGTGCAGCGGCGCAAAACTATGCCCACGAGAGCATGCACAGCGCAGCTCACCCTGTTGGGCGCGCCCTGCAGGTCGGGCAGTACCAGGGGCATGAAGGAGAGGTACCACACAAAGTACTGGGCTGTGCAGACCTGCGAGGCGGGGCAGGGGGCAGGGGGCAGGGGAGTAGGGAGCAGAGAGAGAAGCAGTGGGAAGGGCCAGGGGTGGGGGAAGCCGAGTGACCGTAGGGTGGGACATAGCGGACAGAGATGAGCCCGGGGAATCAGTTGTGTGCGGCACAGGACGCATCCGCAGCTGGACGCAGCACACGCAAGTGTCACAGCCACACATGCAGCCCTCACCGCTCGCCTGATACTCACCCTCAGCCCGCCCACACCCCACCCCTTGACCCCTTGATGTAAAACCGACCACACACCTTGTTGAAAGCCACAAGGATCATGGTTTGCAGCAGAAAGCAGAAGGGCAGGTCGGCAGCGCAGGCCCAGCCCACCGCTGCCTGCAGCACCGCTTGCGCCAGAGTGAATGCCCTGCGGGGCGGGGAGCAGGGCAGGCAGGAGGTGGGAGGCAGAGAGGGGCACGCAAAGACTTTCTGAGTCGGGCAAGTCTGGCCAGACCAGACATCCAGAGGTGCCTCGCGTTTTGCGTCCTCACGGCCCCCCGTCCAAACCCTTCCTTGTCCCTGCCCTTCCCTCCCCGCCCACACAAGCGGCGCACACACGTGGTGCACCCGCACGGCTGGCCCATGCCATCCCTCTACCCTTCCCCACTGCCTCCCCCTCATGTACCATCAACTACAACACCCAAGAACACCCTGCGTATGGTGAGGCTCACCAGCCCACGTCCCAGGCAGCGGCATCGCCCCCGGCGCTGGCCAAGTAGGCAGGGTAGAAGTAGGGTGAGAAGTTGTGGCGCGGGTCGGTGCGAGAGGCGTGATACAGGTAGGTTTCGTGCAGAAAGGGGTGCCCATACAGGCGGTAGAACAGGGCGGCTAGCCCCAGGAAGACGCCGCCCGACAAGGCGCCAAATGCGACGCCACGTGGCGACAGCAGCGCGCCTGCCGCAGCGCCCATCCGGCTGCAATAACCCGTGCTCTGGCTCTCGCTGCCACGTCTGCTGCTGCCGCCGCTGCTGCTGGGCTTTCGCTGGAGCGCAAAGTGTCGCAGCAGGGGCAGCGCAAAGATGATGGGGTAGACGCGCCAGTGCACCGCCAGCCCAAACAGCAGCGCCGCTGGCACCAAGCGGCCTGTCGCACACAGGGCGGGGCCAGGCAGGCAGGCACAGCCGGTGCGTCAGACGTTGAGGTGTAGGGGCTGTGCATGCCATACGTGTGCACCGCGCCTCACACCACCTTCAAGCACCTCCAAACCGCCTGCTTGGCATCACCCCCTCCAACTCACCCGCCTCCAGAGCCATCAGCAGGCCCAGCAGCATGCACGTCACCACCGCCTCGCCGTTGCCCCTTGTTGAGATGGCCACCGTGAAGGGGCTGAAGAGCCAGAGTGCCACGCCAGCCGCCTGCAGCCCCGCAGAGGCGCTGCCCTGCTGGCGCTGACGCATGAGGTGAGTCAGCATCCTGCCGGCCAGAGGACGTGAGGGTGCATGGCAAGGCTGTGTTGTGTGGCAAGTGGGCAGGCGGCAGAAAGTAGGAGAGCTGCTGTGCTGAGGTTCAGCAGGCAGCAGTTCGACAGCCCCGCCGCGGATGGAGGGAGCGAGCCGATAAGGGGCAGGATAGGGAGTCGAGAGGTGTGCCACCGGCAGACGGCAGGCCCAGCAGGGGCCGCCGATGGGGGCATGACACCCCAAGTAATGCGCGCCAGGCGGGTGAGTTCCCTTTTCCACCGTGCCCATCTTACCATGCAGCCAGCAGGTCGGCGGCGCAGAAAAGAAGCTTGCCCCAGGCACGGTGCAGGGTCACGTTTGGCAACAGCGCCGCTGCCAGCAGCGGTGTGTAGCGAAAGGTGGACCGCTCATAGGGTGACCCGCCGGTGGCCATGAAGGCTGCTGCATCTGTGTACACATCGTAGTCGATGTCGGTGTATTTGACAGACAGGTGCGCATCCTGCCAGGCGCCCCAGGCCAGCAAGGCGGCACGCACGGCGGCACCCACCCACAGCAGCCAGAGCGGTGGCGGGGCCGGCGGCATGACGCGGGCGCTGCAAAGGGGGGCCAGGCGGCAATCGCGGGATGTGCTGACGACCGTTGGGATCTGTCAGGGCAGGAGACAGCGTGCAACAAGCCCCACTCTTCAAATTGGATCGGAATGCTCACCTGCCGGGCGCCATCGCGTTTCAGCTGTACCTCGCTTTGTTCCGACACTACCAGAGGCGCTCTCAGTGGAGCGACTGCGCCAAACAGGAGCCACGAGGCATCTGAGTTGGCGCGCCACGTCGCAGGGTTTTTGAGAGAGGTTGTTTCGACGCCCCACCGATGTCGATCGTTTGGGTATCGTCTCCTGCCACGCTTGAATCGGCGCGAGGCTTGCCGAGGCAAGACGCAAGGCGCGCCCTCCCCACAGCCCTCTCTGTGGAGCCAGGCCCCTGGAGCGTGCCACCAAGATGGAAGCTAAGATTGTGACCCTGCGAGCAGTGGCAGAGACGCTGCTGCCCTCGCTGGAGGCGCCGGCGGACGAGGCTGCGGGTGCCGGTGACGCCCCCGCCGCCGCCTTCCTGCGCCACAACAGCGGGGGCACGGATGACATCGCTAGCAAGGTGATATGCCTTGACGTAGCCGAGTTGCCGTGTTGGGACATCTTCACCAAATGATAATCTCCCGTGTGCTCGTCCCTGTCGCAACAACGACATGGAACTACAAGTAAACGTCCCCACCATGCGCCTCTCGTCTCATATTCCCAGAGTCTGCTGCCTCCCACCAGCCCTCATCACCCGACACGCTGGCCCCCTGCTCCAGGTGCTCGAGACGGTTGAGGCCCGGCTGCCAGCAGAGGCACGGCGGGAGCTGCACCTGCTGCTGCGCCTGCTGGGCTCACGACTCGGTTCCCTCCTGCTGCTGGGGCGCTCTGCTTTCACGTGGGTGGGACATCTGGAAGAGCTCCGGGGCTAGTGGCGGGAGCACCTTGTGCAGCCAGTGCATTGCAAGCGCAATCCGCTGCCCGCCGCCAGTCTCCTGTAACTTGCCACGCGTCTGCACGGACTGACAGTTTCGTGCCTGCACCTGCCGCTCGCCCTGCTCTGCCCTGCAGGGGCTGGGGGCTGCCCTCCTCCTTCCCCTCCCTGCCGCTGCACCAGCGTGAGGCGGTGCTGCTGGCTTGGGCGCAAAGCCCTGACCCCCGCATGCGCAAGGCAAGTGCACCGCACGGCTGGGGCGGTTTGCAGGGCGGGGCGGGGCGGGGTGGGCGACAGCGTCTGGCTGAGCAGGGCAGCTCTTGTGCGGTGCAGCGGACAGGCGGCTCGCAGCAGCAGAAGAGTGAGTGGGGAGCATGTCAGCCAAGCGGGGCAGCTGTGAATACTGCAAGCTGCAGGAGCATGCACACAGTCAGTAGCGGAGGCCTCCCAGGCGTGCTCCGGCGCTCGCCCACCTGCCCTTCCCGAGCTCTTTGCTCTTGCTGCCATTTGCGTTGCCTGCACGTCGGCCCCTGCCACCCCAACTTCCGACCATCCCCCCACTCTTGCCCCACCTCGTGATGCAAGAGTGGGCCCTCAAATCCGTCGACGTGCCTGCTCAGCTCCCTCGCCTGCACTTTCCCACCCCATCTAACCTTGCCACCTGTCACCTTCCCCCCTGCCCCAGGCCTTCAAAGCCCTCAAGTCCCTCGTCATGTCTGCTCAGTTCACCTGGCTGGGCCCAGAAGGCAACTCCCCAATCCTGACGGCCCTGGGCTACCCTGTGGGCGACGCACAGCGCCCACCAGCGGCCGCCCCGGCCGCGGCGGCTGCAGAGGCGGCTGTGGCGGCAGCCCTTGTGGATCTCAGCGGGCACGACGGCAGCCCCGGCAGTGCTGCGGGGGCGGGTGCTGCGCTGGCGGCCAAGGGCATGCGGGTGGCGTGGCCGGGCGACTTTGGGGAGGGGCCGGCGCTGGCCAAGGAGCGGGCGCAGGTGGGGACGGGCAGAGGGGCGGGGCGGGGAGGGGGAGCGGGTTCTGCTGGGCTTGCGACGTGCCGATGGGATGGCAGGGCAGGTCGGTTGTACAGGGTTTGGTTGAACCTCACGCCTGGTAGTGGATGTTCTGCCAGTTGGCTTGCCGGTCTCCCCGCTTCAGGACCGAGTTTCGGCAGGAGCGCCTACGGCCTCGTGTCCCTTCGCAGCGCAGCCTCGTAGAACGCACGCTGAGCCTGCCACATCTGCCCCGGATGCTCACCGCCCCTGCCTCCCCCGCCACCCTGCTCCCTCGCGCACCCCTCTGCAGCTTGCGGTGCAGTGCGACGTGGTGATTGTGGGAAGCGGAGCGGGCGGCGGGGTGGCTGCTGCCAACCTTGCACGGGCGGGGCTGCGGGTGGTGGTTCTGGAGAAGGCAGGTTTCGTGCCGGCCCACGACATGACGCTGCAGGTGCGCTGCGCTGTGCTGTGCTGTGCTGTGCTGTGCGGTGCGGTGCGGTGCGGTGCGGTGCCTGCGGGGGGTGCAGTGCTGGCAGAGGCCGTGGGTGTGCCCATCCACAAGCGTGTGGTGTGTATGCTTGTCTGCTGCTCGTCACGGTACTTCTGCCTGTCGAGCTTCCGTGTTGTGCTGCGAGCTAGTGGCAGTGCCAATGAATGGTGAAACTACTGGGGCTGCTGCAGCTCTTGCAGGACCACCAGATGGCACCATGCCTGTGCGCTGCCATAGAAGCTCGTCCCTCTGACCAGGTGCCCCCTCGTCTTCCTGCCCACTCCATTTGCGCCCGCCCCAATTGCATCCACTCACAGTCCCACTGCCAACATGTCCCCCCTGCCCCCTTGCAGGAGGGGGAATCTTTTCAGCGCATGTATGAGCAGGCAGGCATCCTTTCGAGCGAGGACGGGGCCATGTCTGTGCTGGCAGGGTCCACCCTGGGGGGTGGCACACGCGTCAACTGGTGCGCCTCCTTCAAGACGCCGCCCCACGTCAGGCAAGCAAGCAAGCAAGCGTGGGGGTGTGCCTCGTCCTGAACTTGACTCCTCTTTCAGGGGATGCGGACAGCTGTAGTGGCTAGACCAGACTAGTGTGGGGGTGTGCCGTGATGGGGTTGCTGCTGGGGGCAGGGTGCAGATTGGGCTGTGGCGTGCAAGATGGGTGCGGAGCACTGGCTGGCAGAAGGGTGAGGAGCCTGGAGAAGCTTGCACCACCGTGCGTTGGGCAAGAGGATGTGAGCAAGAAAGAGTTGGGCAAGAGGGGTGGGCCAGCAGGGGGACGGGCGGTGCATGCCTGGCGACGGCTGACTGACTGTGCATGAAGCCGCCCGGCTGTGCACGCTTCACGGCGGGAGGCTGTGAACTATACTAGAGGAGCCCCGGTGGTGTGAGCGACACAGGGGTGGCGGGCAACTCCGACCTGGGCAGCACAAAGTGTGAGTTGCCACCTTGGCTGGCGCTAGCTGGCTGGCATGACTTGGCTCGACTTGGCTCGTCTCGACTGCCAGTGCTGCCCGACTGCTTCACTCCATGCAGGCGCGAGTGGGCGGAGGAACACGGGCTGCCCGCCTTTGCCTCCGCGCGCTACGACGAGGCGTTGGATGCGGTGGGTGACCGGCTGGGCGTCCACACCGGGTTCAAGCACAGGTGGGTGGGGCGGGGGAACTGCAAGGGGCAGGCAGGCAGAGGGAGTGGCAGCAGCGCTGGACGGCAAGTGGCAGTGCTGCATGGCGGGACGGGGTGGAAGGTGGACACGTCAAGTTCAGGGACAGGGAGGCATGACGCCCCTCTCCTCCCAACCGCCTGCTTGCCCACCTACCCAGGCCATCTGTAGGGTGGACCCAGCCTGCCTGCCCACCCAGCCTGCCTGCCTGCCCACCTTGCCTGACCGCCCTGCCTGATTGCCCGCCCGCCCGCCGCACCGCTCCCGCCCCCTCCCGCTCCCGCAGCTCCATGTGCTCTGCGCTGCGCAGCGGCCTGCAGGGGCTGGGCGTGCACTGCGCCGAGGTGCCGCGCAACTGCCTGAACGCCGAGTGCGGCGGGCACTGCTGCCTGGGATGCGCGCGCGGCTACAAGCAGGTGCGGGGTGGGGTGGGCCATTGGTTGTACCCGCACAGGTGGCGCGATGTGCATGTCAGTGCATACTTTAGGAGGAGGAAGGAGGGCGCAGAGGTTGCGGCGTGGGTCCATCTGCTGGCGGTTCTAGGCGTTGTTAACTTGAAGGCTGCAGGGTGCCTGATGGTGGGCTTGCGTTGCGAGGGACGGAGCGCGCCGTTGTCAGGCAGCAGGCATCTGTTCATCATTGTTATGTTACAGGGTGGATGGTGGGCGGAGGAGGTGGTCGGAGGAGGTGGGGATGTGTGCATGGCGCCAGGTAACACGGGTAGCACACAGCACTTATGCTTTCTCCCTACCACTGCCCTCGCATGCGGCCCACCACGCATGGCCCACCCAAGCCTCATACACGGATCCTTCTGCTGTTCCCTACTGCCTCCCTCGGGGACAACGGTGTGCCCCTCCCTCCTGCATGCTCCCAAACACTGCACTTATTACCCACCCATGCCTCACCCCTCCCAACCTTCGGTCCTCCCCCCTCGTTGACCACCCAATCCTCACCCCTGCCATTTCTCCTGTCCTACCCCCTCGTTGGTTACCCAATCCTCACCCCTACCATCCCTTCTGCCCTTTCCCCTAGTTGCCTACCCAACCCTCAACCCTCCCACCTCTCCTGCCCTTCTCCACCGCCCCCCTCAGGACTCTGTCAACACCTGGCTGGCTGACGCGTGCCAGGCTGGCGCACGTATCATCACAGGTTGGCGGCAGCACCTCCCCTCCCTGCCTGCAAGGCTGGCTTGTGGGCCAGCTTCAGGTTGCGATTTGGCACCTGCCATGCACGCCAGCTGCCGTGCACGTACCCAGTGCCACCTCAGCACAGCTGCCAGGGCTGGCAGCCGAGCTAACCCCTCAACTTGCACCTCAACCTGCTGCCACCGCCCAACACATTGCCTGCATCTTTGCTCACCTCTCGTGTGTCTCCTTGTTTTGCCTCCCTCCCACTGCACTTGTTTGTTGTGGTCTTGCGTGCCCTGCAGGGGCACGGGCAGAGAGGGTCCTCTGGGAGGCACACACACCCAAGGACGGCGGCAGTCAAGGCCACGCCCGGCACAAGAAGGCGGAGGGTGTGCTGGTGCTGGCTGGCAGCGCCGCTGCACCTCTTAGGCTTGCCATCCAGGCGAGTGGAGGCAGTGTCGTGTCGTTCACTTGGGATGGACGGAATGTTAGTAAGCAGGGCTGGTGCCAGCAGGGTGGGTGCTTGTGGTGCACGCATGGGAGGGCCGGCATGGAAACAGTGCCCTTACCCTCCCTCTTGCTACGTCCACCTTGGCCCTTGAGAGCGCACCATAGTCACACGAACTCCGCCCCTACCCCACCACATTTACCTAATTCCGCCTTATACATGTCACCCCTCCATCACCGCTCCCCCCTGCAGGCCCCCATCGTCGTCAGCGCCGCCGGCAGCCTGCACAGCCCCGCGCTGCTTCAGCGCAGCCGCATCACGTGTGGGGGCAATGTGGGCGGGAACCTGCGCCTGCACCCGTGCACCTGCGTGGTGGGCCTGTTCCCACCCGAGCCTGCTGCCAGCGGGGCATCCTGTGGCAGTGAAGGCAGCAGCAATGGTAGCGGGACCGGCAGCGTTGTTGATGCAGGGGCGAAGCGGCAGCAGGGGGCAGCGGCGCCAGCAGCCGGGGGCACTGCCGACATCGAGGATTTGGCAGGCACAGCAGGGGCAGCAGCAGCGGAACCCGCCGGCAGTGTCCAGCAGCAGGAGCAGCAGCAGGAGCAGCAGCGTCGCCTGCACATGCTGCCTGCGCGCAGCAGCTCGGGCGGCGGCGGCGGGGGCAGCATCCGCTGCTGGGAGGGCACGTTGATGAGCATTTTCAGCAACCAGGCGGGGGACTGGGAGGGCAGCGGGTATGGAAGCCTGCTGTACACACCCGCGGTGAGCCAAGCATCTAGATTGTTAGGGAGTTTGGGGCTCATGCCAGGGTGTTGGGGCTGCTCTAGGAGATTGTTAGGGGGGGGGTGAGACTCATGCTAGGGTGTTGAGGCTGCTTAGCAGGCAGCAAGCACATCGGCTGCCGGCGCATGTGGCGGGTAACACACAATATCCTCGAGCAGCCCGGCTGTGTTGCCATGCCGTGTCGCACATGCCTTGTTGCCCATGCCGAGCTCCCGCAGTGTCCCCTGGCCTCCCCTGCGCCGTACTTGCACGTGTGCCCTTTCCAAACGCACACACTGGCCTGCCATGCCTGCCCGACTTCCGGCCCTCCTGCCAGCGCTTTGACCCCCCTGCACCCGCTCTGCCACCCTCCCCCATCGTGCACCCAACCCGCCGCTGCTGCCGCAGGTGCACCCTGGTCTCTTTGCGGCCGCCGCCCCCTGGCTGGGAGGCGACGATTTTAAGCGCCTCATGCTGCAGTACCCCAACTGCTGTACCGTGTTGGTACTGACACGGGACTCTGGCAGCGGGCGGGTGGTGGCAGACAGGTCTGGCCGGCCCCGCATCCACTACAGCCTGTCAACCGAGGATGCGGGGGCGATGATGCGGGTGGGTGGGCGGTAGGAGTAGTAGGGGCTGGCTACGCTGTGTGGCAGAGGCCCGTGCCCTGCGGGTGGAGCAGGGGCTGGCTACACTAGTTGAGAGGGACAGGTGCAGCCTGTGAGCCGAGGATGCAGGCTCGATGGTGTGGGTGGGTGGCTGGTCGGGCTAGGGTGCGGGTGGATAGCCTACCAGGCAGGTGCCGCGCAGCAGCTGCAGATTGGTTGGGCTGGCATGTTGATGCCTTCAAGGGGCAGAGGCGTGCAGCAGCTGCAGCCTGTCAACCGGGCAGCCTGTCAACCTGCAGGGTCGATGATGCGTCTTGGTGCGTAGGCGGGGGGCGCAGTAGGGGGGGCGGGGGGCTGGATCATGGTTTGGGTGCCGGGCTTGTTAGGAGGGGCGGGTGCCGGGCATCGATGCTCAGAACCACACGGGGTGCAAGGCGCGTGTTGTCAGCTGGGCTCGCTGGGCAGGTGGGTGGGTGATGGAATAGAGCAGGTTTGCACAGCTGCCTGGGGCAGAAGCTGGCGCAGGATTGGCGGCACCAAAACCACCGACAAGGTGGTCGGGTTTAGGGTTCTGTCAATAACCCTGGCGGTAAACCCTCAACCCACGCCTAACCTCACCCTATCAACAAACCAACCCGCCTGCTGTCCCCTGCCTGGCCCGCCCCCTATGCCTCATGGACTGGAGCTGCGCTCCCCTGCCTGCCGCCCCCGTGCCCCAGGGAGTTGACCTGCTGTCCCCTGCCTGCCCCGCCCCCGGTGCCGCAGGGAGTGGAGCTGGGCCTGCGCTCCATGGCGGCAGCAGGTGCCACGTCTGTCATGAGCATCCTCAACTCCCCTGAGGGACGCTTCTCTTTTGACAGCCCAGAAGCCGCCGTGGCGGCGGCAGCAGCGGTGGCAGGCATGTCGCAGGCCGAAAGCGGCGGCAGCGGCAACGGTAACGATAGTGGTGCGGCGGCCAGGGGAGGTCTGGCGTCCAGCGAGGCAGGCGAGGGTGCAGCGGGCAGCACAGGTGGCACAGCGGGCAGCACAGCAGCAGGCAGCACAGCGGGCAGCACGGCCTTCCAGTCGTTTCTGTCGCAGGTGGCCACCACAGGCGCTGTGCCCCTCCAGATGCCGCTCTTCTCCGCCCACCAAATGGGCACCTGCCGCCTGGGTGAGAGCCGCTGCCTTCCGATGGGGCGTGCCAGCCGCGATTGCCCGTTGCGTCGCCCATCGCCCGCTGCCCGCTGTCGTTCCACTGCCGGCGGTGTGTGTACCTTGATTTGTTGCGCCATGCTGTGCGCTCACCATGCTGTGCTGCGCGTGCTGTGGTATGTGGTGCTGCATTGTGCGCTCCTCATGCTGTGCTTTGCGTGCTGTGGTATGTTGCGCTGCGCAGTTGTTGTGCTCCCCCTGTCCCCAGTCAGTCGCTGCCTGAGTCCCACCCAAAGCGGTGCGTGTGTTTTGTGTGCCTGACCAGTCCCTGCCCCTGCCCGCTCGCCCTCACCTTAATCGGTTCCCGTCGACTCCTGCAGGCTCCGACCCCGCCAGCTCAGTGCTGGACCCCTCGGGGGAGTGCTGGGAGGTGGCCGGGCTGTACTGCCTGGACGGCAGTACCTTCCCCACACCAACGGGAGTCAACCCCATGATCAGGTGNGGGCCGGCATGCCCCCACATGTGACGGGCCGCCCATTCTTGGGCTGTCTGGGAACCGTGGGGGAGTTTCCCATTCAGGAAAGTGTTTAAGGGGCTGCTGCCAGCCGGGCAGACGGGAAGCAAACGGGGCCAACGGTAGACTTGGAGTAAACGGTAGGATGCAAAATTTCGGCCTGCTGAGTGCGCCAGGCTGGCTGGTGGCAGCCGGCGGGCGGCGTTTGGCCCCTGCATCCTCCCACACCTGCCGCGCCCTATTGGTGTTGTGCCCCTCAGGCGCACACCACCAATATCCTTTCTCTGTCCACGTTTGACCCTCCATCCCTCTTCTGTGAATGCAGCATCGAGTCCATCTCTTACATGCTGTCGAAGCAGCTTGCTGAGCGGATGGCTGAGCAGGCGACAGCGGCGTCAACCGCCGGCAGTGGCAGCGGCGGCCGGCAGCGTGCTGGCAGAGGTGCAGACAGCTCCAAGCTGTAAGCGGGCAGCGGCCCGGGGAAAGCAGCACACAGTTGCCGCTGGCAGGAAGCCCAGCAGCACACAGTTGCCGCTGGCAGGACGCCAGGCTGCCTATGGCCAGTCGGCCTGGAAGTGTGTTTTGTTGCGTTGGGCATCCACTTTCCAAGTAGCTCACAGGTAGGGCAGAGCCGACATGACATGACATGACATGACTTGATATCAACACGACACAGCAGGGCATCTGCTGTTTGTACACTTATGAAATGTACACTTCTGAAATGTACACTACTGGAATGCATGTGCGTTGATGTAAAGAACACCAAAACGAAAGTGGGTGCTGCCTCCTGGGTAGGACCGACACAGCCGTGGGATTACCACAGCCGTTTGGAGCATCGTGGGCGACTGGATGCCCCGGCCAGCACCCGTCCGCCTGCTGCCCCTTTCTTTCATGCGACATCCTCTGCTGCCCACTTTGATTCTGAGCTGTTTAAAGCGTTCAAAACGGCAAGGAAAGAGAGCAGGACATGACCGGTACGGGATTCCTGAATGGTCACGTGATTTCAGGACAGAAATGCCCAGCTCAAGCCAGGTGGTGTGGTATGGCGTGGGGATGTTGAAGTGCGTTGGTACAACGTTGTGTGAACTGGGGATGTAGGATTGTTTGCGGCTTCTGCTGTGTTGAATGCTGTGGGCGGCGAACCAAGATTTCCAGGGTGGGGGGGGGCTGCGCCCCGCCCACACCGCCGCTATCAAAACGGTAGAGTGCTACTCATGCATTCGAGCAATGTGGTGCTCATAAGTGTAAATTGGAAGTCGTGGGGCGCACAACATTCATGAGTATTGTGGATAACGTCTTGGAATGCGAATGTAAATAAAGCCCCTTGTCAAAGACGTTGAGCAGGGCGGCTGGCCGGAATGGCTACAGGGGACGGGCAGGGCGGCAGGGTGGGCAGTGGGATGGGTGGGGTGTGCAAGGTGTTGGAAAAGGTGATGCATGCGTGGCTGGATGGGCGCAGCGGCGAGCTGGCCAAGGATTGAAAGGACGAGAGGAAAGGCGGTATGAGTGGGTGTTGGGGTGGCACGGCGATACGGGTGGGTGCTGGTGTGGTATCGGGGCCGGGTGGGCGACGGGGGGGTGGTTAGAAAGAGGGGTGCGTGCAAGCGGGCGGGGCTGTGCGGCTGGCAG
>JTEE01000260.1:235640-271323 GCA_002896455.3 Chlorella sp. ArM0029B
TGGGCGACGGGGGGGGTGGTTAGAAAGAGGGGTGCGTGCAAGCGGGCGGGGCTGTGCGGCTGGCAGGCCCAAATGCGCGGACTTGGGAACTGGGATGGGTCTGGGGGGCTGAAGGTGTGGAACGTTCCATCCCAGCTGGGCGCCGGGACTCTCTTGGCAGTCATGCAGTGGCCAATGCTGTTGACATCACCGTGCCCCCCATCCAGCACAGCGCTGTCCACACAAACCACGCCAGCCATTCCTGGCCTGGCAAGCCATCCTGAAGAAACATGTTCTCGAGCATCCAGCCGGGCAGGGAGTTGCTGAGCTGGCTCCAGCAGCCCTGCAGCTCCTGCAGCCACAACCCGGCACGGCCGGCAGGCGCTGCGACACGGCCGGTGGGCGCATGCCTGCTGCCCTCTGGTGCCTGCTTGCCTCCCTTCGTGCCCGCCATGCTGTCCATGCTGTCCTGAGCGCTGCTGGTGGTGGGCCGCTGCCCAGATGCAAGCATGACAGCCCACCTGTGCTGGCCTCGGGCTGCCAGGTAAGTGGGCAGCAGCCAGCCCAGCCAGAGGGTGAGGAAGTCGAGGGCGGCGGCGCACTTGAGCACCCTGTCGCCCGCCGGGTGGTCGGGGGGCAACAGTCCCAGAGCGCCCACACTCATCAAAGAGTGGAAGGTTGCAAAGCATTGCTCCATAAGTGCGTTGCCCAGCAGCTGCAGAGGAGGCAGGGAGGGAGGAAGGACGCATGGAAGGGCGGTGAAGCACTGATGCCTGGCAGCCCGACGACGCCGCTGGGAGCGTCAGCCTGTGGGTGCGGTGCGGTGCGGTGCGGTGAGCACTGCCTGCCTCCCTGGCGCGGCACAGCAGTGTCCCTCCCGCTTGGTCCTTGCACAGCAGAAGGGAGCGGTATGAACAGCGCCGCCTGACGCATACAGTCGCGGTGCAAGCCCATCGTGCTGTGTCATGATGTGCATGCTGTGTCATGATGTGATGCTGTGTCATGATGTGCATGCTGTGTCATCACGCTGTGCATGCTGTGGCATGATGTGAACGGCCATCATGATGCGGCTCACCGGCAGGGAGCAGGCTTGCTGGGTGACAATGGGATTCACGGTGGCGGCCAGGCAGGCGGTCTGGACGAGCAGGTGCGGCAGGAGGTCCAGCGGCAGGGCGATGCTGAGGAAGCACACGCGGACAGCGCAGGGTCCTGCACAGCAATTGGGAGCGACAAAGGCACGCAAGTCACACGCGGCACAGCTGCATTCTGATGCGGCAGTCTGCATGCTGTGATCCTAGGCATAGGCGCCAGACATGATATGGGCCGGTGGCAGCGGTTGACAGGCACGGACTTGCAAGCAAGAGAGGGCGCTCAGCTCACCCAGCAGCAGGGGCAGGATTTCGGCCAGCAGGCCGCCCGGCTCATGGGCCAGTTCGTGCTGCCCTGCGGCAGCTTGGAGCACGGGGAAGCAGGCAGCCAGGCGCAGGGCCGCCACTGCCCAGCTGCGGTACTTGCGCCACGTGCGGCTGGCGAAAGTGGCGGTCAGGAGGCTTGCCAGCAGCAGGAGCTGCAGCGCTGCCACGGCGGCGTCGATTCCTGCAGCGGCAGGTGCCGCTGCCTCGCCTGCACCAGCCCCAGCGCCCACACGGACAGCATCCGCATCTTCTACGTCGTGGAGCAGGTTCTGAATCCAGTGGGTCATGCACAGAACAGTCAGGCCGCCGAGGGCTTGCCGGTCGTAGTGTCCCACCAGGCCTGCAATGGGGTGGTTATAGTCATGGCATCGTTATGCGTGCACGCTTTCCTGCCCGAGCAACCCCAGGCGCTCCTCCGGCAGTTCGCGCGCAGGCCGAAAATGTCCAAAGCACTGACCTGTATCCATCTTGCCTCCCCAGTGGATCAGAAAAGTCTCAATCGTTGGATAATTTAGATGTGTGCGCCATACCCAAGAGAGAGAGAGATGGTTGGCCGTGCTGAGCCTGCTAAGAGCAAATCTGCCCCTTCGAGACTGCTTCAAGGCTTGGAAGGGGCACCTCTATCTGGGCGCTCGTCCCACCGTGCAGCACCGGGGATGGCATGCAGACACACAGGTGCACAGTCTGCCTGCAAGCGCACCTGGATACCGGCCCGGCCGGCCGGCCCGGGCATCCAAGCCGAGTCTAGAGCAGCTAAAAATAAATCCGGGGTGCCAAGCCAAGCGGGGAAGCAGCCGGACCAGTTTCAGTTCAACTTTGAGCGCAGCCTCTTTTCTCTAAGCTCAGGGGCCCAAATTCCGGCGGCGGCGGCAGCAGCGGCGGCAGGGCAGCGGCGAGCGGAGGGAACCATGCGTACTGGCAGCAGCCTCTTTGAATGGAACTCAACGTTCATTGAACATAGCATCATAATGTTGTGCAGACGTGCACAATGCACGCCAGGAAGCGCCAGGCGAGAGATGTGTGTGAGGGCGGTGGCGGCACCGGTGGGCATCGGGAAGTGGCGGCACCCCCGCTTCCCCCACGCACGCTGCTGGCATTAAGCCAACCCCGGCATTCCGCTAAGTTCTGGTAGCGTACTCTCTATACTATACGCACTGGACAGAGGTGTTATGCTGGCAGGCGGAGGGGTGAAGGAGCGGCACATGGTGTGGGGGGCGGGGCAGTGAAGGGAACTCAGCTTTCTGGCTGCGACCGTTGTGACAGGTCCAACGCCGCTTGATCAACCCGCATGCCGCCACTACATGTTGCCGGCGTATGCGCATTCTCGAGAAAGCACGTGTTTTCAACCACGTGATGTGGAGCAGCAACAACTTTCGTAACCGCAACCACGTGTGTGCCCGCATGCTTGCCGCCTTGGTTCCGGTACCGCCAGCTTTCGAATTCAGTTGCAGCTGGTTCAGCGAGTGGGTGCGCCTTCCATTGCAGCCATCGCTGCCTGGCTGCATTTTCCACACAGTTACACACAGCCCTGCGCTTGCATCGCCTACTGCCTCCTGAACACCGCCCCCTCCTGCACACCGCCCCCACCGTCACCCGTTGAACAGATACGGATATAATACCTGCTGCGGCCACTGTTAGCAATCACTGTTTGTGCAGCACAACAGCACCTAGTCAAGGCAGCTGCAGAGCAGGCACCCCGAGGTAAAGCAGCCTTCCAAGGCAAAGCACCCGCTGTGCTGGCCGCCCTCGGCAACCTCAGCTCTCTGCGGCGTGGCGCCCTGTGGCGGCCACGGCGGCTGCCAGCATGAGGTGCCACGCGATGAGGCAGACCATGGGGAACTGGTAGCCGGCCGCCATCCAGTCGCTGCCCACCGCGGCCGCCACCGCCCACTCCCTCTCCTCTGGCTGCAGCTGCGCCGAGTGCTGCAGGGCAAAGCGGGCGCGTGCGTGGCTCTCCCCCAGCACCGCCGCCCACACGGGCAGCGCCCAGCCAAAGCACAGCTGCAGGGGGTGGGGGGGGGAGGGGCCGCACGTGAAGAGAGGCAAGCACACGTGAGGGAGGCCGAGACAGATACTACCCCAGCCCCCAGCCTGCCCAGGCGGCAGCAGCCGAGCGACCGGAGCCCAGCAGAGGCAGGGCCCCAGCTGCTGCAACAACAACCAGATGCAAACGCCCAAGTGCTTGCCTGTGCCCACATGATGACCAGGCGGCAGGCATCCACATGATCGGGCAGCGCCAGCAGGACGGGCGAGGCAGCGCCAGGTGGCGGGGTGCCCGCTGGCCTCCCTCCACCCAGCATGGTACTCGTACCATTGTGGGCCAGCGCAAGGGCGGGTGCTGCGGGTGTGGCAGCCGGCACCGCCGGCAGCGGCAGCATGTGCGAGTTGGTAAGGAAGGAGGCCAGGCGGTTCAGGGTGCCCCCGCCCTCTGTCAGCCCGGGCCCGCTGCACACGTCCTGCCACGCGCACTGTGCGGCGGCAGCCGCCGTCAGAGCCGTCTGCAGCACAGCGGTGTGCTGCCAGCGGCTGTAGCGGAATGCCAGGCCGGAGTGCATGAGGGCAAACAGCTTGCTCTGCGCACGGGGAGGAGGGGGCGGTTCGGTGGTGGGAGGCTGGTTGTGGTGCGGCATGCAGGGTTGGCATGCGCGATGCAAGGCCAGGCAAGTGGGGCACATCAGCATGTGTCTCACGCTGAGCAGGCTGGGCATGCTGGGCATGCTGACCTAACCCAGCGTGCTTTCTAACCTGACCGACCTCCGTGAAGAGAGGGACGAGCAGGGAGAAGCCGCCGAGGGGCTCTGCTGCCACCGCTGGTGCCGCTTCCCACAAGGTGCCACCAGCCTGCTGCGCCATCTCTGGCATGCCGGTGCATGCTGGTGCATCAGCGGTGCACACCCCGCTGCCGCTGCTGCCAAGCCAGGGCGGCGGCAGGTCAGCTGGGCAGGCAGCGGCTGCCAGCTCAGCCGCAGCGGTGCCGGGGGCAGCGGTGCGAGGCCGGCCCGCCTCCCAGCACAGAAGGGCGAAGACCATGGTCTGCACACGAAGGAGGTTTTTGTGTGTAAAGGAGGGATGTGAGGCCGCGTGGCCGGTCAGGAAGCTCAAGAGGCACCCCACTCTTGAAAGTGTTCCGCTGCCGGCCCAGCCCTGCCCTTGCATGCCTGCCTCGCAAACCGCACTCCCACCACACCCCAGCCACCGTGCGCTACACTGCTCCTGTGCCTGGCCTTGTGCCAGGGCCCCCCGCCCCCGCCTCACCTTGAAAATTGTGAGGCAGCGGTTGCGGGCGCGGCACACCTGCCAGTGCTGCCCCTCAAAGAGCGGCAGGAAGTTGACAGCCAGCAGCAGGAGGGCCTGGCGTGGAGCAGAGGGGGGAGAGGGGGGCAATATGGGCAGGGGCAGGGAGGAGGGGGAATCAGGCAATAAGGCCCTTTTGAAAGACGCGCTGGAGAGCAGGCACCCATGCTAGGCGGCACCTCTGTGCACCAACGTTGAACGCCACGCAGCTGGCAGGCAGTGCGCCGCTGGAGGCGACCCTCGTGCAGGAATCCTTTTGTTCCGAACTCTTCCCATTTGTGATAACTCCAGGTCCCCCCCCCCGCCCCACGGCTGCTAACCTTGATCAGGGTGCGCCCCTCCCCGGCCAGTGCAAACCCCAGCATCTGTGTGATCCACAGGCAGGAGGAGAGGGCGGCGACGCCCATGTCGCCACGTGTGAGCGCCGCCGCCCGCGCCTCCTCAAACGCCGCCTCCAGGCGGGGTTGAAACCGCATTGCTGGCCGGCGGCCGAGGCTCCGACTTTACGGATCGAGGGGAGCCTGATCGCGGGCCCGTGGCTGGGTGCAGCACTGAGGGTGGGTTCGCCGAGGAGCACCGGCCTTGGGCAGGGCAGTCAGCAAGCAAGGCAGACGGCTACTGTGGATATCATAAGCAAAGGACGCATGAAGAGCCCTAGGAAGAAGACACGCGCTGTGACGTGGCTGCAGGCAGAGCACCCCCTTGCCTTCTGGGCAGCTTCCGGCGCTCCTTGATCCAAGCATTTACAGAGAGGGGCAAACAACTCACACTTATTTTCTACAGATCTTCTGGAGGTTTAATGTGCCACTTATACACGGACTGGAACAGAGCTGCCCCTTAGCTAGCTGCCAGCTGCCAGCTGCCAGCGGCAGTGCCGCCCGGCCGCAGCAGCAGGGCCTGCCACACCGCCAGTGACAGGGGCGGCATGAGCACAGCCATCACCTTCCACAGGGGAGACAGGCACAGGGCTGCCCACTGCGCATGCTCTTCACGTGACACAGCCCCGGGGGGCAGTGAGCGCACAAACTCGTTGCGGGCCATCACCTCCCAGCGGTGCACCATCAGGCAGGGAAGCACGCACAGCCAGGTGATCTGCCGGGGCAGGGACACCAGGGAGGAGAGGGATTGCGAGCCAAGCGCCAAGCGCACAGTGCAATGTTGCTGAGGCTACACAGGCACCGGCGGGTGGTCAGGAGGGGCAGGGCGGGGTGCAGTGCCTGGGGGCCATTGTTTGTGTTCCAGATCACACGTGGGCACGCACAGAGCGGAGCCAGGCGGGGCCGCAGCCGGGCGCACTCTTCGCGGCCCCTGCCACCTCACTTGTGCTCAGCTCACCTGCACCCAATGTGCCAGCAGGGTGCATGGGTTTCGGTTGGCTGACGGCCCCACGCTGGGCAGCGGCACCGGGAAGACGAGGGGGCACTGGCCAAGCCACGTGGCCAGCCTGCACGTGTCAGGGGACGAGAGCTGCATACAGCTTGCGCTGCGATCGCAACTCAGGACGGCTTCCGCTGCATGCACCATTGCACATCCCGCCCCGCAGCACCTCCCCCTGCTGATGCCCACCGCACATCTCACTTTGCTGGCTCCCCCCTGGACGCCAACTGCAATTGATTGATTGGTCGATTGACCTTTGGCTCACCTGGCCAGGCTGTCGTGCGAGGGGTGGTCGGGGTCTGGCAGGTAGTGTGCACACACGTCCCGCACCCTCCTCATGGCCAGTGCCACCGCCACCACCTGGTGTGCCGTGGTGCTGGCAGCGTTAAGAAGGAATCCCAGGGGCATGACCAGCAGGCTGAAAGTGCGTGAGATGAGCAGGAGGTGGCCGGCGGCCTGCCAGGCACCCTGCCAGGGGGCGGGGCAGTCTGCCAGGCGGGATCCCATGCCGGTGGGGCTGACCAGGAATGCGAGGCGCACCAGCAGCACGACAGCCAGGCGGTGCCTGGGAGGGGGTGGGAGGGGCGCTAATGATGCGTATTATGTGCATGCTTATTTGTGTACTAGACCAGACCATGCAAGGCGCCAAACCATTGCCAGCTGCAGCTCGCACAGCCTACTGCCCTGTGTTCTACTGCCGTCTGCAGCCGCACGGCCCTGGCTTCCCCACCCTGCGCCCTACAAGGTGCTGGTCTGAGGATGCAGTCACTTGTAGGTCCGGCCCGCCCACAACCTTGGCTGCATCACGTTCAAATGGGCTGGCTGTATCCCCTGCCATGCTCACCGGGCATAGAAGTGCGGCCCTTTGATTCGGGTCAGAGCGAGCGGCAGCGCGCAGCACGCCCCCACGCTGACGATTCGCAGCATCAGGCCGATCTGGCAGGGGCGTGCAAATGCCAGGCGCGCCAGCCAAACCAGCCCGCAGCAGACAAGGAAGGTGCCCACATACACGTCCTGCTTTGCCAGGAAGGCCTGCCTGCAGGGTGGAGGTAGATGGGACAGCAGCAAAGGAGTTGGGTGGGGATGAAGAGCCGCTTGGTGTTTGGTGGCGTGCCGTGCTCATTCGCCCACCCGCCTGCCCCCCTGCCCCGGCCTGCTTGCCTGTGCTCTTGGTACCGGGCCTCAACCTGGCAGCCTTGAAACCGCGGCATGGCTGGTCTGTGGCCACTGGCTCAGCTCAAGACAGCCA
Organism: Chlorella sp. ArM0029B; assembly: GCA_002896455.3. Lineage (NCBI taxonomy): Eukaryota > Viridiplantae > Chlorophyta > Trebouxiophyceae > Chlorellales > Chlorellaceae > Chlorella > Chlorella sp. ArM0029B. Next base: position 242,955 of record JTEE01000260.1, read on the forward strand.
GACACCCAGAGGGAGGCAGCTGGTGCCGGCCCAGCGGCGAGAGGGTCGGCAGAGACGGCACCACGGCGGGCGGCAGAAGCGGGGCGACGCTGCTGCTGGCGGAAGCTGCCTCGGCGTGCGCAGAGCACTTGCCCGTAGCAGCTGAGAAGGCTCGGCGTCTGGCGCCGGGACACCGCGGCCGGCTAACCGCGCTTGGCACCGGAACCCTGAACGCGGTCCAGACGCCAGTATCGCAGCACGTTTAATATGGCGCATGCCGGGTTGACGTAAACATTACATACAAGTTGAACAGAAGCAGAACAGCCAGCTGGCAGTGCCAGCTGCCGCCCCAACTTTTCTGCAAGCAAATGTTGGGCTTGCACATGCATGTAGTGAAGCAGCAGCCTGTCAGCTATTCCACAACAACACAGTGCCTGTTGCTGCTGACCACAGCCTCAGGAATGGTGCCGTTTGGTAGGACTGAACGGGCCTCTGGCGCCCTGGGAGGGTGGGCCCCACTGCTTTTGGCAGTAGGGCCGCCCAGGGTTGTTGGCTGCCCAGCACGGCGCACAATTGGAAGCCTTGGCAGCAGTCCAAAACGGGAGTGAGTTGCCTCGCTACGCTGCGAAGCATTGGTAAATAACGCCCGGTCCACCAGGGCGCTGCACAGACTCGTCCGGTACAGACTGTACCAACAAGCGGGCAGCTGCGGGCTAGGGCGGCAGCAGAGCTAGCGGCTGCCGCTTAATCGGCAACTGCCCCTTTACTTGCGCCACCTGACGACCTGCTGCTCCACCTGGCTTCCAAAAACTGACCAACAAATTTGACGAAGATGCCCAGCTGACCAACAAATTTGACGAAGATGCCCAGCTGTTCAAAAAAGCCTGCACACACACCAGCCGAGTGCTGAAACCACGCCAAGACAGCCAGCTGCAACCCCGCTCTGCCAAGCCCGCTTGCTCTTCAACCCCCGCCCCTGGCCCATGCCTTGACATCAGCTGTTCACGAGATGTGTCACATCTTCGTGTGCTTGTAGCGCAAGTTCAACAGATTCAACATGCAGAGCTTCTGCCCAGCACTGCTTGGCAAGCTCTCCGCCACGCTTGGCCTAGCTGGCCCAACTCTGTGCCGCCACGCGCTGCTGCCCGCGCTGCCAACCACCCATCCCAACCAACGAGCGCTGCCTTAGCGGGGCCCCGTCACCCGCACGGCACACACGTTCTGCCCCGCTCCGCCCTCGTCGCAGCCCGCGCTGCTGCTGCTGGCCTGAGAGAGCGCCAGGATGCGCCAAATTGCCAGGGACAGTGCCGGCATCAGCAGGCACAGCAGCTGCCACATGGTGGGGCAGGTGAACCCCGCCCACCACATGCGCTCTGTTTGGGGCAGGGCCTCCCGGGGCAGTGAGCGCACAAACTCCTTGCGTGCCATCACCTCCCAGCGGTACACCATCAGGCAGGGCAGCACGCACAGCCAGGTGGCCTGCGGGGGCAGGGGGGAGGAGGGGTGGAGTGAGAGGCGCAGGGGGAGTCGGAGCAGGACAAGCTGTGGAGAGGGGCGTACTGTGGGAGGTGGGGTGAGCCCAAGTAGGAGCAGGGCTTAGCGCAGGGGGCAGGGCGGGGGAGGCGAGCAGCCACCAGCGCCACCGGTGGGACACCGTCGGACGGAGAAGTTTAGACAATCCCAGCACAGCACAGCACAGCACAGCACAGCACAGCACAGCACAACACAGCACACAACAGCACACAACAGCTCCACGTCGCTTCAGGGGAGCTCAGCACAGCGCGCCTAGCAGGCACAGAGCAGCAGTCAGCTCAGCGTGCCTATCGTGCCCAGATCAGCGCACACAGCATGCCCAGCGTGCACAGCGCCTCACTTGAGTCGGAGGCGCACACATCAATCATCTCTGGCTCGCTGCTGCTCTCACGCTGCTTCCCATCTGCCGCCGCCTGCCCTCCCGACTGCTGCACCTGCTGCGCCTGCTGCTCGTAGCGGTGGCGGTTGCTGTGGTGGGCTCCTGCCACCTGCCCGTTGGGCTGCGCTGGCAGGGTGGCGGCGGAGGCGCTGCTTCGGCCGGGTGGCGAAGGGCCGCCGCCAGCCGCCNGGAGGGGGCGGGCGGGGCAGCAGCAGCATAGGCCTGTGAAGTGTTTGCCGGGGAGCAACTGACTGACTGAGTGAGGGTTACGCGTCATGTTCAGCACAAACCGTTGCTTCTCAATGAATCATTCAAGCATAAAACGAATGAATGCATGAATGGCGGGGAGCAGTGCGGCCTCGGTACCCGGGAGATCCAGGAGCCCCAAAAGGAGAAGTGTAGGCGAGGGCTGCTGGAGGCAGCTAGACGTACCGTTGGTGCACTCAGTTGCCTTGCATGAACCAAAAGCCCGGGAGGGGGCTTCAAACCCAAACCCCGACCCTGCTCACCTGCAGCCAGTGCGCCAGCAGGATGCAGGGGTCCTGCTCCGGTGACAGATCGGCGGCGGGCAGCGGGATGGGCGACACCGTGGAGCAGTGGCCCAGCCATGTCCCGATCCTGCAGGGTGGCAAGGCAGGGCGAGGAGGCCTCCTGTCGATCAAATCAAACAAAGAGTAGCGACAGAACCCAACGTTCAACCAGCTGGGTGCAACGGCGAGCTACAACTCTTGGGGGCCGCTTTCTCGGCCGCCCCACCGCTCCTGTTGAAAACCAGCATGGCCCCCCCAACATGTCACAGGCAGCTTCCCGGCAGTACCTTGCCAGGCTCTCCCGTGCCGGCAGCTGCTCCAGGTAGCAGCAGGAGCACGATGCCCGCACACGCCACATGGCAACCGCGACCGCGACCACATGCACGGCTGCGTTTGGGAGGGGGTCCAGAACGAATCCCAGGGGAGCCCCCAGCAGGCTGAAGCCTCCGGAGATCAGGAACAGGCGTCCGGCGGCGTGCCACACATCCATGGCGGGGGAGAGGGTGATGGCAAGGTAGGAGCCCGCCGCCAATGGGGACAGCAGGAAGGCGAGGCGGACCAGGAGCACCGCCCGCAGGCGGCACCTGCAGGGTGATAAGGGGGTGGGGCACCAGGAGGGGTTCGTGAGTGAGCAAGTGATAGGTGAAGTAGGGTGTGGGAGCAAGGTCACCGTGACGAGCACAGGTGGCAGGCTGTTTTGATGTTTGGCAGCCGGCTGATTCCGTCTGCAGCACTGGCTGTGCCAGCCAATTCGCTTGGCAGCCGGCTGGCAGCTGAAGCCTCGAGAGGCGGCTGGGAGCAGAGCAAGCCGGCTGGCAGTGCAATGCACCATTGTGGTGTGCGTTTTGCGGTCGCCATGCACAGTAAGCACTATTGGACAGGAACAGGGGGCGGTCAGGTTCCGCAGGACCGTAAGTGTACGCAACATAGATCAATCAAAGCAACATAGATCAATCAAAGCATCATGTGAGCAGCCTTGTAGTGAAGCTTACCGGGCGTAGCGCCGCTCCCCCGTGACATGGCGCAGCAGAGGTGGCAGCAGGCAGCACGCCGTGACGGCTGCCGCACGCAGCATCAGGAAGGGCTCCAAGGGAGCCGTGGCCGCCAGCTGTGCCATCCACAGCAGACCACAGCAGCCCAGAAAGGCACCCGCATAGCTGTCTTGCTTTGCCAGAAACTCCTGCCTGCAGGGGCAAGGAGGGGCGCGCTGTGTTTCAGTTTTCTTGCAGGGCATTGCCAAGGGGTCGTGGCTAGAAGGCTAGAGGGAAGGTGGGGGTGTGGCTGTGTGGGTTCATCTCAAGGTGGCATCAGGGCCAAAGGCTTGCGGCGCAGGGAGAGCGAGCGGCACATGGACAGGACGACCCTCTAACTTTCCTGCCTGTCTGCCTGTGCAACCGCTCATCATCAAGTGCCGCATGCATGCTGGCCTAGCGCGTGCCGGCCCCTGCCCCTGGCAGACACTGGTGCGGGGCAGGAGAAGGTGAACAGGCACGCCAGCGCCCACCGCACCCGACGCCTGCCCTTGCACCGGCTCTTTCTGCCCACAATCAAGGCCCCTGCCCTCACCTGGCAGCCTGGTAGCAGGCCTCCACCCAGTCGTTGCTGAAGCGGATCATGGCTGCTGCTGCTCCGACGGCAAATGGGGAGGCAGGGACTGCCGCTCAACAAGATGTGGAAGCTGGCACCGATGGCGGCCGCCAGCGGTGGCTCCGCCGGCTCCGCAGTGGGCGGAAGCTGGGTCCAGGGCCTGCCCTCGGGCGCGTGGCTAGCTGCGCTCGCAATCGATTGCTGTGGGCCGCCTCCCGGTCCGGCCAAGACTGGAGGCTCCGGGGCGGCTTGGCCTCCACTGCGCTGTGAGGTGCGGTGGGTTGTCCGCCCACCTGCCAGGAAGAATCCAGAGCTTTCACTGCAGCCGCGGTGTGCTGCTATAGCGTGCGCCGGGCACTCGCTGCCCGCCGCCACCCTGGCGCCGCACAGCAGCGTCTAGGTTGCGGCAGCACAGGAAGCACACCCTTGATAAGGTTGCAACCTGGCTCACGTGTGTGTTGTGCCTTCTTAAGGAGTTACATTTGAATCCAGAGCTTCAATCTTGTAGTCAGATCAACAATTATCAATCGGCAATTCAGCAGTGAGTGTCCAGATGTGCAGTTGCGCCGAACAGGAGAAGCGGCGGGCAAATAGGGAGCGGAGCGGACACGAGGTAGCACCAGAGGTGGCGCCTCAGCCAGCTGAAGCCTGGCCAGGGAGAGACGTGAACACACGCGTTGCTATGCAGCTTCTTCCCGCCGGCCAGCCGTCCGGCTGCAAGCCGCGCTGCAGTTGTCCCCTCCCTTCACGCCTGGCTGCCTGCCAGCTGCCAGCTTGCAGCACTCTCGTGCATCTCCCTCCCTTCACGCCTGTTGCTTCACCCCCGTGATGAGAACAAACTTGACCAGCCCCATCCTGAAGCCCTGCGCCATGAGGGGCATTACCTGCACAGCACGGCACAGCAGGGGCAGCAGGGCAGCATGAGGGGCATGAGCTGCACAGCATGGCACAGCAGGGGCAGCGGGGCAGCATGAGGGGCATGAACTGCACAGCAGGGCACAGCAGGGCAGCAGGGCAGCAGGGCCATGAGGGGTACGACCTGCACAGCATGGCACAGCAGGGCACGGCAGGGCAGCAGCAGATGAGGAGGTGAGGAGCATGCACCACCGACCTCCCATGCTCCAAATCCCACACGTACCTCCCGCCTCACCCGACTCACTCTGTGGGCCCGCCCACTCTCACCCGCCCATGCCTCACAAACACACACAGAAAGAAAGAAAGAAAAAAAACTTGTGCCCACCTGCTATCCACCCCACTGCGAGCCTCCTGCCCTGCCCTCCCATGCAGCCCTCTCCAGCACTCCTTTGAATGGTGGTCCTCCGGCAACCTCACACGTGCCCTGACCACCGCCTCCCCACCACCACACCTCATCCCCCTTGTCATTCTGTTCCCGCCTGCACCCCTCCCTCCCCCCGCGATCCCTCCGTCACCCACCCTTCTTCAAGGGGCCAACATCCCGCCTCGCTGCAGCCAGATACCACGCTCATGCATGCATAGAAAGGAGGGCCCGCGCATGCATGCATGCCACGCCCGTCCCCCTGCTCCTCTCTGCTTGCCCTCGCCAGTGCCCCCTCCACAGAGGCCCGGACATTAGCAAGAGCCCCCTCCAAACCCTCCTCCCCTGCCCTGCCCGCCCCCCCAACCCTCGCTTAGCGGCGATCCAACCAGCACTTGGCAATCCTCACCTGTCCCCATCCAACCCACACCCTCCCTCTGTCGTCCCTCCATAAACAGCAATCAGCCGCCTGCCCTTTTGTGTTGACATGGCGCTGTAAATGAATGAATGCATGAGCCGCCTGCCCCCTCTCACCAGCGCTCCTTTGATGGTGGTCCACCCCGCCTTGAGCAGCCCGCTGACGCCCTCCGCAGTGAAAGCGCTCTTGATCACCTCGCCCCAAAAGGGGGCAACCTCCTCGGACCAGTCGGTGGTCTTGATGCCTGTAGGGGGGAGCGTGGGAGAGGAAGGGGAGCAGTGGGCACAATGAGCAGCAGAAAGTGGGCGTGGCTGCCGCCTCACAAGGGTGCACCTCCTCAGGCCAGTCTGGATGCCTTTTAGAGGGGAGCGTGGGCGAGGGGAGGCACGGGCCGTGTGAGCGGCGCGAAAGTGCCGACCAAAATTCATGGTCTGGATGCTTGATTGAGAAAGAAGGGAAGGAAGGCGGTGTGTGGGTAGCAGAATGTTGGGGCGGCGCTTTGGCCTCGCACAGGGGCTGCCTCCTCACGACCAGGTGGGGCTTCGATGCCTGCGGAAGGGTGTGAGAAAGGAGCAGCAGGAGCCGTGCGAGCGGCAGGAAAGGGGCAGCAGATTATCCTCGACCAGGGGGCCGCTTCCTGACAACCACTTGGGGGCCTTGATTCCTGCCAAACAAAACAACAGGCAGGGAGGCGCGGCAAGGCGGCACGGCAGTGCCGGCACGGGGCAACAGGCAGTATGTACTCAAACCCTGCATCGCTACAATCCGCCACACTCCCTACAGCCCCTCAACACCTGCTGCCTCATTGCCACAGCCCCTTCGTGCACCCGTTACCCAGTTGAGGGGCCCTCCACCAGGGGGGGCACACCTCAGGCTCAGCTGGTATCCTCAACCCACGCCCAAGGGCTGACTCGTCTTCATCTTCCTGCCCTTCCTGCACCCTGCCGACTCAGCTGCGCCGCACCCCTCCTGCAGGATGCACCCTCCCAACTCTTCCACAAACCGCCCCCCGCTCCTTCCATCTCTTCCCAGGCACCCTCCCCACGCCCCTCGCCTCTCTTCCCACACCCAATACCCCTGCTCCATCCATTTCGTCCCACACCCTGCTCTCTACTCGATGTTTTGACACTCGGTGGTTTGTGTTCCCCCTCCCCCACCCACCTGTGATGCCCTCCTCCTTGAACAGCCTCTCGTAGTCGGCAATGGAGCACCAGGCTGGCAGGTAGTAGGCCTCACAAATGCGGTCCAGCAGGGACTGCTCATCCGCAGTCAGGCCCTTCTCCCCCTCGCCCAGCACCCTGCACGGCAGAAAGGATGGCCGGCATTGCTTGGTGTCGTGTGGTCGGGGTGGTGAGACTAAGTTGGAAAACTGCTCATCCCTGCCAGGCCGTTCTCCCCCTCGCCCAGCACCCTGCACGGCATACGGGCTGGTTGTTGGATGGCATTTGTTACGGTGGCGTGGTTGAGGTAATGAAACTAGTTGAGCAAGTGTTCGTCTACCGCCAGGCCCTTCTCCCACCCGCCCAGCACCCTGCATGGCAGAAAGGATGTGGTCAGGGTGGTTAGTGCGGTTGGCAAAACTTGCTTGGTGCAGTCTGACTGGGTGGAAGATGATGCAGGGCCGGGAGAGGCTGCATGTCTGCAAGTCCAGCGCTGCCCCTGGGTCCAGCAGCATGCATGAACAAGATTGCTGGTGGCGAAACTAGCTTATGGAGGGACAGCAGCTCCTCGGCCCTTCAGCCCGCCCCCCCCTTGTGCACGCAGGGCGTGGGCAAGGCATGCCGCACGCCCCCCCCCCCCCACCCCCGGCCGCCTGCCACAATTGATGCATCGCCCCCAACCCCACCCAAGAATCAGAAAGGGGTCGGGGAAACACGCAAGGAATCCGAAGGCAACGAAACACAAAGGGGAAACACAAGGCAGGGGGGAAGCATACAACAGGTACAGGAAGCAGAAGAGGTACACACAGGAGAGGTACACACGGCATACCAATCACAAGAGGCCCCCACCTGTGGCACCACATCACGATGCTGATGCGCCACCCCCACCCGACACACCCATGGAGAAGGCATACAGGCAAGATGGTTTCAACACAGAGACAACCGGGGACCCAACAGATTCATCAGCAGGAGAGAGATCACAAGGCCAGATCACACGGGGTCACAGATCCCTCATCCTAAAGGCCAACAGATCTGTCATCTATCAATCACAAGAGGCCCCCACCTGTGGCACCACGTCACGATGATGATGCGCCCGCCTGGCGCGCACACCCGCGCCAGCTCGTTCACGAACTTCCGCTTGTCTGGGGCAGGCAGGGAAGGAGGCAGGCGGGGGGAACAGGCAGGGGAGGGGGCTGCTGTAAGGAGGGGTCTGTGGCGCCCCAGCGGGGGTGCACACCTGCTCCTGTTGCCGCATGTCTGGGGCAGGGAGAGGGCGGGGGGGAGGGGCGGGGGCGGTTGTGAGGAGGCCTGTGTGGGGGGTCACATCTGCTCCTGCTCCCAACACCAGTGGCACCACCCCTTGACCCGCCCCCTCCCCACCCACAGCAGCGTGCACCTGGCATGTGCTTCCCGCTCTCCATGCCCCTGTCTTGCCACGTGACAGCTGCCGTGGCACACGCCCCTCCTCTATGCTCCTCGCACCAGAAACCCAACCGTTCAAGTCCAAGGCACCCCAACAAGTGATCTTCACCAGGCATGTGCTCTCCGCTCTCCATGCTCCACACAAAGTCAAACTCGCCGTCGCTGAACGGCTGCTGTAGCGCATCTGCAGGCAGCAACCCATTCAGTTTTGTCAACACACATGTGACCGTGTATCAAGCTTTCCGTCAGCGCACATGGCTAGTGTAGCGCATTCCTGTCAGGTGCGTGTGGTGGGTTTGCGCCGGGGCCAGGCCAGGCCGCCAGCTGGCAGTGGCGTGAAGCGGCCACAGCATCCACAGCAGCGCACGCCTGTGTGCCTGCTTGGCTTCCTAGGCCCACCCTAGGCCCACCCGGAGCAGCCATTCGTGCCGAGTAACGTGTAGGGGTGAACATGTATAAGCATGGATGGCCTCCGGACTTGTTCCATGTGTGGCCGCCTTCTGCAGCCTCCTTCCCTCCGACCTCACCACAGCCCATGCACCCAAACCGCTGCACAGCGCACCCTTGCTCACGCAACCCTCCGGCCAGCGCCTCCCCGCCCAAGCACCTGCCACCTAGTTCAGCCTTACAAGCTTTCCAACATCGGGCCATGCAGGTGCAGCCCAGTTTGCGTCCACCTGCCACCCAGTGCAGTCTAGTCTGTCAGCTATCCGTCGTGAGGAATGCACGAGCACAGCCTAGGGGCTCGCCCACTGTACACCTCAGAACCCTAAACTCCAGAACCCTCCCCCCTGCACCCACCTCCCGCTCGAGGCTAAGCTAAGCTCCCAAAGTCCCAAACCCTAAGCCCTGCACCCACCCCCCGGGCGCCCACCTCCCACTTGGAAGGACGTCTGTTGCGCCATCCCCTGTGCAGCCGCGATTTCGTTGGCACGCTTGGCCTGGAAGGGGCTCAGCGTGATGCCTCGCGCCTGGCAGCCAAACTTGCGGGAGATGTACCTGCTGCTGCCGCCGATGCCGCACCCCACGTCCACCATCTGCGGAGGTGCAAGGTGGCGTGTGGTGATGATGGTGAGAAGAGGTGCAGCAGCAGATTGATGTAAAGCTGTAAGAGGCAAGGCATGGCCGATGCCGCACTACACGCCCACCATCTGCGGAGGTGCAAGGTGGGGGGAGAAGGGTGGCAAGAAGGGTGGCGCCATCTGCGGGGCGAGAGGTGGTGTGCGGTGGTGATGGTGAGAAGAGGTGCAGCGGCAGAATCATGTAACGCTGTAAGAGGCAAGGCACGGCCGATGCCGCACCCCTCGTCAACCATCTGCGGAGGTGCAAGGTGGGGGAGACGGGTGGCAAGAAGCGGAAACAGCTATAAGGGTCAAGGCATGGCCGATGCCGCACCCCACCTCCCCATTCGCGGGGCGAAAGGTGGTGGTGATGTTTGTGAGAGCAAGGGTGGCAGCAGAGAGAGAAAAGCTCGAACTTGTAGCGAAACTGTAAGAGGCAAGCATGGCCGACGCCGCTCCTTGTGTGAACCACCATCTGCTATGGGCAAGAGGTGGCGTGACACGGGTGGCAAGCAGCTGGGGAGGGGAGGAGGCACAATGTGGGGTACACCTCACCCCGTGTATACCGTTTGTGATGAGGGGCAAGTGGCCTGGCAAGAGGGCTGAGTGAGGGGTCACCACTGGGTGGGCTGGGTGATCCCACCCACCATTCATTGATTCATTCGTTCATATACAGCGCGCAGCAACATCCCAGCCACCCACATCCCTCCGCTGTGTCCCCTTCTTGCGGCGCCACACGCTGTCCTGCCTTGGCGATCTTGCATGCCAGCTTCAACGGGCCGACTACCCCTGACCCCACCCCGCACCCCTGCACATTAGTGTCATTCTGTCGATTGTTTGATGACCAGACAGGCACCTCAACAAAAACGACAGAAAGCGCACCTATGAAGCTATGACAGGCAGGCAGCTATGTGCCTATGACAGAAGACCGCTACGAGCCATCCGCGGCACACTGTTACGTTGCTGCAGCGCTGCATGATTGGGTAATGATTGGATGAACCTGTGACAGGGAGCGCACCTTTGTGGCGCCTTCCGCCCCCGCCCACTTGAGCGTCTCTTCAATCATGTCGATCTGCGCCTGCTGGTTGCTCTTGGGGGCGCTGCCCTTGGCGTAGTAACCGTGGTGCATGTGCTCTCCCTGGAGTGCATGGGTGCCAGGGTGCAAGTGGGGTGGAGGGAGGGCATGAGGGAGGGCGAGCCAGAGCCATGACCGCCGCAAGCCGCTCCTCGGCGCGGCGCGCGGCGTGCCCGGCAGCAGGGAGGCCATGAAGGGCGCCAACTCACCCACATCGACTCCCATAGCTGGGAGGATTCGTCGTAGAAGTTGGCGATGCCCTCTTTGAGTGGCTTGCGCTGCAGGGCACGACAAGCGGGGGAGGAAGGGATGTGGCAGCGAGTGGCGGCAGGCCTGGCGGCAGCAGCGGCGGCAGCTGCAGGGCAACCATTGCCGACTGCTCCGCCATGCCGCTCACCTCTCCCACGTTTAAGATCGGCTTCACTAGCGCGTCCAGCAGGCCTGCCCGCACAGCCACGGTGCGCGGCCGGCCGCTGCCTGTCCGGCGGGACGGCGCCGCGTTGCGTGCCGTGATCGCAAATGTACTGCTACATGCGCTCGCCATGGTGCGGCTGTGCAGGGAGCAGAGGGGCCAAGAGAATAGTTCCGATCGTGAGGCAGCGATCGACTGAACTGCGACCTTTGGCGGCAATTCAAAGCAACTAAGAGCAGTGCGATGTTCCTTTTGGCTGGTCGAAAGCCCTGGCCTTTCGTTTGGCTTCCTACCAGCTGGAGTGGCTACAAGGCTCCCACAGCACACAGAGCCTGCAGTCGCGATCTGGTGTTCTTTGCTATCACATCACTATTCATGCAACTCTTTGCCCAGTGCACAGCCGCAGAACGACTCTTGCGCTCTGCCTGCAGCTGGGCGCAGCTCTGCCACGCGCTGTGCCCCCCTCGTGCACCGCCAGTGAGAGTTGCAAGCGGGCGAAACAGTTCATTAGCGGGATCGCGCACGATTGGCAACAGGAGCATGTTCATTGCCGCCTTTGCCGGCGCCCGCCCCCTGGGCCGACCGCTCCCGCCGCTGGCCGACGCGCCGCAGTGCTGCGGCTCCATCCCCCTGCACCTCATCTTTTCGTTCGCACGCGACGCCGCACACGATGGCCACTTCACCTTTTACGACCCAGCCATGCTGGAGCAGTGCAGCGCCCAGCTGTGCGGCGCGCAGCGCGGCATGCTGTCGTTGGCAGGGTCGGGTTTTGCCTGGGGCCCGACTGTGTCGCTGGATGCCTGGGTGGGCAATGCCCTGAGCAGCCTGCAGGGTTTGCTGGAGAGGCATCGCCTGACAGGGCTTGACATAAACTACGAGGTGGGCAGGGGTGGGGTGCCATGCGCGCCACCGCAGACCCAGCTGTCGGCTGCTGTCGTGCCTGCTGGGCCTGCTGGGCCACTACCCCTTAACCTCAGCTTGCTTTTACCCAGCTCCCGGTGGCACACCTCTCGATAATTCCTACCCTACCCCTTATCGGCTCGCTCCCTCCGTCCGCGGCGGGGCTGTCGAACTACTGCTGGGCCTGCTGGGCAGCACGGCTGTGGCACTTGCGCCCGCTGCCTCACACGCCAAAGCCCTCATGTATGCATGCGTGCTTGGATGGCTGCACCCCTGCGCCGTCCTGGTGGCCAGCCCTGCGCTGCCCTGCCGCCTGCGCGCCGTCCACCCCCTGCCCGCTGCCGCCGCCGCCGCTGCCATGTCGAGCAGGAGGGCCTCGAGGCAGGCGGCTTCCCGGAGGCCATGGCAGCCCTGATAGCACAGCTCAAGGCCTGGCGCCCACAGCTGCTCATCACCATATCACCCTACACCGAAGTGTGGCCGCACTACCGACAGCTGCTGCAGGTGCGCTGTGCGTGCTGTGCAGTGCAGGTGTGGTGCAGCGCTTCCGTATGCTGTGCTGCGCTGCAGTGTACTGCGAGGCGCGACCTGTGACCCGGGCTTCAATTCACAGAGTGCATGCTGCGTGCTGCACGGCTGTCTTGGTGCGAATTGCGGTGGCAGTGAACCTGCATGCATCCTGCGCTTGCTAAAACTGTATGCGCCTCCCTGCTTGCCAACCCGCCCTGCCGTGGCTTGCTCAGCAGCTGGCCGGCGGCTGACCTCAGTGCTGTAACGACATTGCGGCCTATCTGTGCTGTCCTGCCCCTGCGCTGCAGCTGGCGGCAAGCAGCATTGACTATGTGAACTGGCAGGTGTACGCTGAGCTGGAGTCGCCTGGCGCCAGCGCACAGCAGGCAGGGCAGGGCAGGGCAGTGGGGTGCCAGGCTGGCAGGGGCTGTGCAGCTGCCGCCCGCCCGCCCAATTCCTTGCCACTCATGCCTGCGCGCACATTGGTCTGATGTCCTGCCCACCTCCTGAGGCTTCTCTCCTTCCCATCCCCTGGCTGCACACAAGAACCACTCACCCACCGCTTTGGCCTCGCTCCCACCGGTCACTACATATTTGTCCCACCCCGTGCACCGCCCCTCTTGCTGGCACTTGACTACACCCCTCTCCCTGCCCTGATTGTCTGCAGGTGGTGGCTGCTTACGATCGGCTGGCCCGGGAGGTGGGCGGCTACCAGTGCCTCACTCTGGGAGTGAACACAGGTGCGCATTCTTTTTTTTCTCTCGCTTTTTTCGTATTTTGATATACTTCAGAATTTAAAATCTTAAAAAAAAGAAAATCACGGGGTGCAACACAGGAGCCACACTGCCCGGCCCTCGCGCTGCCTGTGCTGGCATGCACTGCGCCTGCTTGCACACTGCCATGGCCGCAGATGCACCCACATGAAAGTGAGAAGTAGCCCTCCACTGCGCAGCCCACCTGCCATATCACACCCCCGCGGGTAGGCCAGGAGGAGGCTTGCTGTGCTCACCACACCAGCCACCTGGCGACCCGCCTTGCTCACTGTTTGTATGGGCTGGGCTGCCATTGGCCACCTGGTGACCTGTCACACATCCGGACAAGGAGCTGCTTGACATTTAGGTCCATCAGGTTTTGCACAAGGCTTCTCCCCGGCCTGCCAGCAAGAAAGCACATGCAGCCACAGCCTCAGCCCCTGAGTGCTGCCTCCGCTGCTGCCACCGCTGCACTGCACTGCAGAGCCCGACCAGAGGCGCGGCCCCCAGCTGGCGGCCTGCTTGGATGCCTTCAGGCAGCTCCGAGCCAAGGGCATTGGCGGGGCCTTCACGTGGGCGCTAGACAACTCGGCTGCCGGGGGCTACCAGGCGGAGCGAGCGCTGCTGGCCATTGCAGCAGAGCCGTGGCAGGCACGTCCTGCACAGCATGCAGAGCAGCAGTGGCAGGGGGTGGCACTGCCGCTGCCGTTGAACCAGCAGGACGGCGGGCAGCAGGACCCGGAAGGCAGCCGGCAGCACTGCTGTGGGGTCCAGTGAAGACTTGAATTGTGCAAGCGCAGGAGGGATGCTGTGACTGTAACTTGCCTGGGCTGACACCAGCTATCGGTGCTCACACAAAGTCAGGAAGCATGGACAGGCAAGGGGTCTGTTGCCAGCCTGGGCTGGCAGGGCAGGAGCAGGGCCAGACTAGCATGTCTTGGACCATTTAACAATGTGGTCCCTGCCAGTATCTCAAGGTCTGACATCTGAAAATCGCGACGAGACCAGCGGTTACATAGCCATGCCACGTGGCATGGAATACCGTGTCATGAAATGATGTCATGGGACAGGGGATGTGAGGCACCCGAGAGGCAGTGTTGGCCGTCCCGAGGAGGGGAGTGGGCACTGCGTAATCAACAGTGGAGTGGTTCGTTCTAATGGCAGGACTGAGGCTGGACAGGCCAATTTCCGTGGGGAAACAACATTGGTTTCGGGTTCGCATCACATATATCAGCATCAAACCACATCAGTTCGAAGGGTGCGTGCCACAGCTGCAGGGGGCGTGCGCAAGAGGCCGGCCACAAGGCGCCGGCGCCACCGCTGGCTCCTCCATCACCCAGCCAGAACGATATGATGTATTACGTCACCCCTACTCAGCACGAGCGTCTTCAAACCGAGGCAAAGAGCTCTGTGATGGGCAGCGCAGGCGCGTTCTTGTCGGCAATCAGCTCCACCAGCTTCCGGCTGGCTGCCGGCTCCACCAGGGCCGACACGCACACCGCCGCCACGTCAGAGCGCAGCACGCTGCCGGGCCGCTTGCGCGGGGGCAGGCCGTAGGCGTCAGGCCCGGCCATCACCAGCCGGCCCTCGCCCCGCCCGCCAGAAACCTCGTTCACAAGGCCGCCCGGGCGCACGATTGTGTAGTCCAGGCCGGAGCGCTGCAGCGCCACCTCGCCCTGCGGGGGGCACCAGAGGGGGTGAAGAAGGGGTCAGGGTGGGTTTGAGTGGGGGGTGCCTGGATGCATGGTCAAAACACACGGTGTGGTCGCGGGTGCCGCACAGGCCATTTGGCACTCGGACGCCATCAGAGGAGAGGGGCAAAGAAGGGCAGGGGACGGGTGCGGTTGGGGCGGACGAAAGGGCATGGCCAACCACGTGCCCTCAAGCAACCCTGCTAGCCGCCTAGCTATGCTAAACCCTATGCACATGCTCGTCTGTGCATCACAACAGCGTCCCCATTTGCAGCACCACCCTGCCAGCGGCTCACCTGCTTCTTGAAGAAGAGCACCCCCCAGAAGGCGTTGAGGGGGAAGAGGGGGTCGTCGCAGCCGATGGAGGTCACCAACACAAACTTGCTCACACCCTGCACAGCGAGTTTTGGCAAGGGGGTAGGCGGAGAGAGGGACGCGTGAAAACGGGAGGGGTGCGAAGCAAGGGGCAGGGATCGGGTGGGAGGCGACGCGCTGCAGATATGGTACAACACATCCGCTGCTGCTGCAGCTGGGCAGCCAACCCAGGATTGCTGGTCCCGTCGCTATCTGTGGTGAGGGCCGTTTACTGGGGGCAGCAGCAGCATCAGCGGTAGGTTCAGCCGCCGCAGCAGGGGCAGCAGTGGAAGCAGCACCGGCATCAGCAGCGTCGCCAGCGCCAGCGATAGCAAGAACAAGATGCACCCAGCGTCCTCTTTGCTTGCCTCACACATCATTGCAACTCCCACCCACCTGCTGCTTGGCGGCCGCCACCAGGTTCTTGGTTCCCTCGCAGTCCACGGTGTAGGGGCCCAGCGGGTTGAGCCGGTCGGTGGGGCCAGTGGCGCAGATGACCGCGTTGCTGCAATGGCGGGAAGGAGGCGCAACACGGACGGTGCAGTGTGTGAGTTGTGGTACTTGGGCCGCAATTGGAAATCAGCTGGCTAGTGGGTGCCGTGGCGCCAGCTGCAGCAGTGTAGGGGTGAGGAGAGGCAATGCACGGGTTAGTGCTCAGGGGCACTATGGTTCCAACACGCCAGGCGTTCGAGGCGAGGCATGGCAGGGAAGGGGAGGCCCCCTCCCCAACACACAAACCTCCCAAACCAGCGCATTTCCAACGACTGCTGCACAGGCCCCACCAGCCGCTCGCAGCCCTTTCGGCCACTCATTGACAGCACTTCACACACTGTCTCTCCACACAACCCTGCCCAGACCCCTCACTCACCATCCCTGCCAGGCCTCCCCTCAAAGCACTCCACAACACACTCTTCCCAACCCCACACGCCACAACCCCTCAGAGCCTCCTCAGTCACCATCCCTGCCAGGCCTCCCCTCGAAGCACTCGACACACTCTCCCCACCCAACATGGCCCCCCTCACACCCCCATCAGGGCCCCTCACTCACCATCCCTGCCAGGCCTCCCCTCGAAGCACTCCACACACTCTCCCCACCCAACATGGCCCCCTTCACACCCCCATCAGGGCCCCTCACTCACCATCCCTGCATGGCCAGCGCCACGGTGCTGAACTTGTACACATCTCCCTCCACAATCTCCACCCCCTTGCTGGCCGGCGGCAGCATGCCGGAGGCCTTGATGCCGTCGCGCACAAGCGCACGCACAGGGATGCCCTGCTCTACCAGCTGCTTCACAACTGCCTTGCCCACGCCGCCTGTCGCGCCACAGACGAGCACTTTGAAGTCCTGCAGGGGGGAGCAGCGGCGGCGGCAGCAAGCAGCAGAGAGGTGTGGTTGGTGGTGGGCGCACGAGAGGAGGTGGAGGCGTGGGAGGACAGCTGCCTGCCTGCCTGCCTGCCTGCCCGCATGGCCTGCCAGCGTGGCACATCGCTCCCGGGGGAGGGCGGCCACCCGGGGGGCGCATGCATGCGGGCACCCACAGGCGTGCAGCAATCCTGCCTCAAAAAGCGTGAGGGCAGCGTGGGATTGGCGGGTGGGTGCGTGTGCGCATCCAGGCCCACCCAGTATCTTGCTGCATCTGCATGCTTATTCAGGGCCTGCTCACCTCAAAGCGTGAATCTGCCTCTGGCAGCAGCAGTGTGGGGGCGCTGGTTTCCGCCTCTGGCAGCAGCAGCGGGGGGTCTGACGGGCCAGGGTCGGCGGCGGCAGCTGCAGCACGCAGGGTGCGCAGCAGGCGATGTGAGGGAGCATGGCGATGCAAAGTACAGCAAACAGAGGGCGCATTGGGAGGATGCATAGACCATTGCATGGCAAGTGTACGGTATCCCACGGTGGCGGCGGCGCCAGCGCAAGGTTTCACTGCAACACCTTGCCACCGCCGCGCTGCCCACACAGGGCATGCCCGCCCGCAGCCTCATTCCCCCCCGATCAAAGCAAGGGCTCTGTGTGGCGCACCTGCACGCAGCGTGCGTCGGCTCTCGCGGCGGAGCTGCTGGCGCCTGGCGGCTACGATCGGCGCCGCCTTCGCAACCGCATGTCGATCAGACAGAGGCGCGGCCAGCCGCGAGGAAGACAGTGTGAGCGGCATTTTTGGGTGTTCTGACGCGCGCCAAGTTGGAGTGTGTCAATCTGGGTTAGGAAGGGTAGCACGTTAACGATGTCGGGTAGTAGGGCGATCAGCCTGCAACAGACATCAGCCCGCGCCCACGTGAGCAAAGCATGTGACATGCGGCGGCGGAGCTGGCGGCGGACGCCATTCACAAGTCGGGCCCGCCACAAGTAGCTTCCCCAGACGATAAATGTGTTAAGAAATAGCAAATAGCAAATAAATGTATGGCAAGGAACAGTCATCAAAAGGCATGCATGGGCGGAAAAGCAGGAGCCGGAAAATACATCAATTATTTATCACGCCCTTTCCGCAACCACCGCCGCCGCAGCTGCCGCAGCCGCTTTGTCGGGGCTGGCGCTGCCCAGGCGCTGCATGCGCCGTGCAATGGCTGCCGCCAGCTCGCTGTTCATAGGCGCCGCACCCCCAGGCGTGGCCACACTAGACCCGCCCTTGGCCGCCAGCGCCGGCGTGGCGCGAAGCTGCACCATCGGCGTCAGCACTGCGTCGCCCTCCTCGGCGCTGCTCGTCTTGCGCAGCGGGGTGGCCACAGCCCCGCCACCGCCCAGCTTCCCACGCATGATCTCCACTGCAGCTGGGCTGGCCGTGGCGGCCAGCGACATCTGGTGCCCAGGGGTAACACGCGGCAGCACGCAGGCACCCAGCGCCGGGATGCCGCCCATGGACGCCAAGCGCTGCTCCAGGCTGCGCAGCTGCACGCCGTAAGGCAGCGGCGTGCCCTCCCCGCCGCCGCTGCCTCTGCTGCCGCGTGTCGCCGCCGGGGACATGTCGGCTGCCGCACCCTGCTCGCTGCTGCCGAGATCCTCTGGAAGCTACACGGAAGGCGGGCCAAGGTGCAGGTAGGTGGTAAGCGGACGCCTCTGGTGCAACTAGCCGTGACAGAGATGGGCATGCTGAGCCACGATGGGCACGCCCAGCCATGGCAGGCTCAGCAATCGCGGAAGCGCTGGCGCCCAGTAACCTAGGCCAAGGCGCTGCACCAAGCAGCCACCGCTGCGCCAAGCAGACTTTCTGGGTGCGCAGTCACACGGGCACGTGAGCACGCATGCAGTGCATGCACATGCTGCCAGCTGCCATGCCTTCCCCGCCAGCATGCTGAGCACCCAGCATGCTCTGTGAGCACCCACCTGCGTCACTCTCACTCTCCCATGCACCAGCACAACAGCGCCCTGCCAGCACCCATCACATGTGAATTGTAAGGAGCACCCACCTGCAGGCCCGCCTCGGCAGCAAAGCTGTCCAGCTCAGCCATCTGCTCGGCTCCAAACTTGGCCAGCCGGCGTCGCACAGAGGCCAACGCATCTGGCAGGTCAGCCCTCCGGGTCTCCGGCAGCGCCCGAATGGCACCCTCCACATCGCGCTGCAGGCCGTCCAGCGACAGCTGCAAGTTGCGGAGCGCCGCCGCCACTTCCTCCCGGGACATGCTGCCTGGGTGGAAAGGAGGCGCCAACTGCCGGTGGGCTGCACGTGGGGCTGCAGGTGGGTCGGGTGCGGCGGGTGTGCGCTGCAGAGAGTGGATGCACGGGGAATGCACGGCAACAGTGAGCTTGTGCGGCACGTGACGTGGAGCATGTAAGCCATGATGCAGTCAAAGGACAGCTGGTAGCAAAGGGGCAGCCATCATATACTGGCCCCGCACAAGGGCACCCGCTTGACCAGCAAGAGCGCCTGCTCGCGCCGCCGCCTGCCTGATGCAACTCTTGCTGCCAGTACCCCCCGCGCACCCAGCAATGTGCCCCACTCTGTGGCGCGTGACGAGAGGCGCGGGAAGGCGGGGAGACGAGGGCGGGAAGGCGAAGTTTAAAGCGGCAGTTGAGGGGCCGAGCTCAATGGCGCGGTCTTCCGTGATTTCCTGTGATTGGGTGCAAGTGACGAGTAGCCCGCAGTGGCGAGAAGTTGGCGAATTGGCGAGTTGGCGACATGTCAGCCCAAGTGCGTTCTCTTCTCGCACGCTCTAGCCCCGCACACCAGTTTCGATTGACGTCTCGAACCTCTGAACTACCCACCAGGCCCCACCCCGCAGCAATAATGGACTATGGCTCGGCAGCAGGCGGCGGAGGGCAGGTTTCGGAGGCGCAAGTGATGGATGCGGTGAGTTGAGTTCATCCAGGGGTGCTGCAGGCCACATTGCTGTGCATGTGGGAGCGCGCCCCAAAACCCGGCCTCCTAGACTGCTTAGCAGGCGATGAAATGGCCACACATCTATCGCGAACAGCGGCGCTCCTTTCAGAAGCTACGGTGGCGGACCGCCAGGCAGCACTGGCGGCACCGGCCGGCAGCAGCGGCACGCGCTTCACCTGCAAACTAAAAGCGCCCGCCCCCTGTCCCCCGCCCCTGGCCCTGGCCTTGCAGGTGAACCATGAGATGCAGGTGCGTTCAAGCAGGAGGGGGTGGGCTCTGCATGCCAGGCTTCCATCTGCATGCCAGGCTTCCATGTGGCAGCTGCCTTGCTGGCCTGCCCACCCAGGTTGGCCGGGCATCCGCTTGCTGCTTGCTCACGTTTGTTTGCTTCACCTTTGCTGGGGCTTTGCTCCTTTGCAGATAGCCTTCCTCCAGGAATTCTATCAGGTGCGCCCATTTTACGACAGTAGCACCCCGTGCTTGCCGCCATCAGAGCAGTGGCTGGTGGGCGGCGCCGGAACCCGGGGCCCAAGCCCGCCCTTTGCTGATGTCGACACACTGCGTGACTGTGCTTGCAGACGGTGCGGGACAAGTGCTTCGACAAGTGCATCACCAAGCCCAGCAGCAGCCTCAGCAGCAGCGAGCAGCAATGCCTCGCGCGGTGTTGCGACCGGTGAGGCGGGCAGGCAGGCGGGCGGGAGCGGACAGGGCTGGTGGTTGTTTTACTGGCGGTTGTATGAGCAGCAGCAGCAGCGGCCTTGGCAATCGACACAGGGTTGCAGAAGACACAGCCTGGCATGGCCTGCCGCCTGTGCCGCCTGCCTGCCGCTGCAGCCGCCCCCCGCCCGCTCACAGGTGATGTCAACAGCAGGGCAGGGTGCCGCTTGTAGAGAGCACCAAAGCCTGCTGAGGTCCCCTGCCCTTTGCCTTGGGCCCCCACCCGCTTTGCCCTCCCCTTCCGCCCCTGCCTCCTCACAGATTTGCCGAGGCCACACAGATTGTGACCAAGGCTGTGCTGGACATGAGCGGGCTGGAGTGAAGCTGGGGTGAAGCTGGAGCGAGCAGCCAGGCAGCGGGCGCTGCAGGCGGCCTCTGGGGCAACCCCTCTCATTCAGGGGTAACGCGGGCACCAGCCAGGGCCCCTGTGTCGCCTCTTGCTTGCTCGCTCGAATTGCTATGTTTGTTTGTCAAGGCGTTTTCAGTGTAAGTTTAACGTGCACGTTCCCAGATGCTTTGACAGAAGTCGAGTGGGGTGGTGCTGAGCTGGCATGGGTATATGCGGTGGAGATCTTTCACTGTCCTGCATATTGGATCTAGCCACGCTGACGGACCGTGGCATGGATTGTTTGCATGCACTCCGTGCGGATGCAGGCGGGTGCTAGACCTTGCTCTTTCCCCTGCTGGCCTCTTTCCCCTGCTGCCAGCGGTCACCCGTGGCCCCGTTCTGCCAGCGGTCACCCGTGGCCCCGTTCTGCCAGCGGTCACCCGTGGCCCCGACAGTGACTGCTGGGTGGGCGTCCCACTAAAGTGCATCCAAACAGGCTGACTGAGCTTGCATGTCGAGCACCGAACCTGGCATGCGAGAAGGGGGATGCCAAGTGGTGATGCCAAGGTAGGTCCCTCGGTGATGCACATTGGCACCAAGCGCGCGAGGCGCAGGCAGCTTGGCCCGTTCCCGTTCGCTTCGTTCATCCGGGCATCTTTGTGTTCATCCTGGTCGCATGAACCTTCAAACACCTCAGGGTTGGTCATGAAGGCGCCACAAAGGTCCCGGCCCGCGCAATGGCGAGTGGCTGCCGCGCTCGCTGTGCTGCCACTAGTGTTCGTTTACAGCTGGATGCCGTCGGGGTTCAGACGGCCGGCTTTGCCGCAGCCAGCAGGGAGCAAGGGCCTGACGGCGGCAGCTGCGCCGGCCCCCGTCCAGCTCAATATTGAGGCAGAGTTGCAGCGACACACTGCAGACCTCAAGCACGATCTCTTGCAGAATCAGGATGGGAGTATGCAGCAGACTGACAGGAAGCAGCAGGATGGCGGACAGCACCCGCAAGCGCGAGCCCAGCAGCCGCCAACGGAGCAGCACCCAGAAGCGCGGCAGCCGCACCCGCAGGACTTGCAAAAGCGCCAGCAGCGGTGTGCAATTTACAATGGAGTGCAGGTGAGCCTCAGCTCACCTGTTCTGCGTGCTTGGAAATTGATGCTTGCAAGAATGGGTGCTTGCCAACAAGTTGTCCTCGCTTGCTTAACGCTGTCCTGCACTGAGTGGCGGGCCGCCTGCTTAGCTAGCTGCTGCTAGCTCTGCCCACCGCTGCCCCTCCTGCCCCTACTCGCGCCCTGGCCTGCAGTTCCACTCTGATGTGGCGGCCGGCATCATCTGGGCTTTCCAGGTAGGCTTGCCATAACTGAAGTTGATGATCGCTCAAGTGGGTGTGCATGCATGTTTTGTTTGTACATAGAGCTGAGTAGGCCGTTGGAATCCGATCTGCATGTGAGCGGCGCTCCTCTGCCTGCACTGCCCCCCTGCTGCAGGAGGCAGGCTGTGCTGTCACGGCATACTTTCATCCACTGGCAAACGGCATGCAGGTGGGCAGGCGCATGCTGTTTGCACCACGCTCTACTGCTGTCCTGTCTCTGCCTGCCTGCCTGCCTGCCTGCCTGCCTGCCTGCCCACTTTCAGCCTGCCTGCCCTGCCTGCCTGCCCACTTTCAGCCTGCCTGCCCTGCTTGCCTGCCTGCCTGTCTGAATGACCTGAGTCTGACTCTGTTCACTGAATGCAGGAGGTCATGGCACCGTGGTACCGCGGGCAGTACCGCAGGCTTACCGACATGTTAGAAGATGCTGCACAGGTGCCCAGGCGTCACCCTTACTGCTCCTGTGCCGCGCTGTTGATGCCGCATCGTGACAGGGTGCAAGCTGGCGTGCAGGGGCGGGCCTGGGAGGGGAGCGGTCACCCACCGCTCACTGCAACCGGAGCAGCCGCCAGCCATGCAAGCCACCATTACCATCCCACATGGTGCAATGTACTGCCTCATGTACTGACCTCCCTGCAGTACGACGTCATCGTGCTGGTCACCTTCCCAGAGCCTCCCCACGCTCTCGGCACGCAGCGTGCTCTGCTGCAGGCGGCGCACCGCCCGCCGCCCCACCAGCGCCTGCTGCTGGTCACCCACAACCCGGACCGCCTGCTGGCCGGATGCACAGCTGCTAGGGAGCCGTGGCTACTTGACGTTTTGGCGGAGCAGGCAGTCATGTGGGACGCACCGCCACCGGCATGGAAGGATGCAGCAGGCGAGGTGGATGTGGAGTCGCAGGCGGAAGGCGGCGAGGCAGAGCACACAGCAGGCGAAGCGGGCGCGGAGCAGCAGCAGTCCGGGGCTGGGCAGCAGCAGTCCGGGGCTGAGCAGCGCCCGCCACGCATACAGCTTCTGGCACTGGCCCCCTGTGTGTCGGATTTTACTGCGGCAGCGGTGCAGTCTTGGGCGGGGAAAACACGCGGCGGCCTGCCACTTGTAGAGGTGCCTTGGATGGCGCCCCTGGTGCCTTGGGTGGCCCCTCAAAGCGCTCCGCCTGCTGCGGCTGACCACAGCAGAGGCAGCAGGGCGGCAGATATGGAGGGCGGCAGCGGAGAGTATGGCGGATCGCTGCGTCACTTGTGCATCCAGGTGCGGCGTGTGTGCTGGCCTGCACGCAGGTGTAATAGGCAGGGCAGGCTGGGCAGGTGGGCAGGGATGGTGGGCAGATACTGGCCACTACCTGACTCCCGTGCCTCCCCTCTCACCTTTAGCCCAGCCTGTTATGGCAGCCACGATGCTGCCCCATCCCAGCATTGCGCAAGGCCACCCTTGTTGCCTGCAAGGCACCTGCCCCCGACTCTCTTTGCCTGAGCCACACCACTGCTGCTGTGCAAGCCACCTGCCCTTGCTGTCAAATTCTGATTGCGGAACGACACCAATGCAGGGGAGCATCGACCCCAAGCGGCGCGACTATGCCAGCGCCTTCCAGGCAGCCTCTCACCCGGCGGTGCTGGCGCAGCTGCGGCGGCGCAACGAGAGCTTGCTGCTTGTGGGCTCCGGCACGGGCGAGGGGCTGGATGTGCCGCCACTGTTGAGGCCCTACGTGCACACAGTGTCGGACCTTGCTTATGAGGTAGGTAGGCAGGACGGCGGCCTTGGTTGCTGGGATTCATGTTTTTCACCAGCGCTTGTCAGCTTCCGTGCTGGGCGGGTGCCTCGACGGTGGCTGTGTCCTGTAGCGACTGACCAGCTGCCGTGCTGGGCGGGTGTTTTAAGGGTGGCTGATGTCTGGCTCGTGTCCATGAGCGGCGAAGCAGCTGCCGTGAGCTGGCTGGCAGCCTAGCTGGCTGGCTCTGTTCCATCAGCAGCCGCCCCACTGCCTCGCTGGCCCATGCTTTGCCTACCTGCCTCCAGCACGGCAGCACAGCCTGGTCGCAGCACCTGCAACGTCGTCCACCCCTCCTCCTGCCTGGCCCCACTCTCACCACGCCCAGACTGCCTGCCTGCAGGACTATTACGCCCTGCTGTCCAGCTGCCGCGCAATCCTCACCGCCTTCAGCTCAACTGGTCAGTTGCCACCTCAGCTGCCGCCGGGCCATACTGTGCCTCACTACCTCCCCTGCATAGCCCACAGCAAGTGTTGAATGGCATGCCCAGCACGCACTGGCTGGCATGCAGTGTCTGGCTGGCACCATCAGCACGTGCTTTGCTGCGCCTTCCCGTTGCGCCTTCCCGCCCACCACCCACCCCATGCATGCTGCTGCCGCTCCGCCTGCAGAGGCGTACACCACCCGCAAAGCCAGCAGCACTCTGGCGGTGGCTCTGCAAGTGGGGGCGCCGCTGCTCACAGAGGACAGGTGGGCAGGGGGCAGGGTGGCATGCTTCATTCAACCGCTCTGAGGAAAGAACTGTGTCAACCCACTGATGTTGAAGGCCGCTCTAACACAGGGTGCTTGCGTAAAGTTGTAAACGCTAGACCAGACTAGGGTGGCTGGCGGTCTGGCGAGGCGGAGTAGCGCGGACGCATCTATCTGGCAATGAAGGAGGAGGAGGGCGTGCCGCTTTGATGCTCTGTGCCTGCCTGTCCTGCCCTTTCGAAGTTGCGCTGGCCGCCGGCTGGCCCATTGTGCTGCATGCACACCCACCTCGGCTTCATGTCCCTCATGCACCTCCTCACCCCTCATGCCCTCATACCCCTCCCCTCCCCTCATGCTCCCTCTCGCTCCTTCATGCCCTAATACCCCTCACCGCCGCTCATGCTCCCTCTCAGCCCTCATGCCCTCGTACCCCTCCCCTCCTTCATGCCCTAATACCCCTCACCGCCGCTCATGCTCCCTCTCACCTTCCATGCCCTCATACCCTCACCGCCCCTCATGCTCCCTCTCACCCTGCCTGCAGCGTGCTCAGCGCGTATTCTTACTACCAGCGTGACGCCGCCTATGCATACGCTGCTGAGGGTGCGGGGCCGGCACTCGACCCGGCTGCATTGGGGGCTGCAAACGGCGCCAAGGTGGCTCTGCGGACGCGCACTCAACAGCAGGCATGGCATCAGCAGTGTAGCAAGGAGGCCGTGCCCTTGGCTAAAACCGCTGGTGTTAGCGGTGAGAAGGCAGAAGAGCGGGAGGCAGGATCGGCGCGACGGCTGGGGGAGGCCAACGCAGCTGCGCGCGTGGGCAGCGAGGGGCTTGCTGTCCAAGTGCAGGTTGAGGCACCCCGCGTGGACGCTGGTCAATTGCGCCAGCCGACTCCACAGCAGCAGCAGCAGCAGCAGCAGCAGCAGGAGCAGCGACGGCAGACGCTGCAAGAGGTATCGCCGCAGCAGGAGCAGCAGGGAGGAGACAGGCAGGCGCCACCAGAGGGCAGCTATGCAGCTGCGCTGCTGCAAGCGTTCGACGACACCGCCAACCGGGCAGCGCACTCCTCAGCTTGGCAGCTCAAGCAGCGGGTGATGCAGCACAATGCTGACGTGGCGGCGCGCTTCCTGCTGGACACCGCCAGGCTGGCAGCTGCCATGTCAGCAGCTGGGCACGACAGCCAGACAGGCGCCAGGGCAGCACCGAATGAATAGCTCCAGCTGAATTTGCTGCCTCCCGAAGGCGGTTTGCACACAAGACAACGCTGCTGCCTCTTGCACCACCCTCACACCTGTTTTGCAAGTTGCCTGGATCTGCTACTTACGTTCAGCACAGCAGCACTATCTGCACCCTACACAGCACAAGTACGTTCTGATACACTCACCCTCCACCCCGTCCCACGAAACCTTTGCTGTCTCCCGCCTGACTTGAATTGTAACTGATTTGATCAATTGACTTGTTGACGCCGCACCACACCCGTACATGCTTCACCCACCTCCTCACACCTCTCATCTCGCGGCACCCGTTATCCCCTGTTTGCTCCCCCCCGCGCCTTGCTGTCCCCGTTGCCGTCATTGGTGGACACGTCCCCTTGCCTGGTCCCGCTTTACCTGGCCCTGATGTCATCTGATGTAGCCCAATTCAGCACCCAAATGGCGTTGAGTGGTTGCCTGCGCTGTAAGCAGCAAAGCAGCAAACTATCACATCTGGGAAGCACCGATTCCAAGTCACCCGCAAGACAGCACCGTCCATGGTGCTACAATTTGGGATGCTGTGCCGGAGGGAAAATGCGGCGGCGGCGGCGGCGGCGGTTCAGTGCATGCCGCTTGTGCGAGATACCGGCGTTCTTCCTTCTGGCAGGCCACCACTTTGATGTTACGTACCGCGAGCGAGGATCCAGACCGCCAAACCGGTCAGCAGAGCAATTGGGCTTCAGTGGCTGTCACGCCAGCTTCCACCCACACAGGGGAGCTGTTCGCCAGTGGCAGGACCGTCCCACCCACCGATTGTCGGTGCTTTCGCACCACCGCGTTCTGAATTGCCTCAATTGCCTTCGCATCGGGGCATCTCAGGACTGCCTGCGCGACCGACATGGTCGCTGCGGCAGGGACGCCCGTTTGGCTGGGGGCCCGCTCGTGCACTTGTCTCCTCCTCCTCATCGCAGCCTCCGCTGCTGATCCCGGAATACTTAGCAGCCGCGACAGAGCGCTGCTGCAGCAGGTAAGCAGATGGCATGCCTGCCCCTTGCCGCCGCTGCCCCAAGTACCGCCGCCGCTTCCCAGCCGCAGAGCTTGCTCCTCACCTTGCACCGCTCGCGCCTCCCGCCCTCCTGACCTCCCTTGCCTTGCAGGGGGAGGAACTACCATGTGGACCCATACAGGATGTGAGTCGCTCTTGTGGGGTGGGCAGGGGTGCCAGGGTTGGCTGATTGGGCAGGCTGGCTCCGGTACGCACCCGCCGCCCTGCCGCAGCGCAGCATGTGTGCAGCCACTCATTGACCTCCGTTCCCCTTTGGACAGCCTTGCTTGATGCTTTGACGCCGCCGAAATGCCCCGCTGAACCCTCCGCGCCATTCAGAGATGGTGGCTAGACACACAAGGGCCGGCAGGCCTTCTGACCCCTTCCATGCCGTGCCACGCTGTGCCACACGACCTGCCCGGCTGCAGTTTGACGAGAAAACAATGCTTGCCCGCCCTCCGCCCTCCCCCCAATCGCAGCTGCAATCGGGATTCATCATGGATTACGACAACTTTCAAGGTTCTTTCACCGAATCATGGACCCTGCGCCACCAGATCAGCATCATTCAAAGCGTGGACTTCGGCGGCGGTACGTGCGTATTGTAAGGGCAGGGAGTGCGGTGGCAAGGACAGCCAGGGAACACCTCAGGTTGGCCCAACGGCAACAGTTCGACTGCCCATCGAAGTCCATAAAAGTCAATGCACAATGTGTGCGTGGCAAGGTTGCTCGTGCTCGACAGCCCTGGGTAGGCAGGCAGACGGTGCTGCACTCTTTGTGGGGGGAGGGGGGGGCGCTTGCTTGAAGTGTGCAACATCAATTGGGAGATCATTTGCTTTCTTCTCGCGCTGGTGATCAATGGACTCTGCACGCACGCCCGTCTGCTCCGGGTGAACACATGTCTTCCTGCTTTGACTTTGCCTGTGGCGTGCATGCTTTCATTCCTGATTGTATGCACCCCCGGTACGTGAAGTACTGCAGCGCAGGTGAGACCCAAAGCAAAGCAGAACACATCTCTTTGCCCACTGCTTCCTCGAGCAGGAAACCCTCCTTTCGAAACATCGTTTGGAGCGTACAACGAAACCGCCAGCACACCCTTCCTCCAGGCAAGGCACTGGCTCAAGAGGAAGGCTGTCCACGGGAACAATTTGACCTGCCAGTGACGGCCTGCCACCAACCTCTATCCTAGCCCTCCTGCCCTCCGCCCTGCCCCATCTGTCCCCAGCACTGTTGCCCGTCACTGCAGCAGGCTGAAGCAGAGAAGGCCGAAAACTGCCCTTGCCTGCCCGCTGCAGGTGTTCCAGGGAGGCGACCCTTGCGGCCAGTTGAGCAGACGGCGCCGGGGGCTGCTGCAGCGTGGAAGTCAAGCGAGCGCGACCGTTCGGTACCAGTGCAACCCATTTGTTGGACTGGACGTACTCTTTTCGGCGCAAGCGAACAGAGGTCCTCCTGACGATGAGGGGTTCATCACTTCCTGCACAGCCGAGCTGGTGGTGCAGTAGGCACGCGTATGGTGGGTGGGCATATCGCGAAGGGGCATTCAGCAGCATGCGGGCGGGCATGGGGCGCTACCATGTGGTGGCATGTGGGTGCACATTTCATTGCCTGCCTGCGTGGCTTGTGCTTGCAGTGCACACACACCGGCAGTGAAGTGCACTAGAGTGTTACGGTGCCAAAGCGCGCGCGGCGAGCGCAGAACGTGCTTGGATGGGTGGCAACAGCATTCTTGGGTGGGTGGATGCCCGCCATGACAGCTTGGCAGGCGCATGCTCTGTTGCTCTGGGTGTGGCAGGGGTCTCTTGGCTTGATGCACTTGCACGCCCACGCTACCCCAGCACTGGCCAAACTCACTCCGGCCCCCCACCACTGCAATGTGCAGTGTTTCGGGTGTCCCCTGCCCTCCCCCCCTTTGATTCGTGGCCACC
>JTEE01000260.1:296064-314822 GCA_002896455.3 Chlorella sp. ArM0029B
CTCCCCCTCCACTCCCCTTTGCCTCCCTCTCCCTTGCGGTGCAGCAGATATCTCTTGACAACTGGTGCTAAGACGGCGCTTCGTTTGATACATCTGGTTGCGGTTGGCCAGTACAAACAAACAGTGCTCTTCAGCACTACCGAACTGGAAAGCCTATCCGTACAATGCCTGGCAAGCGCCACGTGGCATGTGCAATACGCTGGGCAAAATTTAGCACAATTGCATGCACATGCCACGTGGCAGAGGCAAGCGGTTGAGCAAATGGATAAGCACAGGAGGCACGCGCACAGTTCACATGCACAGCTCATTGGTGTCGTGTGCAATGCCTCTTTGCTCAGCCAAAGAACTGGGTAAGGACAAATTTTGGTTGTGCATGTGCTGATTTGCTCAACCAATGGCTGTGCATATTTGGTTGTGCATGTGTTTTTTTGCCAGGAAAAAAGAGCTGTGCAGTTTTGTCTGGGACTACTAGTGAAGCTGCGCGGGTGAGGGGGGAGGTGCTGGCGGGCGGCGGCTGCTGGCTGGGCGCTCCTCAGCCTGGCGGGCATGCACTGACTGACTGAGTGTGGGTTACACGTCATTTCCAGCACAAACCTGTGCTGCTCAATGAATCATTCAAGCACAAAGGAATGAATGGAACACTGAGATGCGAGCGCAAAGCATCGCAGGACGGGATGCAAGCATGCTTACCCAAGCATGCTCAGTTGGGAGACGGGCAGGCACTGCGAAAGACGGGCCTGAAAACACTGGGAGGGGGCTGCACCCCACCCCAACGCTGCCGGCGGGCATGCAGCGCACGGGCTGTGAGCTGGCGGCGCCCAGCATCCATAGCGCACAGTGCTGCCAAGCAGACTGCATCCCAGACACCGGCATGAATGCCAGCAGGGGTGCGCATCAGCCAGAGCTGCTGCCGCGTGGGGTGCCGCCCACCAAGCTGTGCCGCCAGGGCAGCGCACACAGCGGCCCAAAGGGGTGGGGTGGGGCCACAAGGAGAGCACGAAGCAGACGGGGCAGAGCAGGCGGGTGGAGGAGGCAGAGGGCAGTGCAGAGGGAGTCACAACAACGAAGCCTGGCATGAGCTAGAGCCACAAGGGCGTCACGCAAAGCGGCACCGCCGCAACGCTTTGCCGCAACAGCTGCCTCTCGTGTGCCAGTCCACCCTCTCGTGTGCCAGTCCACCCGTTCGTGCCCGCCACCGCCGCAGCTCAAAAGAAGTGGCCCTGCGTTCTGAGCACAAGGTCTCGATACATCAACACCACCTTCTGCCTCGAGGGCAGGCTGGGCTAGGCAGGTGACGCGAACTGGGCCAGTTTCAACGTGTGCGGTCCCATGGCCCAATGGATAAGGCGTCGGTCTACGGAACCGAAAATTCCAGGTTCGATCCTTAATCAATACAGAGGTTTTAGAAATGTTAATTGGGCGTCGATTGCAGACTGCATACTGCAGCACATCAGCCGTCAAGAAGCCTACACCATCAAACGCATCCGATGGCATGAAAATGCAGGGGGGTTTTGGTGGACGTGTTCTAGTTTCTGGCGGCGGCACTGGTGGAGGAGGCTGCTTGATGACACCCGGCCCGTCCCCCTCTCTCATCCCTTGCTGACCCGTTGAATGTGTCGCATGGCCACCTTACCAAGGGCTCTTCTGCCTCAGTACGCTGCATGCCCAGCTTCCAGCTTTGCCTTCGTCCATGATTACGCGTAGGAACTTTACATTTTAGCAGTCACAGCTTAAACACGATTTGATCAGCTGCGCTGCGAATCCTCTATTGCCGGTGCTGCTGCTGTGGGCACCGCCATCAACTGCAGCGCCGCTGCTGGCGCCCCCGTTGTGTTGCTGTCATCTACAACTGCTGCAGGCGGCGTGTTGCGCTGTTCAGTGCTGCTACCATCACCAGGGGGTGGCAGCTCGCGCTGCATGGCTGCAGCTAGAGACTTGACAGCCTCCACCTCTTCCCGCACAGACGCCCACTCATCTTGCGGCAGCGTATCCAGCCGCATCTGCAGGGCCTCTAGTGCAGAACAGAAGTCGGAATTCTGCAGGGAAAAAACAGAAACGAAACATGGCGTGGTGAACAGTCCGATGGGCACCTTCAAAGTATGAGCCGCATGGTGAGAACCGCCCCGGTAGCCAGCTGAGGGAGCTCTCACCAGGGGGGGCACACCTCAGCTGGTTTCCTCAACCCACGCCCAAGCGCGTGTTCTTCTTCTTCTCTGAGAACGCCCACCGCAGATGTAATGGACCCAAGCACCAGTACACACATCCGCCCGCACCTGCTGCACCACCCTCAAGCTCTCAATGTCTGCCGCCAGCTGCTGCCCCACCGCCAGCGCCGCCTCACGCACGTCATTGTCCTCGCTCTCCATGGCGGAGCTGCACCACAGTGAAGTGAGGCGCAGGGTACATGTGAGTACTAGTGACCGGAAACCGTTGCCTCTGCTGGGACGTACACGGTGTAACATGAGGGAAGGATATTGCATGGCAGACAATTGCCCATGTTGCAAGGTACATACTTGTTGACAATGGTTGCATGGAAGATTGGCATGCATTCCGACTGCCCGCCGCGATGTGTTGGCAACTCACCTCAGCATGGGCAGCAGGCCGGTGTCTGCAGCAGCGGGGCGGCGATCCAGGGGCACCACTCGCAGCATGTATTGCAGCACTTGCAGGCACTTCCTGCGGCAGGCAAGCACCAACTTTGTGAGGAAGTACAGCCAAACACATTGTGTGCGTGCAACAGCGGCAACAGCACCATCAACCGCCACAAGCGCGGCAAGGCTTTCTTCCTGTTGCACCGTGTACGGTTTACAGGGGCACCGTGTACGGTGTACCGTGTACGGTGTACAGGTGCACCGCACTTCTCTACCCGATGCGTGCCCATGCAACACCAGCAAGCCACGGCGCAGCCCCACCTCTGCAGCCGCGGCTCAGGCTGTGCCATGAGCGCCACCAGCCGAATCAGGCCGCCCTGCTCTCGCAGCGCAAGCATGGCTGGTGGGTAGCCCCGCACCAAGCAGCTGCACAAAAGGGAGCCGGGGGAAATGAGGCAGGGAGCATAAGAGGGAGCGAGGGCGGCAGCGAGGAACCCAGCAAGCAGGCAGCTCGCGACAAACCCGAGAGGCACGAGGAGAGCGGCGCGTGGATGTTTGGCAGGTTTTGATGGGCACCCATGTGCACACACAGACCCTTCTTTTTCACTCAACAAAGCTAAGTCACCTGACCCCTTCCAGCCTAGCCCACATGTTGCAGCGCACTGCAACGCCAGCTGCCTTGTTCCCCCTTCGCTTGCCAGCCTGCCCAGTCCCAGCCGGGCACGTCAGCCCACCAAACCAGCTCTTCGGCCTCCCCATAGGCCATGTGGCTGCCACTCTTCAAGTCGAAGACATGCTTACATGTAAACTGAACCCTGCCCCCGGCCATCATGCCCAAGCAGCTCTTCGTTGCTATCGCTCCCCCAAAGAGAGTGACGGCCGCAGCAACCCCCACGTGTGACAGCCTAAAAACAAAACAAATGTCACGGCCGCAAGAAAGCCCCCACCGTGACGGCCGCAGGAAGCCCCACCTGTGACAGCCACAGCAACCCCCACCTGTGACAGCCTCAAAAAGTCCCCACCCGTGACAGCCTCAGGAAACCCCACCTGTGACAGCCTCAGCACCCCCCCGGCCGCAGGGAGCCCCACCTGATGGCCATCAGCCCCTTGGTCTGCACCGTGGCGTGCGGGTCGTCCAGCAGCTGCAGCAGGTGCGGCATGATGCCCTCCTCCATGAACGACGTCTGCACCGCGGGGAAGCAGGCCAACGAGTCGTGAGACCGGTGAGGTGGCACGTTGCGGTTGCATGGGACAGAGGACGGGCAGCAAGGGTGGGCAGAGCGGGCATTTGGCTAGTGTGGTGAGGTGCTGCGCCCCCAGCCAGTTGAAGCTCAGCCGTTGATTCCAGGGCAAGTCGCCCATTGCCCATCCCCAACGATGCGCACAACCAGCAGCAGCATGCATGCCAGTGGCCACCCACCTGAACTGCTGGGTTGTTCTGCGCGCAGGTGGCCGCCACCTCAGCAGCGCGCCACCTCAGCGAAGGGTGCGGGCTGCGCATCAGGTCCAGCAGTGTCTGCAGGCCGCCAATCGTGTGCAGATCTGCGGGGGCACGAGTGAGGCAAGGGGGGTGGGGAGAGAAGATCAGAAGACTGGAGGGGCCGGCAGATTTCTTGCCCCAGCCAGGCAGCCAACCAAGCACATGCCATGCAGCACCCCGAAACGGCGGGGCAGCAAGAGCAAGCCAGGCTACGACGCTGCCATAGAGCTCACGCTGTAGCGCAGCACACCGTGCCAGCACCGCATCTCAGTGTCCATTTCACTCCCTCGTGCAGTCAAGTGTTGGATTGATTCATTGCGCAGCACAGGTTTGTGCTAAACATGACGTGTAACCCACCATCAGTCAGTCAGTCAGTCAGTCGGTCAGCCAGCACCGCACGAATCTGTGGGACCACCACGCCTCACCACCTCCCAATACACGTCCCCCCAACTGGCGCACCCTTTGCCAGGTCGATCTGGTCCACAATGTCCTGCAGCTCATCCAGCAGCCGCTCCCTCTCCTCCAGGGTAGCAGGCGGCGAAGCTGCCTCGCCGCTGCCCCCAGCTGCCGCCTCGCCGCCGCCGCTGCCGCCGCTGCCCTCGGCGGCGTCTGCAGTGTCCAGTGTGTCCTTGATGTCGGTCATCCGCTTGCCTAGGTCAATCATAGCCGACTTCAGGGCGTCTTCCAGAAACTGCCGCTCGCTCTCTGGCATAGCGCGGGGCGCGGTGGTGCCGTCTTGGTGCTTCATGCTCCACTCGAAGAGCCCTGCAGCGGCGGAGTGAGGGTCGGGCGAGTCAGAGAGGTGATGCAGGACCCAACAAGGCTCTTGGGCGCAGGCGGCGGGGGCACGGACCCTTCCAGACGGCTTTGTCCGCCATGGTGCTTCGCTTTGTGCGCTGGTGGGGCTGTTCAGGTGGATGTGCGAGCAGTTGTGCACGTCTGGGGGAGAGCACACGTCTAATTGGCGCCCAGGAAGCCTGCCTAGGGCCGGTCCAATCATGCCAGGCTGGCCAACAACAAAAGTGTGTTGTTCTTGAGCCATATGCTCACAGCCAAGCAGCTGGTGACCCCCCATCGTTGGCACAATGAGCCGCCTGGTGTATGCGCTCGAAGCGGCGCCCAACCACTTCTTTCCGAGACACCCCGAATGCCCCGAGCGTGCGACGGCCATCGAGGCGGCTTTGGAGAGGCTGGGGGTGTTTCAGGAATGCGCGCAGGGGCAGGCAAGCGCAGCAGATGATGGGCGCCCACCCGTCGCCTGCCCACCTCCCCGCCCTGCCGTGCCGACTACCGCCGGCTGCCCCCGCCCAGCCCCACCTCCCTCACGCAGCCCCGCCCAGCTCTTCCTACTCAATACTAATTGCAAGACTGCGCCTGCATATCCCTTCTGTAGGTCACCCACCTGAGAGAGCTGCCGCAGGAGCTGCCAGGCGGCTTGCTGGCCGCGGTGCACAGCGCGCAGCACGTGGCGGCGCTGCAGGCCACATCGGCACGGGTGGAGGGGCCCACGGCTGTGAGAGACCCGGATGACCCAGGTATGCCACGGAGAGGGCGTGGCTAGCATCCAAGGGGCCAGCACAAATGTTGGCAGTGCAAGCAAGGGCTGGGTGCCTCCTGGGGTTGCAGGCGTTGTGCTTGCCCGACTTTGTGTGTTGCCTGCGTGGGTGGCTGGGTGCGGGTGCAGGGCCCTGGCCCTGTGATGGAAGGCGATGTCCCAGACTTTGGGGGAGCTGGGGCTGGCTGTGACTCGAGAGTGGTTGACTTCTTGCTGGCTGGATGCCCGATTGATTCACTGGCGTCAAAGCCGTGTGTGTGTGGTTCCTAGTGTGGCCTGGCCGACCACCATGTGTGCACCACCGCACCCACTCTGCTGCCTTCCATTCATGTGCAGCCACCACACTTGCTGCCGTCGTCCCCGTCACGCCCTTGCTGCTCCGCACTGGCCATACCCGCTGCTGCCGCTCCTCTCGCTGTCCCCCGCCCCCGCAGACGGCCCCACCTTTGCCACTCCCAGCAGCTTTGCTGATGCCATGATGGCAGCGTGCGCAGCAGTGGCACTGGTGGATGCCGTCTGCGTCTCGCCCGCTGCCGCCGCCGGCGGCTCCAACCCAGGCAGCAGCGCTGCAGATGGGGGCAGCAGCAAGGGCGGCAGCAGCAGCGCAGGCGGCAAACTGGACGGCTGCGCTGCCGGCACCAGCGGCAGCAGCAAGCAGGCATTGGCGGCGGTAGGCATGAGCATCTGCCGCCCGCCAGGGCATCATGCCACGGCCGGTGACCAGATGGGCTTCTGCCTGCTCAACAATGCAGCGCTGGCGGCACGGCATGCACAGCGTGCACACGGCCTCGCCAAGGTGCGCTGCGCCTGCTGGGGCTTGGGTGGCACGCTGTGCACGAGGGCTGGGCGGAGCATGCTCCAAGGCATGGTCAGCGGGGCTGGAGCTCTGAGGTGGTGCCTGGTCCCCTAAGACACACAGCCCATTGCATCTGAGTCTCGCTCTGCAACACACTCGCCACCACCTCCAGCTGGCTCTGTTGGACACCATGCACAGCAGCACTCGCAGACAGCGATACACTCCCCCACCCCTACATTTTGCCGCTCCCGACACCCTCCCTCATTCCGCCCCACCCTCAGGCCCTCGTTTTGGACTGGGACGTGCACCACGGCCACGGCACCCAAGAAAACTGTGCACTCCCTCTCACCCACCCCTCTGCCCCTCCCGCCACCCTCCCATAACCCTCCCATAACCCTCCCTGCCCTCAGATCCTGGTTTTGGAGAGGGATGTGGACCACGGCAACGGCACCCAAGACAACTGTGCCTTCCCTCTCCCCCAGCACTGTGCCTTTCCTCTGCCCCTCGCCCCACCCTCCCGTCACCCTCCCTGCCCGCAGATCCTGATTCTGGATTGGGATGTGCACCACGGCAACGGCACCCAAGACATCTTTGCCGCAGATCCCTCGGTGCTCTTTGTGGATCTGCACCAGGAAGGGGTGTGGCCCGGCAGCGGCGGCGAGGGCGAGGTGGGGGAAGGTGCGCACTGAAGAGGGCTGGGCTGGGCTGGGCTGGGAGGGCTAGGTGGACGCGGGGGGGCCCAAATGCCTACATGTGTAGCACCAGAATCAGCGCGCCTGCAAGGTTGTGGGGGCCGCTGCAGTGCAGGGCAGGTGTGGCCTCAGCGCGGCATATGCAGTGCGGGCTTCCTAACCAGAGCACTCCCCTGGCCTGCCTCCTTGCACTGC
This sequence comes from Chlorella sp. ArM0029B, assembly GCA_002896455.3. Taxonomy (NCBI): domain Eukaryota; kingdom Viridiplantae; phylum Chlorophyta; class Trebouxiophyceae; order Chlorellales; family Chlorellaceae; genus Chlorella; species Chlorella sp. ArM0029B. The sequence continues at coordinate 303,374 of JTEE01000260.1, forward strand.
AGGCGCCGGCCAGGGTAGCACCATCAACGTGCCGCTGCCCTGGCACAGCGGGCATCAGGCGGCCCAACAAGTGTTTGATCGACTGGTGGCGCCGGCGGCGCGTCGCTTTGGCCCCGACCTCATCATCGTCAGCGCAGGTGTGCCACGGCTGCCGCCAATGCTGTGAGACGTAGATCTGTGTAATTGGCTGCCCTATGGCAGGGGCATTGGTGGCACCAGACAGGCAGGCAATCGGGCAGCCAGCACAGCGCACATGCCTTGCCATGCAGCTGGGAGGGGAGGGGGCCCTGCTCGGCCGGCCAGCCAGCTGTTTTCTGGGCATGAAGTGCTAGTGCCCAAGATAAAGCAGGCGCCACTGGCTTCCTGTGGGATCGACCGCAGCGCGCCCAGCACCGGGTGCGGCCTTCAGATGACCAGCCCACCACACAGATGGTGCAGTCTGTCAGCGACGCCACCCTGCAGGCCACATGCCTGCCCGTCCCGCCTTCCCCCCAGCGCACCTGCCTCCCCCCCACCTCTCACACCCCTGGCATGCCCCCTCAAGCTCCTCCTGCCTCCCCCACACCATTCACACCCCTGGCATGCCCCTCAACCTCCACCTGCCCCACCTGCGTGCCAGCACACCCCTGACATGCCCCCTCACGCTCACCCTGCCCCTCCTGCTTGCCAGCACACCCCCGGTCTGTTGTCGGGGGTAAAATTTTCCACAAAATCGGGGTTTTGGCGCGCCGCCAAGGCGGGGCGCAAAGTGCGGCAAGGGGCGCTAAGCGCGGCATGCAAGGGGCTAATGGGGCCCGTTTGGGGCGTGAAATCGTGCTCAAGGGTGCATAAATGCGTTACAGTGCTGGGTCTGGGGCCTTTGGGCAGTCTTTCCGGGCGATCTTTTCGGGTATGCCCCCTCACGCTCGCCAAGCACTGTGTTCCCTTCCTGGCGCAGGCCTCCTGCTTGCTAGCGGCATGCTCTCCCAAGCTCCTGGCATGCCCCCTCAAGCTCTTCCTGCACCATTTGATGCCCTCCCAAGCTCCTGGCATGCCCTCTTGAGCTCCCCCTGCCCCACCTCCTTGCAAGTGCAGGCCACATGCTTGCTAGCGGCATGCTCTCCCAAGCTCCTGGCATGCCTCCTCAAGCTCTTCCTGCACCATTTGATGCCCTCCCAACCTCCCGGCATGCTCCCTCAAGCTCACCCTGCCCCACCTGCCTGCCAGTGCAGGCTACGACGCGCACTGGCAGGACCCGCTGGAGCACCTGCAATTCCAGTCGGGCACCTTCCACTGGCTGGCAGGCGCGGTGCACAGGCTGGCGGCGGAGCTGTGTGGCGGCCGGCTGCTGCTGCTGCTGGAGGGAGGGTGAGCTGACGCCAGCTGGGGGGCAGGCGTGGGAATGGAGCCACGCATGATGGCATCTTGTGGCGTTTGGCGCGCTGGGAAGCTTGGAACGCAATGCGCCAAAACAGCGCACAGTGGGCTGGGCAATGGGTTTCGGTTGCAATGCTTTGCGATGGGCAGCGGTTGAGGTGGCGGTTAAGTGACGCCTCACCCTGAGCTCGCACTGTTAGCAGGCGAGGGCGGCACCGCCTGCCAAGTGCGGCGTTGCATGCTGCCCTCGCCCTGCCTGCCTCTGTGCGGGTAGGCACAAGCACGCGGTTGGGTGCCTGCACACATGTTCTGTGCTGCACTGCTCTCTCTGCCAACCTTCCCTGCTCTCTCTGCTAAACGCCCGCGATGTATGTACTGCCCCTGTACTGCCAATGGGCACTGCAGGTACAACCAGGAGGCTCTTGGGGAGTCGGTGGCGGAGACGCTGCTGGCGCTACTGGGCAAGGCATCAGGTACGTGCTGGCCGGGCAGGCAAACAGACAGACATCCGCTCCAGCCAGTCAGCCTGAAAGCCAGCCAGCCAGCCAGCCAGCCGCTCCCGCTTCAGCTGTCAACCAGCCAGCCGCTCCAGCCCGCCCGCCAGCCAGCCAGCCAACCAGCCCGAGACCCAACCAGCTATTGAGTACACCTTGCAACCAGCCAGCCAGTGTGCGCTCACTGGCAGCGTACTAGCTAGTGTGCGCCGGATCCGTGGCGCCCTGGCCTTTGCAAAGCAAGTTGATCGTGTGTGCCCAAAGAGCTGGCATCCCCTTCTTCGCCTTACAACATGCGTTGCTGCACCTCCCTTGCCATGTGCTCTCGTCCTCCTTGCTGCTGCAGCCCACACGCTGCAGGCTGCCTCGGCGCTGCCACAGCCGGAGCCGTTGGAGGAAGTGGAGGCCATGATTGGGCGGGTGGGGCGGCGGCACGGCCTCACAAGCTAGCGCTGGGGGGCAGGCAGGTGGGGCGGCTGCATGGCATCACAAGCTAGCGCTGGCGGGTTTGCGGGTGCACTGGCAGCCGCTTCACGGCCTCACAAGCTGGCGCTGTCTGGCGGGGGAGTGCAGCGGCTTCACGGCCTCACAAGCTAGCGCTGGCGGGTTGGCGGGTGCAGCCGCTTCACGGCCTCACAAGCTAGCGCTGGCGGGTTGGCGGGTGCAGCCGNTAGCGCTGGCGGGTTGGCGGGTGCAGCCGCTTCACGGCCTCACAAGCTAGCGCTGGCGGGTTGGCGGGTGCAGCCGCTTCACGGCCTCACAAGCTGGCGCTGGCGGGCGGGCGAGCGCAGCGGCCCAATGCTATGCCTGGGGAGCTATCTCAGGGCTGCACACACACATAGCCTGAGGACCCCCAGGCAGCTTGGGCGTCGACTGCTAGGCATGGAACGGTGACAAAGGCTTCTTTTCCTATACCCCGGTGCACATCATGTGAGATGATCGGTGCTGTGCCTCAATGTGACCGTTGCTGACTTGAAGGGTGCAGCAGTGGTTGTGCTTAACATGCTATGCAGCAGTGGTTGTGCTCAACATGCTATGTAAGAAGTAATGGCAGAGGCAAGGGACGCAAGCAGGGGCTCATGCGCCGCCGGCCAGGAAGGCATCAAGAGAGTGGGGAGAGCTTGGGTCGTAGCCGCAGCATGGAAAAAAGCGAGGCCCGTGTGTTAAGACGTAAGCATTGACATCCAGGCGGACTGAAGGGTTGTAATGCTGTGCATGCAGCAGGGTCTGCATGTTGCTGCAAAGCACCTCTTTCGAAGCCCAGCAGACGAGGCGCCGCAGCGCAGGCGCACTTAGGGCAGCACTCAAAGCGCGGACCAGTGGCAGCTCGTCTTGAACGCACAACACACCCACAAACTCAAGCTGGGACGCTGCAGCAAGCGCAGCAGCACTGGCCACAATCGTGTCCGCTGTTGCGGCAAGCCGCTGCAGGCTGGACAGCCAGGGCCCGGCGGGCAGCGGGCCGGTGGGCAGCGGGCCGGTTTCGTCGTCCCCAACTAGCCAGAAGAAGGAGTGCAGGTTGGTGAGGCTAGCCAGCTCAGGGGGCGGCGCTGCCATGCCTGGCGCTGCATCGAGAGCCAACCATGTGAGGCGGGTGAGCAGCGGGAGCGCATGCCGCACGATTTCACCCGCAGCAACTTCACCCTCTTCCTCCTCCAGCGCTTCTCCGCCGTCGTCAAGAGCCAGCGACTCCAGTCCCGTCAGCCGGCTCAGGCAGGAGGGCCAATAGTCGCAGCTTTGCAGCTCCAGGCGTCGCAGGCTGGCCAGGCATGTGAGCCCGTCATAGCCGCTGCTGGTCCAGGCTGCCTGGTTCAGGCTCAGGGTGTGCAGGCGGGGGAGGGCGGCAACCTGCAGAGGGATGGGAACAAGGCAAGCTCGGGTGCGGGGCGGGGTGCAAAGCAATGCAGTGAGCGTGCATGGCTGCTGCGTGGCAGCAGCACCATTGCGCGGATACGGCGCACAAAAGCCCAAAGGCGCGGCACACAGCTCTTACCTGGGGCAGCAAAGCGTCCGCGTGAAGTATCCCAAGGTGCAGCTTGGTGAGCGAGGGCGGCAGGCGGACAGAGGGTGGCAGCTCCAATGGCCAGCCCATCAGTGAGAGTTCCTCCAGTGCCGGCAGCGCCGACGGTGGGGTGTCCCAGGACATATTGCGGCCATAGGAAGTCAGGACGAGGCTGCGCAGGCTGTGCAGGCCGTGCAGCCAGACCAAACCAACACCTGTGTTGGCATCAAGTCGCAGTGCTGTCAGCCCGCCCGCCATGCCGCAGCCWGCCAGCGTCGCTGCCAGCGCAACTGCCAGCTGCTCTGACGTGCCAGCTGGGGCATCGCCTTTTGCTGCCTCCACCTCCACGCCCAACCGCTGCACATGCTGCGCTGCATGCGTCAGCATCCAGGCGCAGAACGAGTCCAACCGGGCAGCTGCCCACTCATTGCCACCACAAAATGCTGCGCTGACCACCCGCAGCAGCTGAGGTGTACAGTTGGCCAGACGCCGCCAGCGCCCGCAAACTGGGGCAGCAAAGGCGTGCCTGTGGGAGATGGGGCAGGGGTGGCGATAAGTACAAGCCTGGCAGATGGCATCTGCCGACAGGCAGCGGTGGTGCGGCCGCCGCCACCCGACAGCTTGATTGGCGGCGGCAGCCCCGTGCTCACCGCTCCTGCAGGGTGAGCCCGCCCAGGATGGCCACGACGACGTCGTCGGGCAGGCTGGCAAATGACGGCGCGGCGAACATCGACCTTGCTCAGTGTTTCGGAATCCGGCAGAAGATCCGCGGGCCCTGACAAACTCCCGCTGCTCTCTCAAGGCCTCCCGCGGTACTCTGAGGTCTGTTTGGGGGGAAGGGAGAACAGTAGGCCAGCGTACAGTACAGTGCCCCAAGAGGGTTTTGAGCCAATTGAGAGTTTCTCAACGCCGCAGTGCGAGTCTAGGATGCATGCGAAGACCTTGGCGGACTTGTACTGCAGCTGAAAAATATCACCACGCGTCAGGGGCCCGCCTATTCCCCCAACCTGCTCCCGCGGATTCCAGGGATTTTTTAGGTGCGCATCTAGGTGCGGGGAGCGCGGATGTTTCCGAAACACTGAAGCCTTGCTGCCATTCTTTCGAGGTTGCGTCCTTCTGTAGGGCGGGAAGAGACATTTGGATTGGACATTTGGGGTGGAGGATACACAGAGCAGGCAGGCAGGCAGAGGTGCGCATGTTTGGGCCGACCATGTCTGCTGCGGCGCCTCGCCCCGCCCCGTCAGCCAACAGGCACCAAGTCCTCACTGCTGCCCCAGCACCCAAAAGACTCAAGCGTGCAAGGGTTGCAATGGACATGAAAACTCGCACAGTGGGCGGAGGAGCTTGAGACTCATTCGAGAAGCACCCCTGCTCTTGGCCAACACACCCTTGCTGCCGCCTGTCCCGCAGGCTGCCCCAGTTTCACGATCAACAGTAGTGGTTGTTAGGCGGGGGCGCCTGGATTGTGAGATTTGGCCCACCCACTGCTGGATGCCTCGGCGCTGCCACAGCTGGAGCCGTTGGAGGAAGTGGAGGCCATGATCGGGCGGGTGCAGCGTCTGCACGGCCTCACAAGCTAGCGCTGGCGGGTTGGCGGGTGCAGCACCTTCACGGCCTCACAAGCTAGCGCTGGCGGGTTGGCGGGTGCAGCACCTTCACGGCCTCAAAAGCTAGCACTGGCTGACGGGCAGGGTGGGGCGGCTGCACGGCATCACAAGCTAGCGCTGGCGGGCAGGTGGGGCGGCTGCACGGCCTCACAAGCTAGCGCTAGTGGGCAGGTGGGGCGGCTGCACGGCATCACAAGCTAGCGCTGGCTGGCGGGCAGGGTGGGGCGGCTGCACGGCATCACAAGCTAGTGCTGGGGGGCAGGCAGGTGGGGCGGCTGCATGGCATCACAAGCTAGCGCTGGCGGGTAGGGTGCGGCGGCTGCACGGCCTCACAAGCTAGCAGTGGCTGGGGAATGCGGCGGCTGCACAGCCGGACAAGCTAGCCCTGACGGGCGGGTGCGGCGGCTGCTCAGCCCCATGGGGCAGCGCTGATGGCAGGGTGCAGCCCTTGCACAGACTCGCGTTGTGAGGCAGCATGGCTTGTTATGATTCATGTGATGAGCAGCAGCATGGCTTGTTATGATTGATGTGATGAGCGGCAGCATGGCTTGTAATGATGTGATGTGATGAGCGGCAGCATGGCTGGTTATAATTGAAGTGAGGATCATCCACGAATGCACTGGCACTCTAGGCACTCACTGGGTGGGGCAGCATGTCTCGTTGTAAGTAGTTACAGGGCGGGCATGAAGTGCAACTCGTGGGGTAGCAGGGCAAGGCAGGCGTGATGGGCAGCTGTACAAGCTGGGGAGTGGTGTGCGGTCACAAAGGGACCGGGAGGGGCAGGGCTTCTTATATAGTGTTGAGCGGGCGTTTTTGGTGACAATGAGAACAAGCCGCATGGGCATCATGACAGCTGGCTGGGTCACGGTAAGGGGGCAGCCCGCTGGTCTACTCAGAAATTAACGTGTTTATTCAGGCAAGTGTGCGTCAAACAACATAGGGCGGGCAGGCTGCCAGCCAGGAGCCAGGCAAACAGCCAGGCAGCAGCCAGCGTTGTGCATGTGAGTGCAGACAGTCTCGCAGTTGAAAAGTGAGCAGTTGGCGATGAAGGGTGGAAGGCGCTGGAAGCGTGGGAACTTTCATTGAAGGGAGAATGGTGGGGGGGGGGAGGTTCATCTGCCGTGCCCACAAGAGCTGGTGTGGGCGGAGGGGGGCTGGGTAAGACACCTGCGCCCAGGCGCCTGCCGGGTGGGCCTGCCCTTTGGGAGGCAGGATGGCACACCCAGCGTGCACCCTAGGGAGCGCCCGGTGTGGCAGCCGCTCAGGCCAGCACGCAGGGGGCGAAGCCGCGGCACACAGTGCCGGCGGCACACTTGACCACCATGCCACCGTTGCAGAACTGGCTGCAGGGGGGCAGGGCGCAGAGGCGCGCATGGGGGCGGGGCAGCGATGCGAGTCAGCCAAGGCACAGAGCAGTGAGACAACAGGTAGCAACAGGTGTGCTGAACAAGTGCACGTGCTCATGCCTACCAGCGGAACGCACAGGCCTCATGCCGCCGGCGGACGCGGGGGACGGCAAGGATTGGGGAGCATGGGTGGGAACCTTGCATTGACTGTGAGCGCACAGCACATCACAAGGCAGGGCAAGCGTAGCAGGCCTGGCAGCGCAACTCTCAGCACTTGCCGCCTCGCCACCCTGCACCCCCAGAGCGGGGGGCTCTCCACTCACTTTCTGGAGATGCACGCGTAGTCGCCCCCGGGGCAGGCACCCAGGTTCTCAATAGCGACGCACGGGGCGCGGCCCACGCACTTGGTGCCCGCGGCACACTTGAACAGCGACCCGCCGTGGCAGAAGGATCTGCAGCGGGCGGGGAGCGGGGAGAACGGCAGGGGGGTGAGGGCGTGGGGCTGTGCGCATGGTGGGGTGGGCCAAACGGAAGGAACGCATGCGCTGGCACTTCCCGCCCTGCTGATGTGTCCAGCTGGCGGAGCCGGCTGGCCATGATGCCAGCTGTCAGAAGCAGGCAGGGCTACGGGCCCAACCGTCATTTAGCCAGACATTTAAAATTTCCAATCACGGCCGGCTGTGTTTCTTTCCTTTGGTCAAGTGTAGTGGCATGCCACAGGCCTCGCGGCGAGCTGCTCACCTGTTGGAGGCGCACACAAAGTCGCCCACTGGGCAATTGGCGCTTGCGGGGGCGGCGACGCAGGGCGAGCGGCGGACGGGCTTTGACGGCGTCACGCAACGCGTTCCAGTGGGGCACGTCACGACCATGCCCTTCTGGCAGAACTCCCTGCAGTTGTAGAAGGCAGGAACAGGGAGGGAAGAAGCACATGATCAGCAGTGCTCGCAAAGTGGGGAGCAAAGAGCAGGCTGGCAGCCCGGCGGGATTGCACATGTGAATCGGCGGAGGGTGGAGGAGGTGGGCGGCGGTCAGCAGGCACCGGTGCGCAGGCAGACAGTGCGGAGTGTCAGTCCTTGTCTATGGCAGCAGCAACGAGCGGGGTGCCTCCCCCCACCCTCTGCGGCTGGCAACCCCAACCCTTTGGAACGTCAGAACAAAAGTGAGCCAAGCTGCACGAGCTGGTGGCTGGCTGGCAGCGGCAGCTTCCTGCCAGGCAGCTGCAGTGTGCCTAAGTACTACTAGTAGCTGACTGGCATGGTATCCCACTGCCCTCCCTTGGTCTGCCATCGTCTATTGGGGCTTGCGTTAGTGTCGTGCCCACGGGAATGCACCCGGCAAGAGTTGCCTGCTCTTCAAAAGTCTTGTTCGGTGGTTGCAAAGGGGCGGAAGGGCGGACGCCCAACCCAGCGCGAACAACTGTCGGAACACCCACCCACGAGCGTCACACGGCATGCGAACCCAGTTCGAGGAGGGGGGCAAAAGGGTGGAGGCCGCAATGCGCGGGGATGCCAATTCCGACATGAACTCCGGCCTCCAACCGCTGCGCAACCCGAAACCATCGGTCAGACTCACATTCCGGTGGTGCAAGTGAAGGTGGGCGACCAGCAGCGCTTAGCAAGCGTGCCTGTCGCAAGGCTGACGAGCAGGAGGAGGGTGAAAGACTTCATAGCGGGGACACAACTTCGTGTAGTGATTGAGACAGCGTTCGCAGCAGATTGGGATAGCCAGTCAGCGCGGGGAAGGCTATCTTGGTCGCAGCTGCGGCTGCCACGCTGGCAGCGCCATGCAAGATAGGAGACCAACCCGATGGGCTTTTACCCGGGGGATGGAAGGAGGCCCTGTCAAAGAGGCCTTGCAACAAGGCTGCACAGGCGCACAAACCACGGGCTGGCAACAGCGCATCGAGCGCACCACCTTCTTCATTTAGTCTAGTCTAGTCGTTACGGCTTTTCACATCCCCTGAAAGAGGGTTCAACTTGAGGAAGTACCAAATCCTGAGAGGTTGACGAGGCATGCACCACAAGACCCTGAACCATGAAGACATGAAAACAGGGTCTACAAACAAACCTTCTTCATCACCACAAGCAGGTCACTTGCCAAGCAGCAGACCCTTGCTTGTGCCGGGCAAATTGGGATGCACGGCAGCACCCGCTTGTAGCACGCCCTGCTTTGATGGCGACACGGCTCAAGCCATCCTGGCTGGAGTGCGCACCGCCCGTCATCAACTGTGCCAGCCAGCGGAACAGCCAGCGGCGTGGACATGACTGAGATGAGATTCACAATGCAGTGGATCGGTGAAGTCAGCACCTGCCCGCCGTCCTCTTCCTTCCCCAATTGCCTGCTCCAGCCTGCTGTGTGAGCCTGACCGGGGGGGCTCTATACCACCAGAGCGGGGCCTGCACAACCGTCTCACCACACGGGTAGAATTCGTCAAACTATGACCGCTGTGGACTGTGTCCCTTTGCCGCCCGCCCTGCAGCGCCGCAGCGCCGGCGCGCCGCTCGGCCCCGCTGGCGCCACGCCGTCATCCACATGGGCAGCCTGTCGGGGCGCAATCGACACTCTGCTCGCTCATTCCGCTAACACAGGCAACTCAGGACACCAGCAAGTCTGCCAGGACAGGTCCTTGCTTCCAGCCTACCACACTTTCCGGCAAAAATGCAGGCGCAGCTGGCCTCCTGCCAGCGCATTGCGCTGTGCAGGCCCAATGCGGCCGCTGGGGCGCGTCGCACGACGCAGCGCCTGGCGCCAGCTGCAGCTGCAGCCCCGCGCGGTGCGGCAGGCAGCAGCGGCCGGCTGCAGCGGTGCCAGCAAGAGCGGCAGCAGCAGCCGGAGCAGCAGTCGCGGCTAGAGCAGGCGGGGCAGCAGGCAGCGGCAGCGGCGGCGGGCGTCCCCGCCACGCTCGCCTCGCTTCTGGCGCTCTTGGCCCTGTCCGAGCTGCCAGTCGAGGCTGCAGAGCTCACCGGCAGCGCCCCTGCCTCCTCCTATTACGTCAGCCTGGGCCTCTTCCTCATCACCATCCCAGGTGAGGCTCCTTGTGGTGCACTGGCACGGCACGGCTGGCGGGTGCTGCCTCGTCAGCACGGCAGGTACTGCTGCTGCCAGCCGTGGTGCATTTGACCACCCAATATTACCTTCTAAACCCTGAACTCCCGGCTGTCGACAGGCCTGTGGTCACTCATCAAGCGCTCCCCCAAGGCCAAGATCAAGCGCAAGACGTTTGAGGTGGCAGGCCCCGCTGCGGTGAGCTGCCGGGTGCATGGCAGGGTGTGAGAAAGAGAGGACGGGTGCCGCAGCAGCTTGCCATCGAGGCAGAGCAGCCCCAACAAAATTCACTTCGAGGCAACTGTGTTTATGCACAGGGCCATGGGCTCGTCGTCGCATGCGCCTCCCACCCGCCCAGCCGCCTGCCCGCCTGCCTCCTCCCCTGCATGCATGAGCGGTGGCCCCAGATGAGCGGGCTTTGCCAACCTTTATCGTGTCAGGCCCTTATCGAGCAAACTTCGACTCGTCATGCCCTGCCCTGTGCAGGCCGGCGTGATGCCCCTGCACCTTTGTCAACCTTTCGTTGTCTAAAAGACTCGTCATGCCCTGCCCTGTGCAGGCGGGCGCGATGCCCCTGGACCAGCGCGCCCGACAAATCTTCGCCTACTTCTCAAAGTACAACTACGAGGTGAAGGAGCGGGGGGAGGTGATCACCTTTGCGGGCAACTACGCCGCCTCCGTCAGTGAGTGGGCAAGTGGGGAGGGTGGGGCCGGGTCGGTGAGAGGGCACCAGGGGAAGGTGGGGCCGGGGTCAGTGAGTGGGGATATGGGGAGGACGGAGGTGGTGGGGTTGCTGCCTGGCCCTTTCGGCTTTCTTACGGATGCTGTGCGATGTGGGCGGTGGGGCGCTGGAAGAGGGCAATGTGCCGCCCTGGGCGGCTGTGCACGCGACACGTGTAGCAGCGGCGCGCCCGCAATAGGTGCATGCGCTGTGCCCGTTTAGGGAGGCAGACAATGCACACTGCATGACGGTGGAAGGGAGGCGCAGGCGTGCGACAGCAGCGCTGCCTCTCTCTTGTGAGCTGCTGGCAGCGAACCCTCTTGCCATGCTATGCTGCAGAGCCCAGTCTGCTTTCTTGTTCCCTGTCCGCTGTCCACGGTGCACTGCCTTTCACCTGCCTGCCCAGCCTTGAGCTGCCGCACTGCACTCCCTCCGCACTGCACTCCCTCCGCACCGCTGCCCATGGCCCCCGCCCTGACTGCCCCGCCCGGCGCCGTCCCTCTGCTCCTCTGTGCTGCAGGCCAGGCCACCGCCCTGGTGCTCTACACGCTCATCAGCCTGGCCTGCACTGCGCTGGTGCTGAGCATTGCCGTGCCCCAGGTGCGCTGGTGGGGAGCGAGGGGAGCCTGGCGGGGAGCAGCAGGGCAGGCAGAAGGGCAGGCGGTAGGGATCAGCAGGGCAAGCGACAGGGGGCAGCAGGCAGCAGCAGGGAAGGCGGCAGGCATGTCAGGGAGCAGCAAGGCAGGGGACTGCTCGGGCTTGAGGGCGATTCGTGTGCCTGGCAGGCTGTAGCTCTCCAATCAGCCATGCCTACAGTCGCTCAGGGTGCCCGCCCACCTCCCCATGAGCACCCCCCACCCTGCCCTCACAACACACAC
>JTEE01000260.1:314862-330274 GCA_002896455.3 Chlorella sp. ArM0029B
CCCCAATCCTTCCCACCCCCCGCAGGTGGGCAGCTGGTGGTATGCCATGTGCCTGGTGTCCCCCGCCGCCGGCACCTACTACTGGAAGAATGCTGAGCGGACCGAGGAGTTCCGGGTGAAGATGGTGAGCTCGGATGACGAGAAGACGACCGACATTGTGGTGGAAGGTGAGCGGACACTGGGCGCAGCTGCTCTGCACAGGCTGGCATGCTGTGGGAGGCTGCTCCTCTGCACAGGGGGATGTGGCAAGGCGGCCTGTGCCCTGTTACACGAGTGACCCGGGAGTGATGAGCAGACGGCCGACAAAGCGATGGAGGGAAGCGTGTCGTGCGCAGGGGGGGCGCAATCTAAGCCTGCTCGGGTGAGGTTGGGGCAAGCTGTGATGGGCAGGAGGCCAGGAGGCTGACGATGGCCATACCTGACCCGCTCCATCCCACTGAACTTCCTGCCTTGCCCAAGCGAGCCCCCCAAGCTCATCGTTGAGAATTGGATGCCACCTGCTTTGACCTATTCTCTGCACTGAATGAATTCCTCTACTCTGCACCGCAGGCGACGACGAGGAGATTGAGCGGTTCTGGAAGGAGTTGGAGCTGAATGAGAAGGGCAAGGTGCTGGTCAAGGGGCTGATGGGTTGAGGCGGTGCCTCGTGGCGGTAGGGCCACTGGCCAGCGCCGCACCCAACCTTAAACGGCGCGGAGAGTGCCGTCAGGGCACGTTGCATCACCCCATGCACCCCTCTGGATGGCGCGGAGGGTGACCTTCCCCGCTGATGGTGCTGAGAGAGACGAGGGGCGGAGACCTTTCGAATTTGATCGAGCAGTGCCGAACGCAGCTCCTGTCCTACGCGTCTGCTTGCGCCCCAACCCCCGCCCCCTCTCTGGGCACCTGTGCTTCATGCTTTGTCTCTCGGTCTCTGTGCTGCATGCAAATGTGATTTTGCGAACCCCTCACGCTGTGCTGCCGGCTGCCTCACATGACTTTTTGCCGAGCCGAAGCGCGCCCTCTGCCACCGCCATGATTTGGCAGCATGCATTGCCTCGGGGACATCGAGCGGTGAGGAGGCCGGGGGCGGGTTGGGAGGGGTGAGTTGGCTCCCGAGCGCTGGCAGCGGCTGTGGTGGGAGAAGCACCACAGTGTGGGGCACAGTGGCAGGAGGGAGAGGGCCGATAAGGGGTAGGACAGGAATTCGAGAGGTGTGCCACCGGGAGCTGGGTAAAAGCAAGCTGAGGTAAGGCAGGCAGCAGGCGCAGCACGCAACACGGGCGCTCCACGGTGACCACGGCCAGGGGGTCGGATATACGATCCTATCACATGCGAACTCTGATTTCCCGTCGTCAAATACTGTGCGTGAAGCAAGCAGTGGCAACACTTTGGCAACCTTAGCAGCCATGCCGCGCCCACGGTTCAGGCGCATGGACGCGTCCGACTTACTCAGCGGGTTGAGCTCTATGAGCATCCGCGACAGCACGGACCGGACAGGGTACAGCGCCCGCCCCGGCTCAGACCGATGGCCTGGCAGCGGCGGCGGCGGAGGCGCGGCGGCGGAGCGTCACAACGTGGCGCGCCTGCCGCAGCTCGACTATTTTGTTCGCAAGCTGGACCAGGCTTTCTCCGAAGACGGCCCCTCCGCCAAGTGGGACCTGCCGTATGCAAAGGCAGGCCAGGCCGGCGACCTGCCGGACGATTTTGCCAGGCTGGATGCCTATCTGGATGCCATGCAGGCAGCGGCAGCGCTGGAGTTCCAGGTGGGGCCAGCACACAGCATTCGCTCGTATCTCTCATCTCAATCTGGTTTTGCGGCTCTTCTACAGATGTCCAGGCGGGCTGCTCCAACAGCGTGCAGGGCACCCACAGTGCTCTCCGCCGCATGCTGCCCATGCTGTGCAGGCCTCTGCCAAGCAGGCCCTCGAGCAGGCAGAGCGGGAGCGGCGGCACACAGGGCTGGACGGCTTCCACACGTTTGCGCCCCAAAAGGGCGGTACCGCAGGAGGACGCAGCGGCACCTCGGGCACCTGGGTGTTTGCGGGCACTGCAGGAGACCTGGATTTTGAGCAGGACAGCTGGGGCAGGCATCTGGTGGAGGTGCGTGCAGCTGGGGGCGGGCGGCAACGTGATGATGCAAAGATCACTGGGCACACCGCTGGGGAATCAGGCTGGCTGGGTTGTCAGGCATCCAGGGAGCGAGCATGCCATGTGTCGTTACTATCTGCATGGCCGCCTACATGGCCGCCTGCCTGGCCCTTCCTTGCCCCCATGCATGCATGTGCTAGCCCTGCACCGCACCGACCCGTGGCCCCCGCCCATCCCTCCCTCTCACTGCAGGTGGAGGAGACGCGGTCCTTCCACGTGGCAGCTCTGGCCAAGCAGGACGAGGAGACGGGAGAGCAGGTGCGCTTTGCCTCAAGTGCCGTCACTGCGCAGCCACCCGCCTGTGTGTGTGCTGATGTGCAGGCACCGCCCCGCCTTGCCTGCCACACCTTGTAGGCGCCGTTGCACCCCGACGCTCATTGACAGATTGCCTTGCCTGGCACCTCATTTGGGTTCATCCCTCAGGGTATCGCCATGCACCCCTTTCGTCACGCTCCCTCTTCATGAGGCACCCCGCAGGTGCTGGTGCTGCTGCCGGCTGTGGAGCGCGAGGGGCAGTCCCTCTGCCGCATGCGCACCCTGGGATACATCGGGCCATTCCTTGCCCAATTTGATGCGGCTCAGGTGGGCCCAGCTGGGGACGTGGGCGGGACACACCCCGGCTGAGCTGCAGTGCAACCAGTGCCGGCAAGGCTGGCAGAGCTTGCGCCCCGTGCCAACCCAACGCGCCGTTGTGCCTGCCTGCATGCTTGCCTGCCTGCCTGCCTGCCCCCCAACCCCCACCTGCAATGCCACTTCCTCCTCTTAAGAAGCTTCCCCGCAACCCTGCCGGCCCCCCCTCTCCACCCCTCCCGTTCCCGCAGGAGCTACGTTATGAGGATCGCTTGGGGCGGGTGCCCTCTGCCACGCGGGCGCTGCTGTCTGCAGTGGCAGAGCCCTCCGACTGGCGCACATGGGCCCGACTCGGCGGCACCCTGCGCACAGCCTCAGCTGCGGGCATGCACACGGGTGGGGCTGCAGGCTGCAGGCGTGCACTGTTGCCCACACCCTCGCACGCACGCACGCCTTGAAGCGCACGTTTGCCAATGTACTGCTGGACTTACGTGCTGGCCTGGCATGCCTCCCCGTCTCCCCGGCACACACCTGCCTCACCCTCTGCAGACATTGTGCCATTGAACGGCTCCCAGCAGCGTGCTGTGCTGGGCCTGCGTGGCGGTCTGGACGTGATTCACGGCCCCCCAGGCACCGGCAAGTCCACCACCATCTACCACGTGATTGCCTCCAGGGTAGAGCAGGATGCACAGGCAAGCAGTAACCAACTAATCAAGCTCATTCCAACGTTCTCGGGGAACCAGCAACAGTCTCTCATGAGACAGGCAGGGTGGGGGGCCTGGGGTTGTGTGTCGGAATAGAGTTTGTAACAAAGTAAACGAGTAGATGTAGAGAGCGGCAGCAAGAGCGGCGTGCCATGTGAGTGTCGGGCAGAGCACCAGGGAGGGCAGTGGCCGCCTGAGGTGCAGCGCGTAGAGCAACGGGTCAGCGCCAATCCCAGCGTGGACGACATTGCCAGCTGGAGCTCCACACCCATGTCATCATGGTCACCCCTGTGCCCCAGCCAAGTGCCACTCGTGTTCCACACATGGGGCTTAGGGGGGTTGGGGTTTATGGGGTTGGGGGTCAAGGTTTAGGCTTGCACATACATGCACCGCCCACCCCTTGCACCACGCCCACAGGTTTTGGTGACCTGCACGCGCAACCAGGCGATCGATTCGGTGGCTGACAAGGTGGCTCTGCTGCCAGGCGGGGTGCTGATGTTTGGCAACGCTAAACGGCTGGGGGAGCGGGCGGCGCAGCACACGTTGGAGGCTAGGGTGGAGAGCCACGAAGCAGTGGTGAGTGGGACACGAGTGTGTGCTGAACAGGGCCCCTGGGGCGGAGGCAAGCGTGTCGGTACCTGGCGGTACTTGGCGGTACATAGCCGGTCGGATGAGAGGGGTGGCACTGTGGCAGGTCATGCCAGCAGTGGCAGGGCAGGGCAGGGCAGGGCATGCCGGCGATGGCAGCACCCGCTGGGAGGGGCATGCAGCGTTGGTGAGCGGGGCAGCGCACGCACCCGTGCCAGCACGCGCAGGCTACCCTAAAGCAGGGACGTTCTACCTGAAGCGCTGACCTCCTTGCACTCACCTGGCGTGTCGCTGTTTGGCTGCAGGCTGCCTGGAAGGGCTGGCTGGAGGAGCTGAAAGAGCTGGAGTGCTCGCTGCTGCAGGGACAGCTGGCTTTTGGTGGACACTCGGCCATGGAGCGTCGACTGGCGGCGGTTCTACGAGGCATGGTCGACAAGGTGGGTTTGGTGCGTGCAACACGGTGCTGCCTGCGGCTTGTTGTTTGGAGGGGGTGCGGGTGCAGCATATGAACCGGCGAAGGGCAGAGGGAGGCGGGGCGGCAGCCCGGCAGGAATTAGGGTTTAGGGGGGTCAGGTTTTTAGCACAGCACGGCACGGCACGGCACGGCACGGCACGGCATGGCACGGCACGGCACGGCACGGCACGGCACGGCACGGCACGGCACGGCACAGCACGGCCTGCATGCAAGCGCGTCCGCTACTCACCCACTCGTGCTGTGCCGTGCCGTGCTGTGCTGTGGCTGCAGGCCCGCACTGCACCGTTCGAGTTAAAGGACTCTGTGGAGCGGCTGCAGGACCGGCTGGACCATGTGATGCAGGCGAGCACAGGGAAGTGTGGGGGTGTGTGGGGAAGTGTAGGGTGGTGTCCGCCGTCAGGCAGGCAGGTGCCTGACATGACCGCCCACTGCCCAGCCTGCCAGCACAGCACCGTCCCAACTTTTTGTGACTCATGTTGACATGGAGTCACATCTGACATGGTGCTGACGCCATGCTGACATGGATCATGTCAGCCCATGTCATGCACAACATGGAGCCACTCGTTAGCTTGACCTGCATTCACTGCCGGGCACGCACAGCACAGCGCCCTGCATCATGTCACCCGGACCCTGCCCCCTTTGCTCCGTGCGGCAGAAGGAGAACAGCCACAGCTGCGAGCTGGAGAGGGTGGTGGCTGCCGCCGTTTCGCTGGCCGCAAACGAGGCGCTGCCCAAGCTGCGTGCCCACGTCAAGCGGCAGCTGCTGGAAGCCACCCGCGCCTTTGTGTGCACCATTGACGCCACAGCACGCATGGCAGCAGAGCTGCAGGAGCTCGAGGTGAGGTGCCTGCTGTGCATGCTGTGCCTGATGGGCCTGCTGGGCCTGCTGGGCCATGTGCCATTCATGCCACAGCACGCATGGCAGCTGCAGGAGCTCGAGGTGAGGTGCACAGGAGGGTGGTGCTGTGCCTGCTGTGCCTGGTGTGCATGCTGTGCATGCTGCGCATGCTGCGCCTGGTGTGCCTGGCGTGCCTGGTGTGCCTGGTGTGCCTTATGTGCATGCTGGGCCTGCTGTGCCTGCTGGGCCATGCGCCATTCAAGCCACCACACGCATGGCAGCAGAGCTGCAGAGCTCGAGGTTCGTGCCGCCAGGGCGCACAGAACGAGCCAGCTAAAGTGCATGCTGTGGTCGTGCTGTGGTCATGCAGCGTGCCTGCCTTTCACAGCGCACTGCAGAGCACCACGCCAGCACACGGGCACCGCCCTCTCTTGCCTCCACTCCCCTGTGCGCCTATTGGCTTGCCTATGTTTTCCCCACGTTTTGCCCATGTTTTCCCCACGTTTTCCCCATGTTTTGCCGGTTGGTGCAGGTGCGCCTGCGCCTCGACACCGTGCTCGTGGACGAGGCCGGCTGCGTGCTGGAGAGCGCGGTGCCGCTGCTGCTGCGCCTGCACCCCGCCAACCTGGTGCTCATTGGGGACCACAAGCAGCTGCAGGCCTTCAGCGCATTGGTGGACCCGCCACGCAACCACTGCAGGTGCACGCGCGGTTGTGTGAATGGGGCGGGCATGGTTGGGATCAGGGTGCGCAAGTGGGGCCCGGTGCCTGCGTGTCGAGCCCGCTGCACGTCGTGTCGGCATTTCCCGCCCGCCTTCTCCCCCCTCCCAACCTGCACCGCACTGGCTGCGCCACGTCATGCGGCCCTCTGCGCCGCCGCCGCTCATGAAGCCCCAATCAACTTGCCCAACTCCCCCACCCAACCCCACCCAACCCCTGTGAAGGAGCCTGATGGAGCGGTGTGTGGACGCAGGCATGCTGGCTGCCATGCTGTCAGAACAATACCGCATGCACCCCGCCATTTGTACTGCCATATCTGCGGCCTTTTACGACGGCAAGCTGCGCTCCGCCCCCGGCACCGCCGCCCGCCGCCCCTGCTCTCCCGCCTGTCGCTTGGTCAACGTGAACGGGCGGGAGGAGCAGCACACAGGGGCGGGCTTCTCCAACCGGGAGGAAGCTGGGCGGGCAGTGGCGGAGGTGGAGGCGGCGGCTGCCACCTTGGCGACGAAGGTGGGTGACAGCTGGCAAGCAGGCGGGATGAGGGGCAGGGCGGGCCAACCATCCAGCCTGCTGAGGGAGGGAGGGAGGGAGGGAGGATTACGCGTTATGTTGGCACAGCACAAACCATTGCTGCTCATTGCATTGGTTGAATCAAACATGGAAATGCTGAGCATCCAGTCCCACTGACCCTGCCGGGCCAGACATGCACGTCGCTGTGCACCTGCGCGCCACCGCCTGCCATGCCAAATCTGCCGCCTTGCCGCCCGCCCGCCCTGCCCTGCCCTGCCCTGCTGTGCAGGGCGCCGTAAGCGAGCGCCCCTCCCTCTTCATAGTCACCCTCTATTGCCGACCTGCTGCGGCAGCGCCCTGCACGGGGTACTGCATCCCCCGGGGAGCGCCTGCGGGCAGCTGGCTGGGAGGTGGCGGTACTGTCTGCAGACGCCTGCCAGGGCAGCGAGGCGGATATAGTAGTGATGTCGACCGTGAGGAACACAACGGCTGCCAAGACCAGTGGGGCACCGCTGAGCAGGTGGGCGGGCCTGGGCCTGACATGCGGGGGGGATCGAGGAAGGAGCGGGGAGGAAAGGGAGGGCAGCGGGCACTGCGGTGATGCAGCGCTCGCGGTGCCGTGCGCCAACGGCGGCAACCTCACTGCTTTGCTTCCCCTGCTGCACCACTGCTTTGCGCACACTCCTTTGGGCTGGTGACCTGACAATTTGCTAAACTGTTCTATGGATGCCAACACTTCGACTGTGTGAACCGTTGAAATTGTTGAACCGACGCATGCATGGCGGAACGTTCACCTTTACGGAAGCTTCCCGCTCTGCCCCAGGTTCTTCCACGATCAACCGACCGATGGTAGCTGACTGGTGCCTCTGGCTTAATTTCCTGTCGGTTTCCTCAACACCACGCCCTCGGGCTGTATCTTCCTCTTCATCTGCCCCAGGTTCTTCCACGACCGGCGGCGTATCAACGTGGCGCTCTCACGTGCCCGCCACCTGTGCGTGGTAGTGGGCAGCGGCGCCACCCTGCGCCAGGCGGCCACAAGGGAGCCCTTCTGGCGGACCCTCATGGACCACTACGGGTAGTGAGCGTGTGCAAACAGCTGGAGCACCAGCTGGAGCAGGGGGGGAGGGGATCAGCCCAAAGGAGTGTGCACAGCTCAGCAGCGGCCCCCCATTGGCGAGTGCCTCCCTAGAGCTTACATGGTAGCCGACTGGTGCCTTCGGCTTAATCTCCTGTTGGCTTTCTCAACCCCACGCTTTCGGGCTGTAATCTTCTTCTTCCTCCCTCGTGCCACTCTCACTGGCCAACCGTGCCACTGGCCCGCAGTGGGGTGACCGACGCATGGCAGCGGCTGCGCCTGCGGTGCTGACCTGATCTACGCGTGCTTGTGGAAACTTGAGTGAACAGCTGTCGAGGTTACACAAGGGCGGGCGCAGAAGAATGGCCCGTGTCGCATGGGTTGCGTGCCAGGCAGAGAGAGTTGTTTCAGCTATCCGGGTGGGGGTGGTCGTACAGCCTTTGCTGCCTGCTGCAGCGCTGCGAGCAACCGTGTGACGTTGGCATCCAGAGGTGGTGCTGGTGGCTCAAATGCATGCACAGGCTGGCAGGCCGGCTGCTGCTGCTGCTGCTTATGCTGCCGCTGCTGCTGCCACACCGGCGCCTGCTGGTCTTGCTGCTGCGTGCGCGTCTGCTGATGCTGCTGCCGCACCGGCGCCTGCTGCATCTGCTGCTGCGACTGCTGCTGCTGCTGCTGCGACTGCTGTCGTTGCCGCCACAACCAGGCCTGCTGCTGCTGCTGTTGCTGCCGGTGTGCCTGCACCTGCTGCTGCAACTTCTCACCAGGTTGCGGCGTCCCCTGCTCCTGCTGTTGAGACTGCAGCCAGCTCGGTTCGCTGCACCGATTGTGATCTTCCTGCTGCTGCTGCCCTGATTGCGGCAGCAGCTTCTGATCTTGCTGCTGCCCGTGAGGCTGCTGCAGCTTCTGCTCTTGCTGCCACACCTGCTGCTGCTGCTGCTGCTCCATCCGCTGATCATGATCCTGCTGCCTCTCTGGCTGCCGGGGCTGCTGCGGCGGGGGCGGCGGTAGCGAGTGCTGTCCCTGCTGCTGCCGCTGCCGCTGCTGCCGCTGAACCACGGCTTGCAGCTCGAGCAGCTTCTGCAGTCGCTGCACATGCCCTGCCTGTGCCTGAACCGCCCACTGCCGCTCTCCCTCTAGCCGCTTCTGCAGACGGGCCTCGTCAACATATCGCGCACCCAGGCCAGCTGCCCAGGCTGTTGAAGCCTGCAACCCGGATGCTGGCACGCTCTGCCACGCAGCTGCTGCCGGCTGTGCTACTAGTATGCCTGCTGCCGCTGCTGTCGCTGCTGCATGAGCGGGCAGCGGTGCCGCTGCTGCACCACCGCCTCCGATGCTCAGGCGCCTGCTGTCGGGCTGCCAGCGCTGCTGCACAGCAAGCGCCGGCAGCTGCAGGTGGGACCGCTGCTCTGCTAGGCCCAGCGGCAGCGCTGCGCACGGCGTGGTTGCCACCTCAGCAGAGCCGAATGGCGGAGGAGGCGGGGCAGGCAGTGCTCCTGCCTGCCCACTCTGCTGTGCGCTGCCCCAAAAGTTGAAGCCGGGCTGCAGCGAGCCGCCACTTGCATGCTGCATGGCCAGCTGCGCGCCGGCAGGGAAGCCGCCCGGGTGCACCATGTGCCCCACTGCTGCGCGTGCTGCGGTCGGCCGAACCGGCGGCGGCCCCGCTAAGCGCGGCTGCTTGGTTGTGGGGCGCATTTTGCCTTTGGCGCCCGAAGACAGCAGCAGGGTTTCTTCTGCAGCAGCGGTCCAACCGGGGGGCTCCGCAGTCGCTGCATGCACAGGGACAGATGATTGGCGCTGTGAGTGGGGGGTGGGGTTGGGGGATGAGGGTGTCTGTGCCGCATGCTTTGTTTGGTTTGGAGCGGGATTTCAGGTCCGACCCAAAGCATGCTGGGGGGCAGGGCAAGCACACCTGCTCCAGTTGCTGACAATGCATGCAGCTGGAGCACTGGTCACAGTGTTGGCATGCAAAAGGCGGTGTGCGGGGATCCCACAGCAGCACGCTTCGGCAGGGGGTGGCCAATGGGTGTGCACTCACAGCTGCCGTCGCTGCAGGCGCTCCCCTCTGGCGAGCCTCCCACCGCCCCGTGGGACCGCTTTCGCGGCCCCTTGCCGGCTGACAGGCGCAGCTGTCTCGTATCGGCCTCATCGTCCTGTTCTGGGCGGCTTTGAGTCTGCATGCATAGAGTGTGTGGGGAGGATGGGAAATCGCAGTAAGGTGGGGTGTTCAGGACACCACTGGTGTGGAGCGCCACCGCCCGCCCGCCAGGTTCCTCTGGGAGCGGTCCGTACCTCTTCGCCCAATCACTCCCTCTGCGCCGCCCCAAACCCTGCAGGATGTAGGCGCTGAGTGCTTCTCCTGCGTAACACAACCGAAAAGGCACGCCGGTTCGCAAAGGCGGGCAAGCACGAACTGCCGTTCCTCCGTTCTCCCAAACTGCAGCCGGGTTCAAGACTGCTCTTGGAATTTCACCTGAGAATGGGGAGAGCCGCCCGCCATTCCGCCCGCGAGTGCAGGGCGGGCTAGTGCGACCCCTTTGGCCGCTCACTGAGACCACCGATCGACCCCTGGGCATCAAAGGCCTGTGTCTAAGCCTGCATATGACTGGCCGATACCTGGATGCGACATTACAGGGAGAACACCTTTGATTGGTACCACAACAGCGGCAGGCGCCGCGCTGGCAGACCACACAGCGGCTGGGGGGCCAATGTGCCAAAACAACGATTTACCCCTCTTCATGGTTCAGGGGTTTGGGCCACCCACTGGCCTGCATCCAGCAGCAATGGCAGGGACCAACCAATTGCTGCAAAAAAATGCTGCGACACGGTCGGCATCGAGCCTCAAAAGAACTGTGGCGGCCCGTCGCTGCCAGCGGGGCTTCCCGCCGGCGGCAGCTGAGAGTCGTGATGCGAGTGGCCCAGCAGCAGCAGCTGCTGCTGCAGAAGCGACTGCGACGCCTCCTCCTCCTCTTCTGGGGGCAGCAAGAAGTGGGCATCCGAAGGCCCATCGTGGTGCGGGCTATGAGGGTCAGACCCGCGGTCGCCAGCTGGCGTCGCCGCCACCGCCGCAGCAGCAGGCTCCGCGCTGCTGTGCTCCCTGCTGAGCGTGCTGTGCTCCCTGCTGAGCGTGCTGTGCCCCCTGCTGAGCACGCTCAGCTGCTGCTCTGATGTGCGTGCCCAGCCCGACGGCGACCTGCAGAGCAGGTGGAGTGAGGGTGGTTGAGTTAAGATGCCATATAGAGCGCTTGTGGGAAGGATGAGTGAAAACGAGCGCTGGTGGCGATGCGCACAGAAGGAGGGAGGTGCAGAGCAAGGACAGGAGCAGGACGGTCCATGGCAAGTTGTCAGCAGGTCAAACAACAGGGGCAAGCACCCGCGCCGGCACCTGCCACAGGCGGGCCTCAGTGCCCGCAGGCCGAGCTGGCCACACCCAGGCCGAGCACAGCAGGCGGGGCGGGAAGCTAGCATGCAGGCAAGCTGGGCCGCAGTCAAGCAAGAAGGCAAGCGGGACGGCAGGCAAGCTGGGCGGGAAGCGGGCAAGAAGCAAGCGAGCCGGCAGGCAAGCGGGACGGAAAGCGTGATCAGGCAAGCGGCCAAACAGCAGGCAGGCAAGCGGGGCGTGAAGCAGGTGTAGAGTCAAGCGCGCGCAAGGTAGGGGCGCAGGCAGGGCAGCCGCCAGCTGACCTGCTTTGCCAGGCGAGCCTTGGGGAAGTGCCCATCTGCTGCTGCTGCTGCGGCTGCTGCTGCTGTTGGAGCATTGAGCGCTGCTGGGGCGTGGGGGAGGCCTGGAAGGGAGGCTGCTGCTGCAATGGGGAGGCAGAGGCGGCAGCCTGCTGCGCTGCACTGTCCGCAGCTGCTGCCTGCCATTGCGGACTCGAGACTGGCACCGCCGCTGGCTGCTGCTGCCGCCCCTGCTGCAGCTGTTGCAAGGGGTGCGGCGGCTGCCCGCCGCCTGGTGCACCCGGCAATGCGCTGCCCGCTGGCTGCTGCTCCCACTGCTGCTGGTGCTGATGCCCCTGCTGTAGATGCTGCGCCTGCTGTGCCTGCTGCGCCTGCTGTGCCTGCTGTGCATGCTGCGTCTGCACCTGCCACCGGCGCTGCTCATACAGGGACTGCAGCAGGAGCTGGCTGGTGGCCACTCGATCCAGGTGAGGGTCCAGCTCACCGCCAGCTGGCAGCGCCAGGCTGGCCGCCAGGGTGGCAGGCCCACCCATGCTGCGCGCCGCTGTGCCCGCTGTGCCTGCTGCTGTGCCTGCTGTCGCGATCTCACCAGCTGCCAGCTCAGCAGAGCCAAAGATGCTGTCCCCAGTGCCGCCATACGGCAGCCCTGCTCCCCTGCCACCCGCCAGCAACACTGACAACGGAGGAGCACCGTGCCGCCGCCGCACGCCCAGGCTTGGTGCCATCCCCCGCGTGCGCACCCCGTGCTGCTGCTGTGCCAGCAGGGTTGACAGGGCCAGCGGCTGCTGCTGCTGCTGCTGGAGCATTGAGGCCGCCAGGGCGGCGGCCGCTGGCGTCTCTGCCAGCTGCACCAGCAGGTGCATCCCCGCTGCATCTGGCTCCCAATCGGGGTACGTGGCCGCAAAAGAGACAAAGGAGCGCTCCATCTTGCCCTGCCGGCTGCGCCGCGCCTTGGGCGCCTCGCTGGGGGAGCCGTAGCGGGTGTTGCCGTGGCGCTGCGGAGCAAAAAGGCGGGACAGCAGAGGAAGAACGGGTGTTGTAAGTCAAGGATGCCGGCCAGTGGAGGCGGGAGTAGAAGCAGGGTAAGGGCTGTAAGAGCGACGCAGATAGTGTGTTGCGGTGGCGCTGCACAGCGGGTGGGGGGTGGAGGATGGGAGTAGGGGCGCGTGGGGGCGGCAGATGTGCGTGCTTACCTGCGTGGATGCGTGCGTG
The DNA here is from genome assembly GCA_002896455.3 of Chlorella sp. ArM0029B. NCBI lineage: Eukaryota > Viridiplantae > Chlorophyta > Trebouxiophyceae > Chlorellales > Chlorellaceae > Chlorella > Chlorella sp. ArM0029B. Next base: position 327,362 of record JTEE01000260.1, read on the forward strand.
CCGTGGGGGAGGAGATGTGCTCAGGCAGGCAGACGGGCAGGCACAGACCAGCCAGGAAGATCATGACCAGGAAATCATGACCAGGGCAGGCATGGCAGGACCAGGGCAGGCATGTCATGACCAGGGCAGGCACGCCAAGACCAGGGCAGGCAGGACCGCACAAGCCTGTGTATGTTCGTGCTTGCCTGGAAGTCAAAGGTGGCCAGGCTGCACACGTCCCCCACCCCCTCCACATGTATCGTGTGCTCCTCCACAAAAGCTAGCACCGCCCCTGCAGTACAGCAGGGTGGGGGGGCAGTACAGTGGAGGGGGCAGTACCGGGAGGATGAGAGGACGAGGAGGCAGTGAGCTGGCCGGCACACGCTGTGCACACAGCAAGCAAACTCACGAGGGCTGCAGCAGTTGGGTGGACGGGCAGGGGCTGTGGTGCCGCCATTTTCAGGTCTGTCGTGCAGCCGCGCTGTTTCCAAACACGGCAGGCAGCAGTGCGGCCCTGCTGCTTCAGGCTGGCCCGGCTGCATGCATGGATGCAAGGATGGCGGGGGTTGCAAATTGCCCACATGACACTGCCCACAGCCAACCCGCCCGCTCACCCCTCCCCTCCTCGCCGCACACCCCTCCCGCCCCCCACACGCACCTGCGCACTGCGGCAGGCTGAACCATAGGAGCAGCGGGGTGAGCAGGATGGAGGACAGCTCTTCGAGGAACAGCAGCGCCTTGAACTGCAGGCAGGGTTGGGCAGTTTGTGTTTGCACAGCGGCTGCAGGGGTGAGGGTGTGAGGTTTGGAGGGTGGGGGAGAGGGCTGCTCATTTGGGCGCCCGCCCCGATGGGGACTGCCACCCTAAACCCTAACCCCAAACCCCTAAACCGACTAAACCCCTAGAGCGAGACAAGTGTAAGAGGTATGTGCCAACTCGATTGCGCCCACCTGGAAGAGCGCCTCAAACTCCTGCCGCACCTCCCCCGTGTGAGCCCTGCAGGGAGAGGGGGCCAGGTGGCAAGGTGAGGGCAGGGCATGGCAGCTGGGGTGTGGAAAATATGCATGGAGCAGACACATTGTTTTCTGTGTGCTGAAAATGACGGGTACTGCTGACTCAGTCGGGCAGGAAGTCAGGGGTGTGGGGAGGCAGGGAAGCAGAGGGAGAGGCATGCCGGAAGGTGGGACGGGTGGGTGGGCAGGCGGGCGGAAGAATGGACCGAGGGAGGGGCAGGTGTGCAGTCCAAAGGGTAATTGGGCGGCAAGCATGCTGGCAGGCAACAGCACAGGGGAGCAGCTGAGCGCAGCATCACATTGAGCAACACCAGCCACCCAAGCCAGCCAGCTTTGCCCCTGCTGTGCCCCCCGCTGTGCTCCCTGCTGTGCCAGCTCGCAGCCCCTGCCAGTGCCCCACACCCTCTTCTTCGCCCGTCCGGGCCCGCCCAGTATCGGCAGGCTGGCGAGAAGCTTGTACCGGCATAGGGTTTTGGAGTCGACGGCAGGCATCGGCAGGCTGGTTTGACTGTTCAGACCTTGGGCTGCGCTGCGTCCCTGCTGTGCCCCTGCTGTGCCCCCTCCCACTGTGCCAGCTCACCGTCCCTGCCAGTGCCGTGGCAGGTAGTGGGTGTGCGCTACCACCTCTGCAGGAGGGCGAGACACATTGACACCAAGGCTACTTATATCATTCAAATTTCAAGCTTGTAAACTCGAAACAAAAATATCGTCCATAATATTTGGAGAAGAGGGCACAGGAGGGCGGGCAGAGCAGCAAGCGCCGCAGGTGCCCTCAATGTTTAGCACATGTAAGGAGCGAGCACAGGGGCACCTGAACCTCCATCCCACCAGCCCAGCCGCCACCTGCCCTCTGGTATGCAGCTCACTCACCCATCAGCGCTGCTTCAGGGTCAAAGGAGGTGCCCTCCCATCACATACCACACTGCACAGATATCAAGCAGCAGCCATCCATCCCACCCGCCAGCCGCGGCAGCTCACTCACCCATCAGCGCTGCCTCGGGGTCAAAAGCGGTGCCCGATTGTATGACAAACGCGCGGCTGAGTGCCACCACAACACCCACCACGGCCACCCACCTGCGGGGTGCAGGGGAGGTGGGCGGGCACACAAACTTTCTTCCTTTAGTTTTGGTGCGGATTGCAGGGGAGAGGGGCGGGCACACAAAACTTGCTTTTACAAATTGGGTGGGTGCGCGGGGCAGGCGGCGGGCGGCAGGCGTGGCGGGCAGTGGGGCGCTGGAGGGCGAGTCGTGTGCCTGCCAGTCACAAGCCGGCTGCCCTGCATTGCGGTCCTGGCCTTGCAGGTAATGTTGTAGGTAGGGGATGAAGGCCTGACAAGGGCACACACGCGGTCTTTGAATCCACCCTCTGCCCTCCCTCAGGCCACCCCCACTCACCCCACCAGCTGCCGCCCAAGCTGCTCCCCACCCCCACCCCGCTTCTGCACATGTGGGCACCCACACCAGCCTCCTGCACACTCACTCACCATGTTCGCACTCACCACACACACCCTCTGCCCCCCCTCAGCCACCCACCACCCACACCAGCTGCAGTCACTCAAACAGTCACCCAAACAGTCCAGCAAACTCACCACACCTCCATGGTTGCTCACCACCCCCACCCTCGACCCCCTTCTGCCCCCTTCAGGCCCTCCACTCACCACACCAGCTGCCTCCCAAACAGGTCACCACACCCATCCCCCCACTCACCACACCGGCTGCCTCCCAAACAGTCACCACACACAAACCGATTCACCACACCCAGCCCCCCACTCACCACACCAGCTGCCTCCCAAACAGGTCCCGCTCCAGCAGCCGCTCGTCAATAAACGTGACACACAGAAGCAGGGCCGCGATGCTGCCAGCAACAAAGGCCACAAAGCGGGCCGTGTGGCTGCAGGGGGAGGGGCGGGGAATGGCGAGGC
>JTEE01000260.1:332389-347515 GCA_002896455.3 Chlorella sp. ArM0029B
CGGTGGGGGGGTGATGGAGGGCAGGGTTGTTGGTACGAGCGGGCAGCGCCAGGGCCTGCGGCGTGGACACAGAAAAGGCGAGGGTGGAGTGGAGGGCAGGCAAGCTTCATTGGAAGGCAGCAGGAGGAGAGGAAGGAAAGTCGGGGGCAGTGCGGTGGGCAAACTGAGGGGGCAGCCAGGCAGGCAGAGTTGTGTGTGTGCAGGGGGGGGGGGGGGGGGGGGGGCAGGCACCCCGACCTGGCAAGCCCCTGCCCCCCCTTCCGGCACGCCGGTCCCCAGGCACATCTGCTTTCCTTTTGACATTCGCCCCTCCCATGGGCCGTGTCCCAGGCTTCTCTCCCCATGCACCCCCGCACCTGAGCCGCTTGCGCAGCGCGCGTTCGTTGTGCAGGAAGGCGGGCTTGAGGCGGAAGGAGCGCTCGTCAAACATGGCGTCCAGCACACACCTGGGGACGTGGGCGGTGGGTGGTGCGTGACAGAGCTCAGAAGGGGGAGGTGCGGGTGGTTGCCAGCATGTAAGGCGGGACAGGGCTCGCAAAACATGCATGCGAGAGGGGACAGGCCGGTGGTTGTCGGCACATAAAATAAGAGAGGGCTTGATAAACGGCATTGCATCACCCATGCACTTCCTGGTGGCACGTGTGCGGGTTGGAACTCCCAACCGAAAGGCACTTTGCACTGGAAGACACACATCCTCCTCTTCGTCCCCTTCCACCCACCCAGAACTGCACACGCGCCTCCCCTCTGCCCTCGCCCCACCCCCGCCCCGCCGCACAGCCCCCCTCACCAGTAAATGTTCCACTCCAGTGTTTTGGTCAGCAGGAAATGGCGGCGGAAGCCCGGCAGGGGGATGCTCAGCGCCAGCACGCCCTGCCGCAGGCGGTAGAAATTAAAGTTCAGGGTCAGGGCAGGTGGGGCAAGCATTTGCATGCCATGGCAGCTCACATGGCGGTTGCCTGCTGATCAGTCATTACAAGCAACCCTGCCCACCCTGCGTCTTCGTTGGAAACAAAGACTGCCCAGCATCCATGCAATGAGGCGATGAAGTAGTCCTCTCTTCACATGCACGCGCAGACCCACCCACCCACCCACCGGCTTTTTTAGCAGCACAGGCTTGTGCTGAACATGACGTGTAACCCCCTCTCAGTCAGTCAGTCTTTTTTAGTAACACAAGCTGCACAGCACCAGCCCCCCTACAGGGTGTACCCAGCCTGGACCTCTGTGGCAGCATCAGATCACAGAGCTGGCCGGCACTGCAGAATAGCGTGCACGAGCCAGCGCACTGCAGGCATGTAGCGCTCAGACACGGTTGTCTTTGGCTGGTTACCCACCCACTTTGTGGGATATGACTGGGAGGTAATTCTCCCTCACCAACAAGTGCAGACCCTCAGCGCCTGGCACCCAACCCTACACCGTCCCTGACAGCAACAGCCTGCACAGCACCCTGACAGTGCACTCTTTTTGTGAGAAACAATGAAATAACAAAATGATACAAAACACGTCCCACCTTGTTGAGCATGCCTATGAGGTAGTTTTCCCTCCTCATCACGCGGCTCACAATGTCGTGCTCATTCAAGTCGCGCGCAGCGCACAGGCGGTAGCTGCCCTGAACCTGCACCAGCCGGTGCGCCACCTCGGGCCACGTCACCGTGCCCATCTGCCGCTCGCTGCGGCAGGGGAATTGGGGTGCGAGGGGCCGTGGGTGTGGGTGTGGTGAGGGGGGGTGCGGCGTAGGATGGGAAGCGGGGGCAGGGCACGAGGACAAGAAGAGCAGCTGAATGGGTGTAGAGACATGCCATTCGGCTTACTTACCTGCCCAAGCACCCACAGCTGACGTGCCCAGCCGACCAGCCTTCCCCTCGGCCCTATCCCACAGCCAGCCCAAACACCATTTCAGATGCCCTTGCTGTCTTTGGAAGCGCGCTATGACCTGCACGAAATGCTACATGTGACTGCAATGCGTGCTGACCTTTCTGAGGCGCCCCCCTGCCCCCCGCCCACCTGAGCCCCAGCTTCTGGTTGCAAAAGTGTTTTGTAAAACCCTAAAACCCTAAAACCCTAAACCCACCTGAGCCCCAGCTTCTGGTTGCANGAAAAAAGAATTGCTAATAAGAACTAATTATTATTCTAAAAGAAACAAGGTTTTTTGTTAAAACAAGAGAATTACAGCCCGGATCGGTCAAGCTGGTCGGTGGCAGACCTCAGCTGCACCGGCGCACGCAGTGAGCGAGGGCTCAGCGCCCGCAGGTCACACATGGCGCTGCGCGCACTCCTCCCCTTGCGGCCTGACACCCGTCACCAGACACGTGCGTACGATCTCAAGCCTCAGCAGCACCAAGACACGCACCGGTGAGCAGCACGACCAGCGGGCGCAGCTCCCGCCGACTGGCGGCAATGGCCTCCGCCACGGAGCCTTCGAAGAACATCGATGTGCCTTCCGATCGCCGAAACAGAAGCTGGACGCCCTGTCCCGTTAACTTTGGCGCAGAACTGCGTGGCGTGTATGCTGTGCTCCAGCCGCCTGAGCACCGGTTCGTTGCGGGTGCTTGCACCTACAAATTGAGCCGGTACGCTCACAACATCAAGTCAACACCTTGCTGGTGGCGCATATGCAGGCTGTCGACTTTAGCCTGCGGCCCTGCATGGCCACGCCAGCAGTCCCACGGCAGCTTGCAGCGCACAATGGTGCAACAGTCAGTCACACCAGCTTGCGACACCAGCGGGGGCGGCCTGCGGGGCAGTGCCTCAGCGGCTGGCAGCAACCGGCGCGGCACCGCGCCAACCGGGGGCTGGCAGGCTCCCAACTTGCTGCATCGCTGCTGGAGGACGGCCTAGCGAAGGCGCAAGAACGACAGGAGCAGCAGGGCGGCGGCAATGGCAACGGCGCTGCCGCCGCCGCCGCCGCTGCCACCAGCCAGCAGCAGCAGGAGCAGCAAGCGCAGCGGGAGCGGCAGCCGGGGCTGAGCGAAGGCTTGGTTCGTGAGCCAGAGGACTACCAGTTGGAGCAGGGGGAGCTGAGCTTTGTGGAGCGATTGCAGCCCATGGCAGCCGCCGATGTCTTCCGCTGCGCCGCCTGCGTCCGGCCGGAGTGCCAGACAGCGTCGGGGTGTGCCGCCATGCAGTGGCGATCCTCGCCGGGCGGCTACCTGAGGGAGATCCTCACAGCAAAGGTGGGGAGGGGGCGGCCGGATAGAAGGGGTTCCTTTGATGTGGAAGGGGGAGGTGTGGTGGCAGCAAAGGTGGCGGCTACGGCACACTATTGTGCGTTGCTCCTGCAGCGCTGTGAATTGAAGGATTGAATGCATGAATGGGGCGCTGGCCAGCCCTTCCTGCGGGTGGCTGGGGCGTGAGAAAAGGTAGGGGGGAGGGGATGACAATGCTTGGGAAGATGTTTGTGAGCAGCACAGGCATGTGGGACATTGGTGCCCATGCCTGGGGTGGGCATTGGATGTGCATGTCGCTGCTGTGCCCAGGTTTTCGGTGCACAACAGCAGTAAGCTTGGGGTTTGAAAGCAGGACACTAGTAGTGATGAATACTTCAGGACATGCAGCGGGCACTCGCTGTGCTGAGGCTGTGCTGTGCTAATGCATCTGGGCACATGTTTGCATTGCTGCAGCGTTTCAGGATGAATGGATGAATGCATGAGTGAATGAGGCTTGCCCGCCTCCCCTGATGGCTTTGCTCACTCCTTGCCCTTCCCTGCCCTGCCCTGCTGTGCCTGCTGTGCCGCAGGTGTATGACGTGGCGGTGGAGACGCCGCTGCAGCGGGCCGAGCAGCTGAGGTGAAGCTGGGGGCAGGGATGGTATTGTGAACAGCAAATGTGTGCTGTTTCACAAAACTGGGACGACCCATCTTCGGCACACTGTTGTGTGACTGCAGCGCTGTAAAAGTGATTGATGCATGAATGAGTGAATGGGATGGGATGGTAACAGCGGGATTTGGCCATTACCGCACGCGCTGCCCTGCTCTGCTCCATGTCCTCTCCTTGCTGGCCCCGCCCACCCACATGCCCGCAACATTCACCCCCCCAACACTCACGCTGTAGCAAGGCACTTGGCAGCACCGTCTTGCTGAAGCGGGAGCGCCCGACGCCTTGGGCCCTTGACCCTCTCCTGCTGCCCTCGTCCCCCTTGTTGCCTCATGCCCCTCCCCCGATTGACGCTCTGTCTCTTCCACTTGCCTCACAGGCCCTCCCCTGACTGACGCTCTGTGTACGCTCTGTCCTCCCCCACTTGCCTCGTGCCCCTCTCCTGACTGACGCTCCGCCTCTCCCCCCACGGCCGCATCCTCCCCTGGCCCCCCCTTGCAGTGAGGCGTTGGGCAGCACCATTCTGTTGAAACGAGAGGATCTGCAGCCGGTCAAGTCGTTCAAGCTGCGGGGGGCGTATAACAAGATGGCGCAGCTGACGCCGGAGCAGGTGCATGGGTGAAGGACACTCTTTTGTGATGGCTAGTGTTTGGGGGACGATTTGGTGCTGCTAGTGTGAAGGGGAGGAAGCTAACAAGATGGCGCAGCTGACGCCACAGCAGGGTGCACGGTGTGTGGTAAAGGCACAGTCAGGTGGGATGCGCCTCGGCTATCCCCCCGTGTCGCCCCTCTGCGTCGTGCCCTGTTGGACACTGCGAGGCCACGCCCCGGCGTTGCGTCAGCCGCGGCCCCGTGCACATTCCTTGTGATGTTTGGGATGGCACACCCGGCGCCGGAGCAGGGGGTGGGCGGGCGACAGCGGGGCACAAAGCAGCAACATGTCTACGTACTGCAGTACTGGCGCTGGGGCCAGGCACAAGGCAGGATGTTTCACCATGCCATACGACTTGTCCTGCCGTGCACCCTGTGCCCATGTGCCATCACAACCGCCATGTATCTCCCTGCCGTGCTGCTGCAGCTGGAGCGCGGCGTGATTTGCTCGTCGGCGGGCAACCACGCTCAGGGCGTGGCGCTGGCAGCAAAGCAGCTGGTGCGCTCCCGACACACACACACAGTGTCAACAGATGTTCGGGATCCAGGAACTAATTGCACACGTGCCACAGCTGTTGGTTTTGCCCACTCTGCCTGTGCCACACCGCTGGCTAGTTGGTCTGCGCTGCCCGCCACGCATGCGCCGCTACCCTTCCCTCTGGCCCTGCCTTCCTGCCAACCCCTGTGCCCGCTCAGCCTGCCGGCTGCGTGAACATCCAAGGAAACACCCCTGCCTCTGTCCTCTCAGTTTTCTGGTAGATGACTGGTGCCCCCTAGCTCCTGTGTACCTGTGTGCTGCCTCAGCCCTGCGCCGCTGCGCTGCCATCCGTGTCTTCCTCTTTCCTCCTCTCAGTTGCCCCACCGCCCACCCACCCGCTGCAGGGCTGCACCGCGCTCATCTGCATGCCTGTCACCACTCCTGACATCAAGGTGGGGCGTTAGGGCGGGCTGAACGGTTGACGAAGGTTGTCTGGTATGGTTGTATGTGTGGCGTGGGCCAGGCTCGAGATTGATGCTAATCCAGCAGCCGTTCCTGTTTGCAAGCCCTTGCCCACCTGTGCCTCGCTCCCATCTCTTCTGCCCGCCTGCCTGCCCGCCTGCCTGCCTGCCTGCCGTGCGCCCTGAACCCCCCTCCCGCCCGCTCACACCGTTACGGCGGTACCGCTGCTGCAGGTCAAGGCGGTACGGGCGCTGGGCGGTACCGTGGAGCTGGTGGGGGAGAGCTACCAAGAGGCGCAGGCGTATGCGCAGGTGCGGCCTGCCTGCAAAGTGCATTGCTGTCAGCACACTGCTGTGCACGCTTTGGGACTGCTGTGCATGCTCTGGGCCCGAGGAAGCTGCACAGCTGGGTGTGGGTGTCCCCTGGTCTCCCTTGGCCTGGCTGCCCCGCCTGCCTTCCATCAAGGAAGCTGCGCAGCTGCTTGTCCCCAGCGCCCTCCTGCGACCTGCCTCCCCCGCCTGCCAGCCTTTACCGCCGCTTCTGCTTTATCTGTTCTTGTTTTCGACGGAAAGCGATTTACACAAACTTTATTTTGGTGTTTACAAATGTGCGCCACCACCGACGGCCAGGTGCTTTTCCTGCTGCATCCTGCTTGTTGTTGACGAAAACTTGAGCAAAACACTTCAACTGTGGTGCATTGCAGACGCGCGCCGCCACCGACGGCCTGGTGTGTCCTCTGCTTGCTTGTTTGTTGACAAGAAGTGGTAACAACTTTGGTTTTGGTGCACTGCAGACGCCCGCTGCGACCGACGGCCCGGTGTTTTTTCCTGCTGCATCTTGCTTGTTGTTGGCAAGAAGTGATACAGAACTGTAAACAGCTTTGGTTTTGGTGCACTGCAGACGCGCGCCGCCACCGACGGGCTGGTGTTTGTGGCCCCCTATGACGACCCCTACACCATCTCCGGGCAGGGAACCATCGGCAACGAAATCCTGAGGTGAGGCACACCCAGCCGCTTGCCTTCATCAAGACGGCCTGGCTGCCTACAGCGCCCCTCAGCCTGTGCAGTCATACTTCCGTTGTGCGGCAAGGTGACCTTTTCACCCGGGCGCCGGACACCTGCCGTGTCTTCCACTGGCGTTCCAATGAAGGGAGCTCACAGTGCCTGCTCCCCTTCTTGTGTATGTGTGTGTGTGTTCGCACCCCGTGCAGGCAGACGAACATGGACAACCTTGACGCCATCTTTGTGGCAATAGGTGAGGGGGAGGGCTGGGAAGGGCGGGGGGAAGCGGGGGGGTCTGTGCTGCCGTGCACCAGGGTTGGGTGTCCGTGGGCCGGGAACAGACACGGCTGACCTTTGGCGAGTAGGAGAGTGTTGATGCACCCCTGCCTTGCTGCCCTCCCCTGCCTCCCTGTACCGTCCCTGTGTCATGTGCACAGCGTGCTTTTGCACATCTATTCCAAGACTGCCCTTCCCCTCTCCACACCCCTCAACCCCTGTCCTGTCCGCTCCTTCCTGCCCTTTTCTGCCCTTCCTCTCTCCACGCTGCTCACCCCCTCTCTCTCCCGTCTGCTCCCGCCTGTCCTCCTCCCCCCCTGCAGGCGGCGGCGGCCTGGTGGCCGGCATCGCCGCGTATGTGAAGGCGCTGAAGCCGCATGTGAAGATCATTGGGGTGGAGCCCACGGGTGGGTGGGGGGTGGGGCCCGCAGGCCAGCAGGGGATGTGTGTCAGTTTGGATGTTTGTTCGAGTCATGACTCGGGGAGGGTGAGTGATGTTGGGGCTGACGAAAGTTTGTGGTGGTGTGGGTGGGGCCCGCAGGGGATGTGCGTCTGTCTGTTCGAGTTATGACTCGGGGAGTGAGAGCTTTCTTTGTTGGCTGAGGAACACTTGGTGGTGTGTATGGGGCCTGCAGGCGTGCGTGTCTGCCTGTATGTTTGTTCGAGTCATGACTCCGGTGGCTGAGTGTTGTGTTGGAGGCTGTGGAAAGCTTGTGGTGGTGGGGGTTGGGCCAGCAGGGGATGTGTGTCTGTTTGTTCGAGTCATGACTCGGGTGTGTGGTGGTGTGGTGAGGTTTACGAGGAGCACTTTGTGGCGGTGTGGGTTGGGCCAGCAGCTGCTGTGTGTGTGTGTGTAAACACCGCCCAACTTTTCCTTCAACAACACCCTCTCGCCTGCTGCTGCTGCCGCACTCCCGTTGCAGACGCCAACTCAATGGCGCACCCTTCCCCCCAGCTTCACCTCAACAACTCACACACCCCTCTTGCCTGATGCCGCCGCCCTTGGCGTGCTGGTTGTATATAGTGGATGGATCAACGGGCTCGCCACAACCAAACCCGCTCCCCTGCCGACGCCCTTGTTGTGCAGGCGCCAATGCGATGGCTCACCCTCCCCCCGGCTTTACCTCGACAACTCACACCCCCCTCCTGCCTGTTGCCGCCGCCCTTGGTGTGCAGGCGCCAATGCGATGGCTCAGTCGTTGGCGCTCGGGGAGCGTGTGACGCTCAGCAAGGTGGACGCATTCGCAGGTGGGGCACAGCGGGCTGGGGGGCACAGCGGGCTGGGGGCACAGCTGGTTTGGGGGCACAGCTAGTTTGGGGCACAGCAGGCTAGGGGGCACAGCAGGCTAGGGGGACACAATTGGTTTGGTGCTTGAGTTCTGTGTGTGTTTGTGTGTGTGTACGAGTGTGAGTATAATGTCTGGGTGTGGTGTGGCTGTGGGTGTTGCTTGCCTGCTGAGCCAAGCGTCGTGCTGGCCCACCCGCCAGCATGCCTCCCCTTGCCGACTTCTCCTCTTTGCCCCCTGTGCCCATCCCCGAAGTTTGCGGGGGGCGCGGCCTTCCGCCCTTGCCATTATTCGCCCGCACCTCGTGCTGTGCACTTGATGGCGCCCCACCACCCCACCCAGCTGGCCCATCCCCCGGTGCTTGTGGGTGCCAAGGCCATCCGCCCCCCTCCCAGTCCTCACCCCCACTTCCTCCTGTGCCCTTGATTGTGCCTCACCCCACCCCACCCCCCACCCCCCTCTGCAGACGGCGTGGCGGTCAAGTATGTGGGCGCCGAGACCTTCCGGATGTGCCGGGATTTGGTGGATGGGGTGGTGCTGGTGGACAACGCCGCCACGTCAGCAGCCATCAAGGTGAGGCTTTCCAGAACAAGGGGGCTTTGCTTTCTAATGCAAGTTTTTATTTGTTTGCAGCCTTCTGCTGAGAGGGAGGTGGCTGGGAGGGAGGTGGGACTGCTTCTGAGGGCATTGGGCTGTGCTGGTAGACAACCGGCACAAGGTCATTGCTGTCTCGGATTAAGAAAGGGGGGCGTTGTGCTCCTCGTTCCGCTGGGGGGCTGCCGGCCAAGTATAGCCCCGCCGACGAAAGCGCGAGATCTGTTTTTCAACCCTCCCCAACAACCACTAGCTAGGGTGGGGCTTGTTGAGAACGGCACAACAGCTCCCCCCATCTTCTATTGTGTCTGTTTCTGACCTTTGGTTCCCACAGGATGTGTTCAACGAGACGCGCTAGGGTTGGGCTTGTTGAGAATGGCACAACAACTTCCCCCATCTTCCTGTTTTCTTCTTCTTACAGGATGTGTTCAACGAGACGAGGTCCATCCTGGAGCCGGCGGGCGCGGTGGCTGTTGCGGGCGCCAAGGCGTACCTGCGGCACTACGGCCTCAAGGGCCAGACCGTGGTGGCGGTGACCAGCGGTGCAAACATGAATTTTGACCGCCTCAGGCTGGTGTCAGGTGGGCGGGGGGTGAGTGGCTGGGGTTGAAATGCGTTTAGGGTTTCAACCCAAAATCCCGAAGCCCTACCCTCTCGCTTGGCCTTGGGAGGCTGCAAGCGTTGCCTTGGGAGGCTGCAAGCCTTCTGCTTACCTCTGCAGCAGCCGGCACTTACAAGGATGACCCCCCGCCCCACCCGCCCCCCATGCGTGTGCAGAGCTGGCGGATGTGGGCGGGCAGCGCGAGTCGATGCTGGCTGTCAGCATCCCCGAGCAGCCCGGATCCTTCCTGGACTTTATGGAAACTGCCATTGATGGGACCGACATCGACGTGACAGAGTTCAAGTACCGGTGAGCTGGCTGTGAGTAATCACGGACTTTCTGTGTTGGGGTGTTAGTGCACTCATGGGCTTGCTTTGTTTGTGTAAAGGGTGGGCTGGTGGGTGGGGGTGGTTACAAGTTGAGCAATGTTGGGTGCGCGCGTGTGTGTGTGGAGGGCTGCTGTCTGCGTCTGCATGTGTGAAGGGTTGCCGTGCGTCGTACTCTCTGGGAGCAAGCAAACGGAGCGTGTCTGCAGCCCCTTACGCACTGCCTCCCTGCTCTTGCCGCCCTCACCTGCCGCCCTCACCCCACGCCCTCACACCCCTCCCCCCTGCCCCCCCTGCCCCCCTGCCTCCCCTCCCTGCCTCCCTCCCTGCAGCTACGAGGAGGGAGCGGCTGCCCATGTGCTTTTCAGCGTGGGGGTGGCCCCCGGCTCGCCCGAGTGTGCGGCCGTCATTCGGCGGCTGAACGAGCGGGGGTATGCGACGACCGACATCTCTGGGATCGAGCTGGCACAGGTGGGAGGGGGTAGAGGTGACAGGTGGCGGTGACAGGTGGCAATGACAGCTGGCCAACGGCAGTGTCAGAACCAGTGAACCCTGCAGTTGGACAGCCCTGCCGAGGACGGAGGAAGCCAGCCGAGGGAGGGTGTGGGGACAGGGGTTTGGGCGAGGTGTGGCACCGGGTGGAGCGGGGCAACAGCAAGCTGAGGGTTGCAAGGCAACAGCAGGCAGTGAGGCCAGCTGAATTTGATGCGTGCAGTTTGTGTTTAGGGAGGCGCGTGCTGGAAGGCAGGTGGTGGCCCTGGGGGCGCCTCGTCCCCTTCCGCCCAGCCCCCGCTTCCCCCTGTTCTCCCGCCTTTCACCTCGCCCACCTGCCCCTCACCGCCCCCGTGCGCCACGCCCTGACCACCCTCCTGCCCCTTCCCGCACTGCCCCTTCCTGCCCTGACCGTCTGCTTTGCCCACCACCACCCCTGACCATCTTCCTGTCCCACCACCACCCACTGACCATCTTCCTGCACCACCACCACCCACTGACTGTCCCCCTGCCCCCCACCACCCCCTGACCATCTTCCTGCCCCACCCCCACCCCGCCTGCTGCAGGTTCACCTGCGCCACCTGGTGGGAGGGCGGGCGCGTGGGCCAGAGGGGGAGCTGCCCAACGAACGCATCTTCACGGTGGGTGGGTGGGTGCTGGGGGCTGAAGGGCGCTGGGTGCTGGGTGCTGCAGATTGCTTCTGGCTGCTGCTGGGTGCTGCTGGGCTATGTTGTGTGCTGGGTGCTGGGTGTTGCCGGTGCTGGGTGCTGCATGCTTTGCATGCTGGGTGCTGGAGCTGCAGTGTGCTGGGTGCTGCCGCGTGCTGGGCGCTGCAAGTGCACGAGTGCTGCTGGGTTCCTTGCATGATGGGTGTTGGGTGAGATGCGTGTGCTGGGGTGCTGGACGGTGGTGCTGGCCTCTGCATTGTGCCAGCGAGATGCATTACGCATGTGCATACTCTGCTTACAGCAATCCCACCCTTCAGTGCAGTTTGCTGTGAACTCGTTTGTGGACCTCCTTCCCTTTGGCAGCGGCGCAACCCCACCCTATCTCCCGCCTCGCCCCACCCTCATCCTCTCTCTCACCTCCTCACCCCCACACCTCCCTCCACGCTCTCCACAGGTCGACTTCCCGGAGCGGCCGGGTGCGCTGCGCCGCTTCCTGGCCGTCGTCGGCCCCCGGTGGAACGTGTCGCTGTTCCACTACCGGCGCACGGGTGAGCGGCGCGGGCGGGAGGGAGGTTTACGCTCGGTGGTGAGGTGATGATCAGCAGTTGCGTAGGGGTGTGTTTTAGAGGTGTGCAGCTGGCTGGGGTGTGTGTCTGTTCCACCGCGTCCGCACGGGTGAGGCTAGCGGGGCGAACCAGGGTGTGTAGGTCCAGTCGCACATCACACGCTGAATGCCCCACCCTCTGGGGCCCTCAAAGCAAGCGCCCTGCCAGCCAGACAGCCCTCCATCCTTGCCGGCCCCCCTCGACTGCCCGCCACGACCGCCCCTGGCCTGCGCCCCGCCTGCCCTCCGCCCCCTACCTTCGTCACCTACAACCTGATTGCATTGCCTTGACTCCTACCGTCGTCACCTACAACCTGATTGCATTGCCTTGACTCCTACCGTCGTCACCTACAANAAACCCACCTGAGCCCCAGCTTCTGGTTGCAAAAGTGTTTTGTAAAACCCTAAAACCCTAAAACCCACCTGAGCCCCAGCTTCTGGTTGCAAAAGTGTTTGATCTCCGCCAAGTCCCGCACCTCGTACACCAAGTGGGCCTGCGGTGGGGTGGGTGGGGGCCAGGAAGGCAAGAAAGGAGGACAGATGGGCGAAGAGGGCAAGTTGATAGGAAAAAGGCTGGGAGGAGGGAGATGAGAGGGCAAGGCAAGATGGAGGGAAGCAGAGGGAAAGCCAGAGAGGAGGGCAGGTGAATGGGGAGAGCAAGACAATACAAGACAGCGGCCAACTGGGCAGGAGGGTGGCGGGTTGAGGTGCGGCAAGGGGTTACCGTAGGTGGCGAGGGCAGCAGGCGGTGGCACAGCGGACATACGGTGTTAACACCGGTAACAGGCAGCCAGCCTGACCCCCGGGCAAGCAAGCACGCCAGCTTGGCTCGCGGTGTGCCCTGACCCCAATCGCACGCCTGCTCGCCAGCCAGCCAGTCAATACCATGTCACGGCTCACACAAGGTACAGCAATCGTGAGGCCTTCCACTTCCCTCCCCCACAAAGTGAGCAGCACAGGTTTGTGCTGAATGTACGCGCCGCCTTCAGTCAGTCAGTTAGACTTCCTATTTCTGCCTCCCTGCCTCCCTCCCGCCTCCCTGCTTACCAGCGCTGCCAGCCAGTAGGCCGAGAACAAGGCAAGGTAGGCAGCGGCGCAGGCGGTCCACAGGGACCAGCGCCCCGCCAGGGGGTGGTGCCGGATTGCCACCTGGAACGAAAAGGATGTGGGGGGAAGGCGTGGTGTGAAAGTCGTGTGGAAGTCACAGCAAACGGTTCAGGCTGGAAAGTATGGCGCAAAGAACACTTGCTCTGCTTTGCTTTGCAACTGGTTTGCTTTGCGTGGCCCACGAGGTGTACATTGTTGTACTGTGCAGCAGGTGCCCGCCCACCTCCCAGATGTCGCATGTCTTTCACTGCATGCACTCCCCTTGCCCATCCTCCCACGGCACCATCCCCACATCTGAGAGACTCGTTCCCTGACGCACAACCAAATGCATTTTGCATGCATCGTGTGCAGCAGGTGCCCGCCCACCTCCCAGATGTCGCACGTGTCCCGCCTCAAGCACTCCTCCTGCAGCGCACCCCACTTGACGTACAGAAGCAGCAGCGCGGACATGGCGCCTGCGGGCGGGGCAGCGGGCGGGAGGCAAGGCAGGTGGACGCGGGGAGGGCTGGCCTGACAGAGTGTGTGGGTGACACGTCATTCCAGCACAACCGTGTGCTGCTCAACGGTTCAACCAAACATGCATGAATGAATGCATGAATGGACAGCGGGGAGGTGCACGGTGGGGAGGGGGAGCTTGCCGACAGCGACGGCAGCAGCAGCACAGCGGCACTTTTTGCCCATCGGCTGCACCAATGGCAAGGCGGCAGCATGACACAAAGTGATGGCAAGCTGGCGCTGCACCCTGTACACTAGCACAGTGCAGCCAGCACCAGCAGCGACGCGGCGGAGCCTTGGCACCTCATGCCGCGGCGATGTACTGCCGGCTGACCAGGCGATATACTGCCGGCTGGCGGGCAACCAGCAGCAGGCGGTACCGCAACCCACCCGTGAAGGCGAGGGCCAGCAGGTTGAGCACCCGCGATGTGAGCATGACCGCAAACCCCTTCTCCTCCCAGTACCTGCAGTACCGTGGGGCACCACTGGGTTGAGAGCTACCAGCGGCGGTCGACCCTGGGGCAGCGTGCAAGCAAGACAAACAGGAGAAACAAGAGTCTGCCTCTCATCGATACAAATGAAAACTCTACCCACTACCCACCACAAAGTATCCACTCAATCTGTCAGCCACCCGACAACCACACACTGTCCGCTCGCAGCCGCTCTGCTGGCATGCACCCCTGTGCCCAGAGCAGCGGCAGCACCCGCCTACCTGTAGATGCGTGTGAAGAATTGGTCAAGGTTGGGTATTGCCTCCCACTGCCACTGCTCGCTGCTCAACAGCGCGTCTGGCGGCCCCGGGGCGCCGCCGCCGCCGCTGCCAGGCAGGCCCCCGCTGGGTCCGCCCTCACCGCCCGACTCCCCGCCGTCTTCGGGCATGCTGCACAGAGTGTGGTGGCAGCAAACAAAAGGCAGTTGTAAGCCTGGTCTCTTTGTTGCAGCTTGTCAAATTCAGGACAAACCAAGTCCTGAGAGGGTGACGAGGCATGTCCCAAAAGCTGTGTGAACGGGGGGCTGGTTGTTGGTGGGAGTGGCGCTACAATGGGAGCGGCGGTGGGACTGTGCATGGAATAAAACGGGCTGTACTGCAGGCTGTAGCAGGCATGCAGCGGCATCAGCGAGGCACCCGTGCAGGCAGACAAAGACATTCAGCAGCAGGCAGCAGGACGGGGCCAGGCGGTGCCAGCAGCGGCGTCAGGCAGCGACGGCGGCAGCGGCAGAGGCCGGCCAACCTAGGGAGTGGCTCATAGTGCGCATCCATCCCGCACGCGGCGCCTCCGCCAGCTTGAGAGGAAGTTTTGGAGAGCGCGCGCAAAACCGCCGCTAGGGCTGCCGACTTGCAACGTCGAGCGCCTGTTTGGCGATTTGCGTTGCGTGGAGTTTCGTGAGCAGCTGACTGAGCAGCGTTTCGTGTTTTAGCAAAGCTGTCGGCCTTTCGCAAGCACTCCGCTTGCGGCAGGAGTACTGTAGCCCAATGGTAGGATGCTGGGCAATATAGCCTGACGATAAACATAGCGAGGCAAGAAGAGGGGAGGGCGGAATGGAAAGGGGCACCGTCCGCACCGCCAGCGGCACACCCGCAGGGCGGCAAGCTCGAGAGCCAAGCAGCCGCTGCTCCCTTCCCGAACAATTCCCCCCAAACCGAACCTGCCGGTTGTTCTGAGTCGTTACGTAATGCATTTACACGGAAGGTGGTGGTGCGCATGTGCAAGGGCAAAAGGCGTGGCAATGCCACTTGGCTCACGGCTGTCCTGGCGGCGGGCCCCCGCCAAACTCTGTGCTGTTGCCGTTCCAATACTTGTTATCGTCGCCATCCTCGTCCCCCTCCCCGCTGCTGCTGGGAAGTGTGTGGATGTTGGGTCCAGCGCCCGTGCCCAGCGCCCGCTTACGTGCGGTCCGCTGCTGCCCAGTGCCGCCGCCGCCCATCACCCTGTCGTCAGCCGCGCCCTGCCTGCCCGCCGCCGCTGCGCCCACCTCCTCCTCCTGCGCCTGCGCCTGCTGCTCGCGTGGCGTCCCCGCTGGTCCGCTGAGGTAGGCATAGGGGTTGAAGTAGCTGGCCGCCGTGCGAAGCACACCCCCCAGTGACCACCCATAGCTTCCGGGTCCCCCCGAGGAGCTCCCCACCGGCTCTAGCAGCAGCAGCTGGCGGGGCTGCAGGCCCAGAGCCAGCAGCGCCTGCGGCATGTCGGCTGCCTCGAAGCGGCGCCGGGGGTAGGGCTGCACCAGGGTGTAGGCGGCGCCGCCGTCTGCGGGGGGAAGAGGGAATGGAGGGAGG
>JTEE01000260.1:360681-383654 GCA_002896455.3 Chlorella sp. ArM0029B
CCCCCTGCTGTTCCTGCCCTTCTTGTCGTGGCCCCTGCTGCTGTTTTGCAGCTTGCTTTGTCTCAGCAGCACACAATGACCTCTCCCATCCGTTATCCTCGGGTAGGGTTGGTCAACCTGCTTGATCTTAACCCTGACCTCTCTGAGTACTGCCTCCTCTGTGCATGCAGCCGTGAGGCCCCCGCCGCTGCCCGCCGCCTGGCCCCGGGCCCCGCCCTGCTGGCTGGGCTGGCCCTGTTTGGTGGCGGCCTCCTGCTGGAAAGCGTGGCAGACTGGCAGAAGTTTGTGTGGAAGAGCGACCCGGGTGAGGGAGGGTCGAGGGATTGGAGTGGGCTCCTGGGGGGCTTGGCATCAAGGGTGGTCAGGGTGTGGGATGGTGCAAGGGCTGGCAGCGGGGGATGGACGGCATGGCTGGCAGATGTTTTTTTGCAGGGAGGAGGGACCTGGCAGAAGGGGGGTGAGATGTTTAGGGGAGCAGCGATTGCTGGGTTAGGGTTTGATAAGGCCGGCTTTGGCGGCAAGACTTGTTGGTTGTTGCAATGGTTGGGAGGACGTGGGGAGGGCCGGGGCTTTGGGGGCAAGACTGCTTGGTTGTTGCCAGGAATGCAAGGATGAGGGGATTGGGTGGCGCACGACCCTTGGCTGGCATGATAGGTGCGGGGGGCGCTGCAGTCGGGACAGGTGAGTGTGTGAGGCATCCGACCTGCGAGGCACGTGGGGCGGAAGTGTGCTGCCGCCCTCCCTGCCAACCCCGCCCTGCCTGCCCGCCACCTCTCACCCCGCTTGCTCCTGCGCCGTGTGACCCCCTGGCCCGCGCTGTGCCTGCCCCTGCTGTGCAGCCAACCAGGGTCGCTTCATGGGGCCGGTGGGCCTGTTTGCCTGGAGCCGCCACCCCAACTACTTTGTGAGCTTGTGGGCATGTCGATGAACGCATGGAGTAGGGTTGCTGGGTTTTAGGGTTTAGAGTTGTCAGGCAGACAAAACCCGCAAAACCCCTACAACCCAACTGCTTTGGAAGCCCGTGCGGTGAGAGCTCGTGTGCCATGCAACCGCTCATGTCTCATGCCAGCACAGTGCCTGCCCGTCAGCTTCCCCTTCGCTGCCACTGCGCCGACAAACCTCCAGCCCTGCGTGTCACCCCGCACGCTCCAATGATTGTGCAACCTGCACTCCGCGTCAGTCCGTCTGCCCTGGAACCCCCCAGCCCTGCATGCCTCAACCTCACGCCTTCCCCCCTCACCCCCCTCCCCCCTGTGCTCTGCCACCTGCCCGCCCGCCCGCCTGCAGGGCGAGATGTGTGTGTGGGCCGGCCTGTTTGTGATGGCTGGGCCGGCCGTGTGGCGCCTGTGCCCATGGACCCTCGCCTCCCCACTCTTCACATTCGCCCTCATCCGCTTCATGTCCGGTGAGTGAGCCTCCCAGCGGCGTGCCCTGCCTGTGCATGTGCCCCGTGCCCGTGCCCGTGCCTGTGCCCGTGCCTGTGCCAGAGGTGGGGAGTAGCAAGTGTGAGGTAAGCTGAGGGGTGAGGGCACAGGGACATGTGCCTGCTGGGTGGCCTGGGGAAGGAGAAGAGTGCAGCCCGAGGGCGTGGGGGTAGGGGAAACCGGACGGGAAAGTATGCCAAAGGCACCAGCCAGCAACCATGTGTCATCTGGGCCCTCATCCGCTTCATTCACTCCTTCCCTGCCGGCGTCCCCCCGCTGGTGCACAGCTATGCGGAGCGCCACTGGCAACAGCCTGCTCTTCGCCCTGCATTTCGCTGACCCACACGTCTCCTTCCCTCCTCCCGCCTGCCTGCAGGCGTGCCCCCGCTGGAGCGCAGCTATGCGGAGCGCTACGTACGCGCAACAGCCGGTCCTCCCCTTTTCAATCTCCTCCGCCATTGTTCTGATCGCCCCCACTCCCTCTGGTTCCGTGCCCTCCCTCCCGCCTGCAGGCGTCCCCCCGCTGGAGCGCAGCTATGCCTGGCGGGGCAGCCTGTCGTCCCCTTTGAATTTTGCTGACCCATACGTCTCCCTCCCTCCTCCCTCCCTCCCGCCTGCAGGCGTCCCCCCGCTGGAGCGCAGCTATGCGGAGCGCTACGGTGGGCAGCCCGCCTACGAGGCATACAAGGCCTCCACCAACCTCCTGCTGCCCTGGCCCCCACGCGACAAGTTCCCCTGAGCGTCGCTGCATGTGTGCAAATGGCTGCCAGGCGGGCGGGCGGGCAGGCAGCAGGCTGCGTCCCACGCATGGCATGCAGGCAGGCAGGCAGGCAGGCAAGCAGGCAGGGTGAGGGAACCTGCCGCCACTGCTGCCACCCCCAAAAGGGGAGCCTGGCCCTATTCCGGAAGCAGCAGGGACAGTGAGGGGGTGCCCTGCATGGGCGGCACATCAGGCCCTGCTGCTTCCAAAAATGAGAAGGGTGGCAAGCACGACAGGTCCCAGACTCGCACCACCACCGCCCTGCCCCACTTTTCCATTTCCCTCGCGCTTGAATCACGGTGCTCTTTCTCTTTTGAAGTGCGGAAGCACGGTACTCATAGGCATGTGGGCGCGGTGCTGCGCCGTGCACACGACCCCTGGGCCTGCACACTGCTGGCCACTCTGCCGGTCGCAGCTGTACATCAGAACCATGCTGGAGGCGGTGCCCGGGCAAGTGTACATTGCCACCCCACCCCCCCCCACACACACACTCCACTGATGTGAACACACACAATGTGAATGCCTAGCAAAGCGGTGTTCCAGAGGTTGTGCCGTGGTGGCACAGGAAGGATCACTTGGAGTGAAATCGAGGAACTGACGATTTGGCTGCGGCCCGCTGATGTGTCAAGGAGGCGCCAGAGATGAAGGGTACCAGCCACCGTTTCTGGGCCAGGCCAGGGAGGGTGGGACCTCATGTCTAACGCTTGCGCGCTGACGTGAACATTCCGGATGCTTGCAGATTATTGAATCCAGAGCAGCCACCGTTGCTGCGGCTAGCATGGTTTGGGGCCAGGCCCGCTGCTGCTGCAGAGCACCACTGCCAGCCCGCTGCTGCTGCCGCTGCTGCCACAACATCCCACCCCTGCCTGGCCGCCCTGCTGTGAGGGCAGGCCTGCCCTAGGGCACCATGCACCCCCTGAGACTTTGTGTCCTATGCTTGCCGGCTGGTGATGCAGTGCCTCCATGCTGGCACACCCGTATAGGGGAGGGGCACACTTTCACATCCACAGGATCCTCCGGAGCGCAAGTTCAAATGCACATTTGCTGCTGCAAACCGTGCTAGGACACGTGCTGCGGTGACGTGCTTCGCCTCCTGATCCCAGCGGCGCTGCATTCAAACCCTGGCCCACGTGGGAACCCTTTGCCAGTCTTTGCTTTGTGTGCATCTTACTGTTGCCAGTGTTGCACGTGGTACCAGTTCGACCAAAGTATTGGGCAGTTGTGCAAGCAACATGTAAAGTATGTCCGAGGAAGAGCAAAACGAGCCCAGTGTACCGTATGTGTGTCATGCTAATGATGTGGCACCGTTGCCTGTCTGCCTCTGAACATTCCGGAGGCACGCACACATCGCTCCCGCCCATCGTGCCAGTTGCCAACATGGCACTGCTGCTGGCATGGTACCGCTGGCTGCAGCGGCACAGCTGCTGACGTGGTACTGCTGGCTGCAGCGGCACAGCTGCTGACTTGGTACTGCTGGCTGCAGCGGCACAGCTGCTGACGTGGCACCGCTGCTGGCGTGGCACCGCTGCTGACGTGGCACCGCTGCTGACGTGGCGATGCTGCCGTCCTTCACTCGTCCTCCCACGCATCTTGTGGCCCCACATACTCGCTCACATCGTCCATCGACAGCTTGTGCAGGCTGGAGTCGCCCGCCAGCTGTACAGCCGCCAGCCCCGTCTCTGCAAGGGAAAAGCGTGGTAAGTAAAGGGTAGTCAGCAGAGTGTTGTATATACTGGGGAGGTTGACCAGTAGCGTGTGCAGGCCGGAGTTGCGCCCAGCTACACAGCCGCCGGGCCCGTCTCTTCACGGGGGGAGAGCGAGTCAGATCTGTGATTCAACGAAGGGTGTTGGGGTGTTGGGGAGGTTGAACTGCAGCGTGTGCAAGCTGAGGTCGACAGCAGTGGGCATGCAGGCGGGCAGCCGTGCGCCACCTGGGCTGGTAGCGAGCTCGTGCCACTTCTGTATTGCCCAGCGCAGCTCGGAACTGCCCACAGGAAGCCCCCTCCACCCCAGCTCTCAAAGAAGCCAACAAACTGACCCAGGCAGGCACCTCGCCTGCCCTGGCACCTCGCCTCCCCCTCAGACCCGCCCAAGGGTCCAATCCATGCTCACACAGCACACAATGCCCAGCACAGGGTGCTTGTGTGCTAGACCTGGCGTGTAACCCACCTTCACAATGCCCCCCGCCCGCCCGCCTCACCGGTGTTGCGCTTGAGCAGCTTGCCCTGCTTGCCCCTCTGCGGGCCTCGCAGAACCATCACCAAGGTGCCCTCCGCCGCCGGCACCACCGTCTCCAGCTGCCGCTGATCCAGGTCCTGCACGCGGGCAATAGGGGTTGAGTATACGGATATTAGGGGCAGGAATAGGGCACTGGGGTGAGGGAAAACCCGAATCATCAGACGCCACCGTCTCAAACTGCCGCTGCTCCAGGTCCTGCACACGGGCAATCGGTTCGAGGTAGTTGGGTAGCAGGGTGAGCAAAAGCACCTGCTTGCCTCAATGACCCCAACAAATCCCCTGTCGCGTGAAACATTCCCGGCTCCATAGACATTAAATGTACTTTGATTTTGAAAATGGGGTACGGTTGGTGGATAGAACCACCATCACTGCTTCAGCGCGTGACCACCGGGGCGGGTGTGGTGGGTGGGTCAGTGGGAGGTGCCCCTGTGACATGAAAGAAACCAAGGTACGCCCTCACAAACACTTGATACGCCTACACACCGTACGCACATAGCTAGCACAACACACACACAGGAGGCAAGAGTTCAGCCTGCGCGCACCTGTATGCTCTCCTTGAGGTCGTCAATGTACACATCACATACTGCAGCCAGGCCGGGGGAGGGGAGGAGGCACGGCGGGCCAGGGGGCATGACGTGGGCAGGCGGGCGGGTGTGAGGGAGGGTGGGTGGGGGCAGCTCCCCGCCGGGCTCGAGTGGAGCTGCATACTGTGGGGTGGGGCATGCAGCCGCTCATCCCCCTCAACTGCCCCCCTGAACTGGCTCCCCAAACTGCCTCCCCCAACTGCCTCCTTGAACACATCCCCAACTGGCCCCATGAACTGGCCCCATGAACTGCCACACCCCAACTGGCTCCTTGAATTGCCTCCCCCAACTGCCTCCCCCAACTGCCTCCCTGTACTGCCCCCTTGAACTGGCTCCTTGAACTGCCACGCCCCCACCTGGCTCCCTGAACTTTCCCCCTCTGGAGCGAAGGGGCCGACCCCCACCCATCACCCTGCACATATATCTACACACCCAGCAGCCCTTGCCCCCAACACAGTCCCCGACTGTGGGACTGTGGCACCCACCCCACACATCAGTCCTGCACCGCACATGCTTGCTTATTGTCTAACACCCGCCCACTGTTCACTCTTCACCTCAATCCCAATTGCCCCACGCCCGCTTGTCAGGCGTCTTCACATCCCAAACCGCGCCCTTCTGCAGTCCTGCCCCCCACATGCTTGCTTGTTCACAAAACAACCGCCCCCTGCACACTTCCCACCCCCCGCTCTTTCAAATCACCTGTGGGTGTCTTCACATCCACCACCGTGCCCTTCTTCAGGTACAGCCGCCCCCCTCGCGCCCGCTTGTCAACAATCTTCACCCTGCACACCACAACACAAAGTGAAGAGATTCACAACAGAAAGTGAAGTGAGGGGACTGAGAATATTGGTTGTTGGGAATGCAGTGCCCCCACATGGCGCAGGCCCCCACACACACCTTTCCAACGTTTTGCAGCGGTGCCGCAACACAAACGTGTGCCGCGGATGCCTCGTCCCAGCAAATCGGAAAAAAGGCAACAGGATCCCACGCCTAACACACCTCCCCTGCCCCTATTCACCCACCCACCCGCCCACCCACATTGCCACAGCACTATTACACTTCCTCGCACACATTCGGCTCCCACCTGATGTTGGGCACAAGCCAGGGCCGCTCCTCCGCTGCAGCCGGAGGCGGCGGCGAGTCTCGCTGCCGGTGGTGCCGCTTGCTGCCGCCGCTGCCGCCGCCGCCGCGCTCCTCCCGCTCGGCCCCTCGCTCTGCACAGGCAGGCAGGCAGGCGGGCAGGCACAGGCGGGCAGGCAATGAGGGTTGTTTGTGTGCATACCCGGGGAGTTGCTGGCTGCCCCTGCCCGCTTTCAAGGGCCCTTTCAAGCAGAGTTTGAGACGCAAGCACCCACAGGCGGGCCCACAGTGAACAGCAACCGTAAACAGCTACAGAAAACAACAACCGTAAGAACTGTGAAGAGTGTCCGCCAGCCCTGCCTGCCGCCCTCTCACCCCGCTTGCTGCCCCCCTCCTGCCGCTCTCTCTGGTGGTGCCGCTGCTCCCGCTCCCCCTGCCGCTCCTCCTCGCGCCGCCCGCCATCTCTGCTGCTGGGCCGCGCGTCCCGTTCTGCCAGCTCGCAGCACCGCACTGTCACGGTTTCGTAAGACGGCAGGAGCCGCACCCGTGCCCGCTCTGCGGAAGGGAGGTGGGGCAGGGAGGCAGGCGGTCGGCAGGGCAAGGGGTGGGCACTGGGTCAGCGGTGTTCCACTGCCGGCATGAGGCGGTGCGGGCGTGTAACATCTTGCCCCCAGCTGCCCCTTACCCCACGCTCTCCCGCCCCTTAGGGACAGCAACTCTCTGCGCCTCCTCTCCTGCCTTCACCACAAATGCCCCCCACCCACCCAAGCGCCCCTCCTCCTTGCTCTCTCTAACGCGCCATTACTTGCATGCTCCCCTTTCCCCAGCCGCCACCTTCCCCTCACCTTCTATTCACCCCCAAATCCTCGACACGAGCACTCCCCTACTGTGATCCAAATGCGCCATCACAAAAAAAACCCTCCTCCCCTTTTCTGGCGCAGCCCCGCCTTGGAACCCTTGCCACGCGCCCACCTGATCGCCCCTCCTCCTTTGGTTCGAGCGCCGTCACCTCGCACAGTAGCCCGCTGTGCCGCCCGTCCACCACACGCATCGTCTGCACACCAGGGAGGGTGATGAGAAAAAAACAGGGCAGTGAGGAAAAGAGCAGCAGCAAATCGAGGGTGAGAAGAAGACGAATTGCAGTGCAGAGGTGCTGCCGCCAACCGGTGTGCCGCCCGTCAACCAGCCGCATCATCTGCCACCCGGGGTGAAATGGGTCTTGAGGTGCAGTTTTCAGGTCTTCTGCAGCAAACCGCAGTGCTGCCCCTCCACAACCCACATCGTCTACACCGAGGGAGAAGAAGCTCTAAGTTGCAGCGTTGAGACACTTTTTTGCAACAGGCACCAGGTCGGCTCTTCTTTCTGTCCCCACCCACCCAAAATAAAACAAAAACTGGTCAAAAGCCCGGGTGCACCCCCTCCCGCCGCCCACCCACTACCGCCCTCCTTTGCCCAACCCTCATTCTTGCCAACACAATATTTATTGCAAAAGGCACCAAATCGGCCGCTCTTTCTCATCCACCTTGCCCACAACATCCACCCGCCGCCGCTCCACAACCTCTAGCCTTTGTCAATCCCTTGCTGGTCTTCGATAAATACCACTCTTACATAAACAAATGCAACTTCAACCTCCGCCCACCTTGCCCGGGTGCACACCCTCCCGCCGCCGCTCCACCAACTTTTCATCCACCGGTTTGGAAGACTTGAGCACGCCATCGCCGTCCACATACACCAAATCCTTCTGGTCACGACTCTCTCCTGCAGCGCCGCAGTGGGGGGTAGCAGAAGGCGGGAGGGGGGCAGCCTGGTGACATGCCATGCTCAGCTGTCAACCCAAACGCAGCCCATGTAAGCTCGGCCTGTACCACATAAAAAAGCCTGGACAGCCAGGATAGAGGGAAAGCGCGCGTGTTTGTGCAAGAGAGGGGAGGGAAAGGATGGGATGGGATGGGATGGGAAGGATGTTGCAGAGCGCTTGCCGTCGGGCCCCCGCAAAACCCGCCCCACCACTCCAGCATTCCCAGCTCTATCCCCAGGCATCACGACTCGATTTTAAAATCCTGCCCCATCCCACCTGGCTTGATGTACTTTTTCTGCGCCGCATGCTCCGGCGCCGGTGCCGCGCCCAGCCCCAGCCGCTGCGGCCGCCTGCACCAGGGGTGAGGCCAAGTCATTGCAACAATAGCCTGGCTCAGCATGCCTGCTGGCTTGGCGAGACAGCAGCCGGGCCACGCACAGCGCACTTGGGACAGTTGCCTGCCCTGCTGGGCATGTGGGCAGCCCAAGCAGCGCAGACAGCAGCAGTGCCACTCCCACTCATCCAGGTAGGGGTCAGAAAAAACGTCAATCAAATGAACTGTAGTCATGGCTGCACTGCCCGCCTCAAGTCATCAAACTTGAGTGGGGCGGAGGCAGGACAAGGACGATGGCTGCTCCTTGCAGGACATGCCAGCCGTGATGCCCCCTCGTCTCCCTAAGCTCAGCCAGAATGCCTCCTCATCTCCCTGGGCTCACCCATGACGAAGGCCCCTTCCCGGCCATGATTCCCCCTCGCCTTCTTACCGTCAGCCAGGATGCCTCCTCATCTCCCTGGGCTCACCCAAAAACGAAAAAACAAAACCCACCTCACGAGCTCCTTGGCCTTCACTTCGTCCTTTCCTGCCCGCCCTAACGCCTTGCCCTCCGTCCACCCCATGCCTCTGCAGGCAGGCGGAAAGCAGGCAGCAGGGGGAGGCGTGGGGGCCCGGGTGGGCAGGCAAGCGGGGCACTGCTGACGCCCAAGGTTGGCGAGCTGCAGCAGCATCCAGCGGCGACAGCAAATCCAGCGGTGCCCAAATGGCGCAGCAGCAGCCAGACAGCCCACGCAGAGAAGGATAGCGATGGTAGACGGTGCATACGACAGCAGAATTGCAACAGCAGAGAAGGATAGCGATGGTAGACGGTGCATACGACAGCAGAATTGCAACAGCAGAGAGCCTAGGCAACAGCAGGGCCGCAACAAGCAGGCCCATGCATCGGCAAGAATGCAACTTAATCAGGAATGCAACACTAGCGCACATGATTAGCGCATTTGAACTGGTCCGCAAGAATGTAACATAAGCGTGTTGGGAACATGGCTGAGCAGCGCCATCCCAAACTGGCCTACCGGCATAGTATGCATCAGGCTAGTGCTGCGTTCCTGTGCTCAGGTGGGGCTGGTGTTGCATTCCTGATGATGCACATTAGCGGGAATGCAACACTAGCCCCTACTGAGCGGCACGAACGCAGCACTACGTGGGGCTAGTGTTGCATTCCTGATGATGCACATTAGCGGGAATGCAACACTAGCCCCTACTGAGCGGCACGAACGCAGCACCAGCCCCACGACCATCCCAAGCTGGTCCACCGGCAAGAATGCATCAACAAGAATGCAACATCAGGAATGCAACGCTAGCCCCACCTGAGCAACCCCATCCCAAACTGTCCCACCGACAACAACGCAACAGTAGCCCACCTGAGCAGCGCCATCCCAAACTGGTCCACCGGCATGGAAGCATACTCGTCCAGCCCAGCCTCAGGCGGCAGGGCAGCCAGGTCCTCCCTGCATGGGGATGGGGAAAGTGGGAAGGCAATGCTGGGAGGTACGAGCCAACACTGTGAGGTGGGTGCAGCAGCAGAGCAGCCAGGTCCTTCCTGCATGGGTGGGGGAAGGGCGGGAGGGCAGTGCTATTAATCACAGCTGGGACATACGAGCTAACAAATGAAGATGGAGAACACAAATGTGGGTGCGGCAGCAAGGCAGCCAGGGCCTCCCTGCGTACGGGGCAAGCGGGAGGTGGGCGAGGGCGCGGCTTCCAACCATGAACTGGACTGAGATGAGCGCCACGATTTGAAGGCAAGAACAATTGTGTGTGCAGCAGCAGCGGCCCAGTCCCAGAAACCGGCTGGGCGGTGAGTGGGGTGGCAGGGTGCACAGCACCCGGGTTGCAGCCGCCCGGCAGACATGCGGGGCAGAGCAGGGAATGCTTGCCAGCTGCAGGTTTTAAAGGGAGAGGGCTAGAGTCTGCGGCTGGGAGTGGGCCAATTGCGCCAAACAAGGCCCAGACAATGCGGTGCAGAGCAGGGAATGCTGGCCAGCAGAAAGCAGCAGGTGCTGACGTCAGCAGCAGAACAGGCCCCGCTGGCTGCACCGCGCACTTGAGCTTTGCAGCGTCTCGGTCCGTTGGGAACATGCGCTGCTCCTCCTCCCGAGGCGGCTCCTCGTCCTGCTGCTGCTGCTGCCCGTCGGCGGCTCCGTTCTGCAGCGAGGACACTTGGCAGTGAGGACACTTTGATCATTCATTGGTTCTGCCGCGCTGCAGCAACTTGAACGGTGCTGCAGATGCTGCAGGGAGGATTGGCATATCACAAAGGGCAGCGCTGGGCAGCCGTGCAGCAGCGCCTGGCACCGCCGCTGCCGCCCGTGCTTGCAGCAAGCAGGCAAGCAGGCAGAGAGGCATTGCATCGAGTAGCCAACCACACCCAGCCTGCCTCGCCAGCCACTTGTCCCACTAGCCGCTCCACCCCTGCCCTCCACACAACGGCAGGCCGGCGGGGCGGCACAAACATCCCATCCGTCCCTACAACTGGCCTGCCCTCCTGCTCTGCCCCCGGGCCCCTGCTGTCTGCGCCAACACACTCACCGACTAAATGGCTCACCCCTCCAACCCATGGTCAGTCCCGTAAGGGCAGGCCGCTTGTCACCTCCTGCTCCGCCCCACACACACTCCCCACCTGTCACACAACCACATCACATGCCCATGCACCTGCGGGCGGACAGTCCACTGCCAACCTGCCCTGACCCGCACACCCGCTCTCATAACGTTCAGAGCACACTACACCTAACAGCACACTACACCCACCCTGCATCACCCTGAATCACCTGGGGGCGCGACCGCATGACCAGCCCATAAGTGACCTGCTGCTGTGCCACCGCTGTGTCGTGCGCTGCCACCTCAAACTTGTCAATCCCCTCCCCGTCAATCTTGTCTGCTGCGTCGGGGATGTAGGTGGGGCGGAACTTGCCGCCGATGCTGCGGGTGGGGCGGGGCGGGACGGCAATGATGACGGCGGGTGCCAGCAGTTGGGCACACACACGAGATGCAAGCCGCCTCATGCTGCCTCAGGGGTGAGCGGCGCAGGAGGTGCAGCATCTGTACAGCATACTGCTGCACAATGCCCGGCTGGCCTGCTGCGGCACAGGCAAGTCCAGCCTGCTGCTGCTGCGCCACAC
Source organism: Chlorella sp. ArM0029B (assembly GCA_002896455.3). NCBI lineage: Eukaryota > Viridiplantae > Chlorophyta > Trebouxiophyceae > Chlorellales > Chlorellaceae > Chlorella > Chlorella sp. ArM0029B. The sequence continues at coordinate 372,019 of JTEE01000260.1, forward strand.
TTCAGCCGAAGCAACGAGGACAGACAGCCCGCAGCAGCTGCGCCATTGGTTGCTCTGAGGCGGCCCGACCTCACCCCTTTCGACGCCCTCAACCCCTTCCCGGCGCAGCGCCAGCAAGCCAACCCACCGGTACGAGTTCTGCTGTGCAGTGATCACCAGCGGGCCTTTCTGTGCGGCCGGTGCCGCCGCGGTGCGCAGCCCGCCGTCGGCGCCAAAGCCCACCACCTCCTCGCGCACCGGCCCGCCGCGCCTGCCCTCATCTGCCCCTCCCAGAGCCTTGGGACGTGGGGCAGTGCCTTTCTTTGCTGCCCCGCTGCCGAGCGAGAGAGAAAAGCCGGCGGCCGGCTTGGGGGCGTCGCCGCCCGAAGCCATCGGTGCGATGTGACGATCAAGCGAGCTGCCAGAGATGATACGCGCAACGACGGGGGTAGGAGCAAGGTGATGGCTCGCACTGGCAGCAGTGGAGCTTGGTGTCTTTAAAATGGTTCCTATGTATGTGCACGATGGGGAACACAGTTGGGGTGCTGGAAGAAGTGTTGTGCCGGATATCGAATTTTGGCGCCCTCATGACGTGGCAGACAACTCAGAAAATCTTTCCCCCACCTGCCCCTCCTGCTAGGACACCCGACCCACTACCTGAATTCGCAATCTAGAGTGTCGAGCTGCCACACCGCCTTTGTGCATCTATTGTCCGCGCAGCTGCCCCGCTCGCGGCCGCCAAGGCTGCCTAGTGTGCTCTGCCAAACCCCAGGTACATGCTTATGCGGTTCAGTGCCTTTCGGGTCGGGTATCGCTTCCTCCCAGCGGCTGCCAAAGTTCACGCGGCCCTCTCAGGCGGCCCGCCACTCTGCTCGCAACTTGTTTGCCTGAAAAGTGCCGCTGAAGTCTTGAATGTGTTGCTCGTCGGGCGTGCGCACTATCTGGTACAACACTGCGGTGCCGCCTGCACCGCCTGCTGACTCCTGCCTGTCCTGGGCACCTACCTCCCCCCGGCAGGTGAACAAACCAAGCACGCAATGGCCAGGGGCTACAGTGGACAGCGCAATACGTATGGGGCCCTCTACATGCTCCTCTCCCTGATCTCAGTGCGTGGGTGGGCCAGGGGAACCGCAACGGCGGGCGGTACCCCCGTGGCTAGTGCATCTTCCTCGCCGGTTGCGTCCTTGTCTGGCAGTGACATGACTTTGCTAGTTTGGAGGGTGCATGCCTGTAATGTTTCGCGAGCAGCATGTGCATAGATAAACGGTGCCAGGGGCAAGGGCCAGCGGCAGCTTGCTCCCACGGGCCAAAAGCGCTGCACACACTCGTTTCCCCCTGGCTCACAGTCTTGTTTCACCGTTTGCACTCGCCTGCTCCTCGCCGCTTCCTAAAACACAATTTTATAAAAAGTTCAATAAATTACAACTTCCGTACCTGCAGTGCGGCCTTTGTGTCGCAATACTGGTCATCGTCAACCAGCAGCTGTGGTAGTGAGTCCCGCTGCCCGCCGGCCTGCCTGGCCACCCTGCCACTGCCTTCCACTGCCCGCCAATGTCAGCCAGCGCCCGACACACAAATGCCACCGCTCTTGCCGCTTCATGCGAACCGATCGCCGCCGCCGCCTGCTGCTCATGGCATTGCTTGACACCGAATATCACAGCCTGCCGCTCTTGCCGCATTTCCCTCAACACAAACCGCCTGCTACCCTCCCTTGTGCAGCGGGTCTTACTGCTACTATGTTGGCGGCTCCTACGTGTGCTACACTCAGAACCGATGCTATATGCAAACGATGTCCACACAGAGCGAGTGAGTGGCATTCGGGGGTGAGATATATTGCTGAGGCATGCAATGGGTGCCCAGGGCCCGGGCACGTGCTGTCTACCCCACATCACTCGACTCCCATCAAATCCCGCGGTGCCCAGGGCCCGGGCATGTGCTGGTCTGACTCCTACATAAACTCCACTGGCCCCTGGATCTCCCATCAACTTCCGCTGCGCAGCCTCACACCCACTGGGCAGCCAGCTTGACACTGGTGCACGTGCCGCCCTCATCTCACATCACGCCGCTGCTTGCTGGGTCCCCTCTCCCGCACCTCCTCTGTGCAGCATCAACCTGTGCCGCTACTCCTGGGCTGCCGGCGGCGTGGGCCTCTTCCTCGCCCTCTGCGTCTTCTTCTTCCAAGTAAGTCCGGGCTGAGCACTGTCACCGAGTGGCACGCTGCCCTCCTTTGGTGGCGGGCTGTGCCGTCCTCGGGCCGCACAAGGATCACTCTCGTTCCCCCCGAGTGCTTCCACTCAGTGGGGGGACGGCAGGGGCAGAGGGTCGGCATGCCGGGTCGCAGCCAGGGAGCCAGAGGGAGAGCTGGGTTGCACGAGGGGGGCGAAGGAGTGCACCTGCCTTGCCCCTCCTGTCCTCGCACACCCCTCTTTCCACCCTGTGCAGGGTTGCTTGTGGCAGCAGCAGCACCGCTCGCATGCTTGGTCTCTCTTCGCTATCTTTGTGCCGAGTTGTCGCCTCTGATTCACCGCACGTGTTTGTCTGCTTGGCAATGCGCTCACACGCCTGGTCTTCCTGTGCTAGCCTCCACGCTTTCAAGCCTACGGTTCTGACAGTATGCAAGTCATAAAATGTCCTCCCCTGCTGCGCCCCTGCTGCGCCCTGCTGCGCCCCTGCTGCGCCCCGCAGGTGTGCACGGGCCGCAGCCGCCACATGCTCACACATCTGGTCTTCCTCTGCTAGTCACCGCTCTTGTGCCTGCCCCTGGTGTGCCAAACAACGGTCCAACAAGTGTACTCGCCTGCTGCGGCCCCGCTGCAGGTGTGCTCGGGGCGCAACCGTCACATCCCCACCTGTGAGGTCTTCATCTGCCTCCTCTCCGTGCTCTGGTGGATTGCCGTGGCCGCCACAGGTGGGGGCGGGTCTCCGTGCTGGGTTAGGGGGTTTGGGTTGTGCAGGGTTAGGGTTCGGGTGTAGAGTTTAGGGTTTGGGGTTAGGGCTGACACCCTACGCCGCAGGTGGGGGCGGGTCTCCGTGCTGGGTTTGGGTTTGGGGGTTTAGGGTTTGGAGTTCGGGCTGGCACCCTTCGCCGCATGTGGGGCCAGTCTCCCAGGCTGGGTTTAGGGTTTGGGGTTTGGGCTTACACCTACGTGCACAGGTGGTGGGGCGTGTTCCGGGCTGGGGTCAGGGTGCACGTCTAGGTGTGGTGGGCTGCCTGCTTTTCTCGGGGTACAGCGGGCCAAAAGAAGGCAGGAATCCCAGTGGCCTAGCCGTCCATTTTACCCACGCCAATCATCCTCCGCCCTTCCCCCGCTCTTCCCTGTGCAGCCACTGTGTGTGGTGAATGTGCCTATGTATGACGTGGCAGCCCCAACTTACGCTGGCCACCTTCCCCCAGTGCCCTGTCCGTGTTGCCCTTGCACTGCTGCCCCCCGCTTTAAGCGGTAAGACCCCTGTGCAGCCACGGTGTGCAGCAAACATGCAGATGACGTATACGTAGCACTTGGACCCAGGCCAACTGCCCTCCCTCCCCCACTCCCCCTGTGCAACCCTGGTGCATGGCAAGCAGGCGGATGACGTGGCAGTGTCCCATCTCATGTCAACCGCCCTGTCCCCCTGCCCCAGCTCATGTCACGTCATTCGTCAACCGCCCTGCTGCCCCAGCTCATGTCAATCGTGCTGCTGGCACCCCTGTGCAGTTGCGGTGTGTGGCAACAATGCAAGTGGCACAGCAGTTGTACCCAGGCCAGCCCCCGCTACCGCCCCCAGTGTGCAGCCACTTGGATGCGGATGAGGGGGCAGATAACTCATGTCAACCGCCCTGCCCCCCTGCCCCAGCTCACGTCGTTCGTGCCGCTGTCCCCCCGTGCAGCCACTGTGTATGGCAAGAATGCGGATGAGGCGGCAGTGACAACTCAAGGCAACCACCTTCCGCCCTGCCCCCCGTTGCCCCCTGCTGTGCAGCCACTGTGTATGGCAAGAATGCGGATGAGGTGGCAGTTCAGGCCGGCAACTCGCCCTCAGAGATCGACACACAAGTGCTGGACGAAAAGCAGGACTACCGCACAGGTACGCCGGCTCCTGGCAACAGCCTGCCAGCTGTCATTATACAGCTGGAAAATCACCTTTAAGAGGGAGAGGGGGCGAGAGAGAATAGGTGGAGACGGGGCGAGAGAGGGAAATGCTTGCCCAGCCCATTGAGAGCCGGACAGCAAGCAGGGCTGGTGCACGTGTAGAAACAGAGGTAAAGGATTGTGCTCCCGTTGCCTGCCCACCCTCGCCCCTCCTTCAGCCTAGCCCACCCTCGCCCCTTCTCTCTGCCTGTCCCCTCCATCCGTGCCTTGCCCTTCCCCTGCCACCCGTCACCCCCTCCGCTTGCAAAACCTCACCCCCAAGCTTGCGTCGCCCTCCCCCATGCCTGCAGCCTTGTGGGCTGTGTGAGCATCTGCAGAGCTGGGGCGTCCACGCCCCGTTTACCAATAACGCCTGAGACGAAGCCCACCCTCACCATTCGTGCCTCCCCCTCCTTGCCCTGCCCGCAGCCGTGGGTGCCATGGGCCCTGTGCCAACGGGAGCAGCTAGGCCGTCCAGGCACCTGTTTTATTTCAACTCCTGCCCTGCTTGCCTGGCCCCACCCTTCATCTGTGCCTCCCCCCCTCCATCCCCACGTCCGCAGCCGTGTGGGCCATGGGGTGGGCCAACGTGGGCAGTTGGGACGCCCACGCCCCGTTGTCTAACAACGCTTTGAGGCAAAGGCCACCCTCACCACCGTTCTTGCCTTCCCCCCCTTCCTCCCCACCCCCGCAGCCGTGTGGGCCATGGCGTGGGCCAACGTGGGCATCTGGGCCATCTGCGCCCTGGTGTCAGTCAAGGACTGTGCTTCCATGAGGGGCCAGCAGCCCCCCCACCAGGCCGCAGCCGTGCCTGGCGGGTACCCCACAGGTGGGTGGCGCTCCTGTGTGTGTGTGTGCCTCCTCCCCTTCTAATGACCACATGGCACGTGCTTCCTCCCCTTCTGTCTTGGGAGCCGTTGGGGCGGGCTGGGCAGGCGATCGGTGTGCGACACATGCCGGACTTCCTGGGGTGTGGGCCAAGGTGGCAACTGAGGGAGGTAACCAGCGGGGGTGGACATTGCCGCCTTCTACCGCCCGTCTCGCCTGCCCCCGTGCGTGCCCCGCTCATCCAGGAAGCCGACCATTCAACTCTGCCCAGCCACAGTACCGCCACCGCCACCGCGGGCCCTTGCTCTGGAAAGCAACCGCACCCACCCTGCCACCACCTGCAGGCGCAGTGTACTCCCAGCAGCAGCCGGTGTACTATGCTGCGCCGTCGCCCCCGCCCGGCGCCTACCCCCCGGCCGGATACCCGCCGGCACAGCAGGCGTACCAGCCCTCGCCTTTTGCCACGGGGCCACCGGGCTACCCCCCAGCTCGCTAGACTGCCTGACATGGCAGGAGCTGGGTGGACTTGGGTCTACGCACCCCTATTCCGAACCCTATACCAGCAGTGGAAAGCAGGTATAGCTGGCTGCCCCAGCTGCGCCTTTGTTGCCTTAGCCTTTTACAGGCGTTGGTACACAGCAGGCATGTCATGCTGCCTGGGAAAAGATGCGGCGCAGACTAGTCTCACAAGCGTCCAGAGGCCCAACCGCAGGGAGCACAGGCCCAGTGGAGCCTACGATGCAAACAACCGCAGGAGCTGGGCCTGCTTACTGAGCCGCTCTGCCATGCCATGCTGTGCACGCTGGCCGTGGCCAGCCCTTTTGTAGTTGAACCTCACCTCACACACGGACTCCACAGCACACGCAGCACTGCGCAGCCGATCCACAACAACCCTGAAGCACACCCCTTTGCCAGTTCAGACAGGACCCGTTTCCTGAAGCACCACCCCTTTGCCAGTTCAGGCAGCATCCGTTCACACATATCCCGCCCTGTGCCCGCCTCTGGTCTCGTCTCCATCCACTTCTCCCGCGCCTATGTCACTTCCTGTAAGCACGCTTGGTTTTGTCTTTTACAGTCACGCAGACAGGGCACCGACATCACATCAACGTCGAGTGTGGCTCTCGGGTACAGTACAGTCATTTAGGAGCCCTCTAGCCCTTGCAGCGCTCATGTGTGTGTGTGCGCGTAAGCAAATCGGGGCGGTGCATTTCACGCATGCATTGATTGGGGCGATGGGCGAGAACAGGGCCCAATACCTCTCGGGTGGGCAGGCTCAGCACTCTGGCCGGGGGAGGGCGCACTTAGGGAGCAGAATGGTAATACTAGGTTGGCGTTCTTGGGTGCGCGCGCAAGGGCGCGGGCGGGCAAGTCACGTGCAGTACATGTCACGGGAAGGATTTGAGGGGGAGGCGGTACCGTACATGTCGAAGGATTGGTTGGAACGAAGTCGAGCAAAAGGCATGGGGGAAAGGCAGATTGTGTGAGGGAGTGGGGGAGGGTGGGTAACTCGGCGCGCGAGGGATGACGGGGTGTGTAGCAAGGGACGAGCTGCACCAACAGCATGAAGCGTGTGCGTGTTGCAGCAGATTGTGACAATGTGTGAGCGCCTGCGCCCACTGTAGGGATGTTGGTGGGTGTGCGGTTGGGAGGCAGAGGCAGCAGGGACAGGAAAGGGGGGCTGAACACAAAAGGGAGGGGAAGGGCGCACGCGGGCGGTGAAGGAGGGAACTGAAAGTTACGATGGAAAGCGGAGATGTGATGAGCGGGTGATACCTGCCAGGCAAGAGGGTGCAGGGTGCTGCCTCCGTGTCGGCAGGAGGGAGGCAGCTAAGCCTCAGCGGCTACCGTGCATGGGCTGCCAGCGCCGCTGCCGTGCCCGGCGAGCAGGGGGACGGCCGTGGTGGCTTGAGCAGCAGCGGCCCGCCCAGCACTGCCGCTGCCGCTGTTGCCTGGCATGGCCTGGGTGCTGCCGCTGCTGCCGCCCTCGCCGAGGGTTGAGGGGCAGGCGGAGGGAGGGCAGGGGGCACTAAACAGCAGGGAGCCCAGCTTCATCAGCTTGGTGTAGCGAGCCTGCAGGGGAGGGTGTGTGGGAGGTGGGGGATGGGTGACGCAAGGAAAGAAAACCTGTACAAGTAAGAAGAAAGATTGCCTTTTCATATGAACACAAAAACAAGTACCTTCCCAACTCGCGTTGTTGTGAAGAAAACAAACGAACAGTTCAACGAAACAAGAACAAAACACCCAAAAGCGCAGTGGGCTTGCGATGCCGAGGGGCCGGCACTGGCAGCTGGCGGGAGGGAGGTGACGGAGGGGTGCACATGCGGGTGTGCTGCTGGGCACGAGGCATCCAAAGCCTCACATTGCAGCAGCAGCTCTCAACACAAAACCGGTGGCAGCCAGCAAGGTGTGGGGCCACTTCTTAAGGGCGGTGGTGGGCGGCAGGCAGCACATGCGATGGCAGATAGGAATGTGGGGGCATCAGGCGCAGCGCAGGCGCACAAAGTGCGACCCCACCCATCCGGCCCAGCACTGACCTGCCTCATGGCAGCCGCAATGGCAACCAAATCGCTGCTGCCCTGGGCCGCCGCCGCAGCTGACTGCAGGCTGCTGCCGCCGGCAGCCAAGGCGGCAGCCACAGATGCCACGTCCACAGAGGTGCCTCCCTCCTTCGAGCTGAGCTGGCTGCTGCCGCCTGCCTCCCGGCACAGCTGCTGCTGCGCCTGCTGCTCCGATCCCTGTGAAAGCTGCGCCTCTGTGCAGCGCTCGTCGGCAGCCTGCAGCTCTGACAGCTCCTGAGGGCCGCAAGGGGGCAGGTGGGCAGGAGGGCGGGCAGGGGGCAGTAGGGCAGTCGGGGGGTGAGCAGGCAGGCGCAGCAAACCGCACGGCCAGCGGGAGAGTGGGCGGGAAGGCATGTGGCTGCCCAGCATGCAAATCACCCAGCAGGCAAAGCCCCCAGCAGGCAGAGCCCCCAGCAGGCAAACCGCCCAGCAGGCAGAGCCCCAGCAGGCAAGCACCCAGCAGGCACAGCCCCCAGCAGGCAAATCACACAGCAGGCAAAGCGCCCAGCAGGCAGAGCCCCCAGGCAAAGCACCCAGCGGGCAAACCCCCCAGGCAAAGCCCCCAGCAGGCACAGCACCCAGCAGGCACAGCACAGCGCCTCACCGCGCGCGCCCTCAGCAGCTCCCGTGACGCCAGCTCAGCCTGCAGCGCCGCCCGCATGGCCTCGTGCCGCTGCTGCTGCACCGCCTGCCACGCCGCCAGCACCCGCTGCTCTTCTCTCAGCTGCTCGGCGGTCACGTTGGCGGTGGCGGCGGCCAAGCCTGATGGCAGAAGCGGCGGCCCCAGCTGCTGCGGGGGTGGCGGCAGCGGGTGCTGCCCCGCTGGCGGCAGCGACGTCGTGCCGGGGGTGTCTTGCGGCATCATGGGGAGCGGGAGGGAGGAGCGGGGGGACAGGGTGCCCCGGTTCGGGTGCAGAAGCACGCTAGAGTCGCGGGCAGGGAGCGAGGAGCCAGCGCCTGCCGCGGCCCACTGCGTGGCAAAGGGGTCTGACACCGTCGCTGCCGCCGCCGCCGCCGTCGGCAGGCCCTCCGGCAGCAACCCGCCAGGCATGGGCGCCTCCCACAGTACCGGCGACCCCTCCCCCGCCGCCTCTGCCATCGCAGCGGCTGCAAAAGCGGTGGGGGTGGTGCCGCCGGTGCTCAGCAGCCGCTCCAGCGCCATGGCCTCTTCTTCCACCTCCTCCTCCTGCAGCTGCTGCGAGACCACAGCAGCAGCCATAGCGCTCCCTGCACGTGCGGCATGTGGAGCTGCTGCTGCTGCTGGCAACGCAGGAGAGGCTGGCGGCCCCCGCCTCGCCGGCGCCGCCCCCGCCCTCTCGCCGGCGTGGGTGGGCCCCGGCACGTGCACCTCGGATTTGTGCCGCTTGCTGCTGCCGCCGCCGCTGCCGCCCCGCCGCCCCGCCTGCTTGCTGCCGTGCACCGGCGCCAGGCTGTGCTTCTGCCCCTGCTGCCCACGAGGCGACTGCTTTTGCGGCGCTTTGGTGTGTGCCCGCTGGTGCTGCCGCGCGCCCGGGTATTGCACAGACGCCGGAGGCACGAGGCCGGTGTGCGGGCGGGCGGCCGCAGCCGCCGCCGTGCCCAGCCCCGCCTCTTGCCACAGCAGGCTGAAGGCACGCTCCAGCCGAGTGGCCATGTCTCTGCAGGTGGGCATGGCAGGCGGGCGGGCGGGCGGGCAGGAGGCGAGGAGATCAGGGGGCCAGGACCGAGGGGTGAGGCTCAGCAGCAGCAGGCAGGTGGGTCTCCTTGATTCGCCATGCCACGTGGCAGCCACCAGGTGGCCCACCCACGGAGCCACCAGCCACGCAGCACACACAACCCTCCGTGCCAGAATCACACCTCGTGCACACGCACGCACTGCCCCACACCCTGCTATCTGGACATTTCTTGCTTTATGCTTGTATGTGTGCCCATCTCATCCCTCCATGCGCTCGGCCCAGCCCACACACGTCTTGGCACCCCACACCAGACCCCACACCGGATGCCCTGCCCACCACATCCTCTACCCCACTGGATGGGTGCCCCACCCCTGCTCAGCTCACGTGATGGGGCTGCCTGCCGCGTTGTACCGCCGGCAGTTGGCCCACACCAGCTGCACGTCAGACAGCACCTCATCCGTAGACTTGTAGGCAATCATGCCCCACCCCTCGCTCAGGCCTGCAACCGGGGGGCAGTGTTCAGGGTACAGAGTATGGAGTGTTTGGCCAGAGATCAGGAGAGCATTCCACCGACTTGAAAGCAATCATGGCCTACCCCTCAGTGGAAGCCTGCAACCGGGGGAGGAAGGGGTACAATGTTCAGCTAACAAATTAAGAGTGGTTGGCCAGAGATCGGGACCGACTTGCAGGCAAGGACACCCATCCCTCGGTCAGGCCTGCACGCAGGGTGCGGGAATGCAGCGACTGGTTGGCCAGGGGTCAGAGACGAGGGTGCACCACTCAATCAGCTTGCAGGCAAGGGCACCCAGCCCTCGGCTAGGCCTGGCAATAGATGGAAGAGAGGCCTGGCAACGGATAGTGAGGAGGCGTGTGAGGGCCCCACGCCAGGGCGGCAAACAGGGAGCAGAGCAGGGCCACATCTGCAGTGTGCAAGGCCGCTGCGCTCCCCAGCTGGAGTAGGCCCCGCCCACGCCAGCGCAGTGCCCACAAACAGCTACACCGATGGCAGGCTGCCAAGCAAGGCGTTCGGATCAAGCTGCAAGCTGCCAAGCTGCCAAGCAAGCCAGCGCCCAAGCGTTCAGATAGCAAGCTGCCAGGCTGCCAAGCAAGCGAGCAAGCAAGCGAGCGAGTAGCAAGTGTGGTGTGCATGCGCTGTGCTCATGCTGTGCTGTGCTCATGCTGTGCTGTGCGCTGACCTGGCGCCAGGCGTGAGCGAATGGTGCCAAGGTCCATGGGCCTCTTGACCACGGAATGGTAGTCAGTCAGCCCCAGACCCGCGGCATCAACCTGCGAAGCACAGCACATCACAGCAGGCACAGCGTGGTGAGCAGCACAGCACAGGCCACCATTCCCTCAACCTTGGAGGGCGGGGGCACGCCAGCGGTTGAGTGCACAGCGCCAAGTAGGGTCCGTTACGGCAGCAGCTTGCCGTTCTCCCGTTCTCCCCCTGCCGTTCTCACCATAAGAGTCACGTGCGAGGCATGCAGGCACAGAGCAGGGCCTTTGCAGCCGTCCCACGACTATCAACGAACAGGGGCCTGACAAACGAGACTCCCCCCCACACCTCCCCCCTCGGTGTGCCGCCAGTCTGGCTAGCCTCATCTGAGAGCCCAGGTACAATACATGGCCTAGCCCCACCCACCGGCTCGGCAAACGGCTCGGCATCTTCGTGCTGCAACAGGCGGTCCAGCACCAGCAGGCAGCGGTGCAGCGGGTGGCCCAGCCTGCAGGGGAGGCGGCAGCAGCCGGCAGCAGTGGGGCTGGTGAGCAGTCAGCAGCAGGGTCCCAGCACAAGATTGGGTGCCAGCTGAGCGTGTGCGCACAGCAAACAGCAAGCACGCGCCGTGCGTCACCCCCAAGGCTGTCCCCTGACCAGCTTCCCACCCACACAGTCACCTGAGCTGGCTGTCGCCGGCCGCCGGCGCCCGGGCTGCCTCCTTCACGGCCGCCCCCATCTGAGCGGCAAGGGCGGGGCGCTGGCGCGGGCCCCGCCGCCCCGCCCCGCCCCCAAAGCTGGCTGTCGGTGAGGCAAGCTGGTGGCTGCCCCCGGGCGACAGCAGCAGCCCTGGGTCCTGCATGCTTGCCTGCCCTGCCAGCTGCTTCTGCGCCTCCTGCTGCATGTGCTGCAGCAGCAGCAGGTGCTGCGCCGAGCCGCCGCCGCCGCCGCCCGGCTGCTGCTGCTGCTGCTGCGGATGTGCCGCCGCCTGCTGCTGCTGCTGCTGCTGCATGTGCCGTTGCTGCAGCGCCAGCAGCATGTTGTGTTTCAGCAGCGCCAGCTTCTGCCGCTGCCGCTCGTGCTCCTGCTGCGATGCCGGCGTGTCGGCGGGCGCCGGCGCACCGCCCTGCTGCTGCTGCTGCGCCGCAGCTGCCGCGGCCCCCGGAAGCTGCAGGCTGCCTGATAGCATGGCCGCCAGCGAGCGCTGCGTGGCAGGGGCGGCAGCCTCGCCCTGCACAGCCGGCGGCGGCTGCTGCCCCTGCGCCATCGCCTCCAGCATCTGCTGCTGCTG